>CM076584.1:619610449-620087846 GCA_034641835.2 Pinus albicaulis | reverse complement strand
TAACCATTAATATAAATTATGTATATTTAAAATGGTTTTCATGAATATCAATTTGACACAACAATTGGCAATTCTATTGTATGAAAATGAAAAGGAAAAGATATCAAAGCTAAACAACCATGGTTTCCAACACTTCAATCCTTATTCCAATATTGAAAACAAAATTTCTATATTCTTAGAGCATTTTAGAAAGAACAAGTGTTTGCATAGCTGCAATCTTTCATTAAACTATTTGAAAAAGCTGGAAATGAAGCACAACGAGAAATTACTAAACAAAATGAAAGAAATAACTAGAAAGATGTTAGGGTCCGTGATTTGGCCGGTGGTGAGCCAAATGACGATGTAACATCAAACCAAGCTTTGGAGCCCAAGGACCTAGCCTTCCTGGACTCAGAGAGGGCTCTCTCTATAAGTGTAAAAGATGTCGGTGTGTTTGCTTAAGGTGTACTGATATTAGGCTAGTTATGAAGTGAGTTTTTTGATTTTTGGTTTTTTAAGTTTGTGAGGAATAAAACTGATCAAAGATATAAAAATGGATAACAAGAAGTTAGATCAACTGGGCTATGGGGTCAAACAGGTCAAGGAAGCTATGAGATGATGATGCAAGGCTGCTGTAGGGCCGATTTGATTCAAGGTAGAAGGGATCTTTGGGAAAAATGGAGTAAATGGACATCAAGTTTGTGAAAAACGAGGGATTTCAAGTGTAACTTAGTTGATAGCAGACATAAACATGTTATAGCAAGCCATTAATCATGCTAAATGTAACTATGAGCTAATTAATACATAGAAATCAAACATTCCAGCCATGCATAGAAGTATAAGACCTTCTAACTTCGGGAAATGGCTATCAGACTTTGGGGAAAACACATAAGACTGACTAACAACTCAAAATACTATGCCGGAACGCCTAAACACAGTCTCTAAGTTATTGGGCACTTTGACAAACAAGCTTTCATAGTTTTAGGCAAAGGGCTAGATCGGGACTAGGCCTCCTTGGTTCAACAAGATGATAAACTAATCAATCAAAGAGATAGTTTCATGGACAGAACTATGGACAGTCATAGGTAAGCAGGGCACACCATACATCCTACTCAATCATGCATAGAACTTATGAATAAAACTAGCAACAGTATCCTTAAGTTACTAAAGAGCAGTTAAGAATTCTTTAGTACAACTAAGGAAGAAGAAAACACAAAGCTATGAAGATTCAGGAATTTTGAGGTGCCTCCATGGGCATATCCCAAACTTAATCTCTACTGATCTATAGCAGCAAGAAGCATGTATCATGAATGAAAACTAGAAGACAACAACAAAGCAAGAAACACTATACCATTCTACCATGTCATGGAATCCATCAACAACCCTTCATCATTCATCAAAAGCATCCAAGAGGTAGTCCAAAATCATAACACAAGTATGTTCTTCAAAGCTCATATGACCAATATATTACTTCTTCTCTCAAGTTCAGCCTTGTTTTACAATGAAGCCTTGTGGAATAAATAGGCCCAAGTGAGGAAAACCTCATGGTGCAACTAGCTATCCCATTGGCCTAATCAAAATATCTAAACTTGTCCTTGAGGCTTTGCAAAGCCCAAGGCACAAAAATATCTCATAAAATATATAAAAATTGCTAAAAAAGGGAATTTAATTGACTTTGGATCATTTTTCAAGTGTAAAAATAGCTAAACGCACATTTGGGAAAAGCAGATTTTTGAGGTTCAAAAATTACAAAAATACTTCAAATTTATATCAGAAAAAGGTCCCCTGTCTTGCTGGAAACAATTGGCAGCCTTCCCGGTGTCGAAATGAAGTTCATAATAGCTCGTTGGAAATCTTTCTGTGTCTACTTTCCGGCGCAACTGAAATCACCTCAATCTGATGCCTGGAAGTCCTCCAAATCTGTACCTGTGTGTAAAAAGCCAGGAAATAGCAGACTGCTGATATGACGGGCAGAATGTGCAAAAAGTGAGCATTTTTCGCCGTTTTGAGGGGGCGAATGATCTCCAAATGCTCTGAAAATCGCTGAGGACCTGATCATGAAAATATGGCATCAACTGGTATCATCCTCATCCCTTGGCAAATCCTCAAACTGAAATGGCGAAATTATGAGTTTTCGACCAAAAACCCAAAAAATGCCAAAAAACAAAAAGTTGTCGAAATGGGCCCAAAATTGGCACGCATGACCCTCAGGGGTCCATAGCAACATGCTCTGAAGCTGAGGCCAAAATTTCAAGAGCTGATGTGCTTTTCTCCTCTTTCCGTGCCGGGCGCTTCCCCTTTGCCTTCTTCAATTTCTCTTGGGCTGCCTTTAGTTTGCGCGGGGCAAACTGATTCAACTTTTGAAAGTGATGTGTCCTCTTCCTTTGCAGCTCTAGATCTCTGTTTTCTCTTTCAAGTTTCATCTCCAAGTGTTTGTTGGCTCTTTCAAGCCATGCCTCTTTGTTTTCTTCAATTTCCTGCTCAAGGAGTGCAGTGAGAGGAAAGGCTTGGAGATGGGCTTGTTCTTCTTCTTTCTGCTTTTCCAAGGCTCTTTTGAGCCCTATGGTCCTAGGCCTCTTCCGCCTAGGCTGGTCTCCCTCTTCTTCCTCATCGAACTCACCAATGATTTCTTCTATCCTTGCTTGCGCCTTAGCTGCCTCATTCTTATATTTGATCGCCCGTGCTTCATGAACAGCTGTGTGAACATTCATCTGTTTGTTTTGGATCTCCAAGAAGTGGTTGAAGTTCCTTGCCCTTTGAAGATCCTCCTCTAATGCCTCAATTTGCCCCTCTTTATGGATTAGGAGGTTTTCAAGAAGGCGGGCCTCATTATCATTGTCATCGCTTTGGATTGGGATGACAGCCAATGTACCCCCATGTTTTGTGCTTTCTACATCTTTTCTTTTCCCTTTGAAGGCCAATCTTGCACTTTTCCTCCTTGGCATGCTAGTAGGTGTCCTTTTGGGCGATTTCCTTTTGCTAGGAACAACCTTTGTCACTGTTGGAATGGCAGCCTTAGACCCTTTCTTGCTTGCTGTGCTGAGTTTTGTTCTTTTGGGAGGAGGAGACACAACTGATTTACCCTTGACATCTTCTTGAAACTGCTGCTCTCCTTGAGGCTGTTGGATGTCTTCCTCTGGCTGTTCACTTTGCTGCCCTTGTTCGCCAACCTCAATTTGTTGTTCTGCTTCAATGCCTTGTTCAATTTGTGCTTCAACTTGCTGCCCTTTTTCATCAAAATCAAGCTGCTGTTGTGCTTGGATTTCCTGCTCATTTTGTGGCTCAAGATGTGGCTCAATTTCCTGCCCAAGCTGTTGTTCCTGTCCTTCAGTATCAAGCTGTTGTTCTTCTTCTTGTACCTGTTGTTCATCATCTTCTGTTAGCTGCTGGCCTTCACCACTGTCCTTCTGTTGTTCCTCATTTTCTGTTTGCTGTTGTTCATCCCTTTCCTCTTGCTGCTGTTTTGATTGTTCAGTGGTAACTTTGAGCCTTCTAGGAGTAGAACTGCTGGACAAAGGTATAGGGCGATGAACAGGCTGAGTGGGAGATATATGGACGGGAGGAACAGTAGAGAAATATGGATGACTGATGAATACATCCCATGGAACCTCTTTCTTCTCTAGCTGGTGTAGGATGATAATCTTGATCAGAGAGTGATGGAAAAGAGAAGGTATTTGCAGAGGTGGGGCCTTCTTCTGGACTGTAGATGCCATCTTCTCGATGCTCTTGAATAAAAATTAAGGGAGGTTTAGTTGCCTGTTTCTAGTGAAATGCATCAATAGGCGGACATGGTATGCAAAAACTCGATCAAACCTCCCTTCAAAAGTAAAATATTTCATTATGACTTTCATAAGAGGAGCATAGCTGTCAAGAAGATATGAAAAAGGGAAAATAGTAGTGAAAGCATCCCTATGCTCAGGCTTGATGAAAGGCTTGTAATCTTCTAAGTCAAGATGGGCCTGTTTGAACCATTTGTCGCCATGATATGGAATCTTGGTGGCCTTGGACACTGATCTTGGAGAAAACTTGAAATCAAGGCCAGCTACCTGAAAATGCTTGTTCTAGAACCTCAGGGCGCATAGGTGTGTTAATGGCGAAAAAATTTTGACTTCCTGTATCTTCTGGCAGAAATCTAGGCAACCTACTTCATGGAAGTTGAAAAGGATGGATGGATGAGCATTAACCTCTTCTGTAGAGATTGGCTCATATCTTTTATGCGGACCGCTCCTGCTGTCTTGCCTTGGAGGCATTTTGACCTAAATATGCTTTGGAAGAAACAAACTGCCTCACTGTGTGTAAACTGCCCTTTTGGAGTCAAACTGTGTCAATGTACTGCTTTGACAGAGAAACAATGTGATTTGGATGGTTGCAACAAGTTTTCTTATAATACACAACCTCTGCTCTCTTAAAAAGTATCCTTCTACCTTGAATGTACCTCAGCCAGGAAGATTTCTCAATAAGAGACCAAACAGTGGAATGAAGGACATACTGTTAGGAGGAATTTGTTGTGAGAAGTGTCAAAATCACCTTGTTCTTGTGAAGTTTTAGAGGTCAATCAACACATCTGTACCTTTGCCCAAGGTAGACTTTGAAATCATTAACAACCTGCTTTTCTTAGTGTGCCAATCACTCAACAAACTTGCATATGGTACAATCAACTATTAGTATGATTAGACAGTCAATATCACAGTTCTGAACAAGGTGACAGAGTAAAAATGCTCCAACATTTCAACCAAGCCTGCAATAGTCTTCTCTTTTCAAAATAACTAGGACCTCTTATCAATGTAACACCCCTGGCTATGTAGGAAACATCCCTTGCTTCTATCTGAACATCCACTTATCAAACCAGCTCGAAGACCAAAAGTCAGTCAAGCAACTGCACAGTGAAAACTGTCTTTTTATGAGGAGCAGGAGCAGCTTTACCCTGTGGTCTTTCAACTTATAAACTTCTCTTTTGAAAAATCCCTTTTTTCTGATTATACTTCACTGTCTTCTATTTGTGTGTTACTTCATTAAACAGATTCATACATATACAGATTTAACCCCCAATGTGAGCATACAGGCAGAATTACTGATATGGAATAAGGTGACAGAATTTTGAAGAATGTTTTACAAATTTCAACCAAGCCTGCAGGGGGAATATCCTTTCACATAATCAGAGTTCCTTTTTCTCAATATAGAGTTCCTGTCTGTTTTAGCAAATCACTTTGCAATCATATGAAAATCAACTGAACAGAGAGTTTGAAGAACAAGAGGTAACTAGAAATGTACATAGTGCAACTGTCTTTCCCTGTAGAGACTTTTAATAGTGATTAACACTTCAGCACAGTTTTCTGAATCAAGGATATTCTCAGCCAAAAAATGTTTATATATGGTGATGTAACAGTCTTTATATGGAGCAGTTATTTTTCAATATAGAAACCCTGTCCTTTTAACAAGTATCTTTGTATCTTCTAGAAATCACTTTGTCGAACGAGTTTGGAGAAAAAAGGCAGTCAAGATTTTACAACCAACACACTTTCTTTAAACAAAACACTGTCCTCTCAAGACCACACCTTCCTTACTTTGATCTTAATAACACTCCAAATAAGCACAGCAACCCCCTCCTTCTACTATACTCTTTGCACAGTCTGGGATAAATCCTATTATAGGTTAGAGGCTGTGTTTTATAGCTTGAAAGTTGACAGCACTGTTTTATCTTTCAAACATATGGAGGAGACTTTGTTTGAAAGGGTCAGAGTACTCAAATCATGACCATTTCTTTTGAAGAAACATAACCCACTGTTTCAGCCCTTTCACAACTCTGTTTTCTCTTTTTGGGCTCTGTTTGTACAGTTTAGCAACTGTTCGGAGGGCAATTTATAAGTTTTGAAATGATTGAGAGGGAAACTACCATTCGGGTTATTTCATCTTTCAACCAGCACGACCATAGCAGAGACTCATATTTCAAACAAACTCACAGGACTTAAGACTGCAATTCATATAGTGATTTTCTACTTTTTTCACCACTTGACATTTTGCAAAATAGCAAGGGGGCTCACAAAATACCTTCAAACTTGATGACAGATCTCTTGTGGAGAGCCGGAGGTGCACTGGAGGTCTTTAAGCCTGCGCGGTACTCTGCAGAGAAAGAACGGCGCGCACAAGACTACCCGGGCAGCCTGTCGGGTCGGGGTCGGGCGCCGTGTATAGGCGCGTCGCGCACATGTACAGGCACGTCGTGCATACGTTGACCGCCCGTTCAAATTTTCTTCCAGGCGCGTCGCGCAATGTTCCAGGCACGTCGCGCGGTGAAAAAATAGCCAACGCCTGCAGATCGAGCTGAAATTTCTATGTTTCGATGCTGAGGGGAGCAAAGAGATCTTGCTTGGGCTTGATGAATTTCAAAATGGAACGAAAAAATGGCTTTGATCTTTGTTTGAAGCAAAACAAACGGTCCCTTTTGACTTGGGAGGGTTTTTCTTTTTCAAAAGTTTGAAAACAGTTTGTTCTTTAAAGAATATGCCGAACCTTTATTTTTTCAATACATGGCTCGAGACCTGTAAACATCGTTGGCAGAAGGTGGCATATACTCTGGCTAGTTTCGGTGAGCATGACCCTTTATAAAAACAAACTTCCATGATTGGATTTCTTTTACTGTGTTTTATCATTAGGAAATAAAATCTGCTATTGCTGGCCCGCTTCTGGTGATATTTTTAACCTGGAAGATCCACTTAGTAATATACCAGTGATTTATGGGGAGTCCTTGACATCTGCAAGGAAATGACCTATCACTTAAAAAAAATTTGATTTGGCACTTTTCTACTTTATATACCTCCACCTGTTTGCTAGAGAAAAACTGGATCATCATGCTGCAGGGGTATTCTTTGACCTTTTGACAGAGACTCTTTTCCCTTTCTTCAACACAAGCTAACATCTTGCTCTTAGTGCCCTTTTGGAATATGATGCCCCCTGTGAAACTGAATTTTGACCAAAGGTGTAAACTGTAGTGGTACCCACCCAGGCTTGATCATCATTTGTCTAAGAAGGTGCTTGCTTTTACAATCTTCTCTCTGCTTCCAGTGCTGATGTGATATCTCTGATCTTTATAATGACAACTTTGTACTTGTTTTGAAAACCTCTTCGAAATCTGAGAGTATGCCCAAAATCTTTTTGTATTTTATAACCCTATATACTAGCTGCAGTATCTCTTGGGAAAACTAGGCTCAGATTTTATTGTCAAATTAGGACAAACTTATTTTGAAAAAGGCACTTGTTCCATGAATGGAATTACTTTCAATAATGCCATTCTTTGATTAGCTTTGCATGCTGCCCTAGGGTTTTTAAACTTTAGATCCTAAGCATTTCCTGTCTTTGTATTGAAGATGCAAGTATATAAGATGTGGACAAATTTTTGGCCTATTTCACAGATACCAAAGCTTTCATAGACATCTTCTTCCTAATGACAAACTGAAAATACCAATCTCGTAAACCCCAACGACCTCCACACAGCAACGAGACACTCTTCCTTCCCCTCTCTTGCACACACTTAGGATTTAACAGCATTATAATCATCATTACTCACACTGAAGAAGCAGTCAGCATTTCTTTGTTGATGCAAAAGCAAACCTGGGCTTTTGCAATCCTTAAAGTCAATACTGGCCAGTGCCCTCTGCTTGTAGATGAAGGAGGCGCCCTAACCCTATGCTTGTAAATGAAGGAGGTTCTGGGCCATGACAAATTACCAGTTTGCTGTGACAGTGGTGTCTTTCTCTTACTGTGATTTTCATGCTGAAAGGGAGCTGCAAGGTCTTGATGAGTAACTCTCTGTCTTGCAAATATATCTCAGGCTCATGTTTACATTGAGAAGCAGCTGTTCTTCCGAATGTAGATTCAAGAATTTTCTCCTGAGATGAAGTTATATTTCCTGTCTTTGTAGAATCCATAAAACACTGTGAAACACCTACTAATCAGCCTGAGACTGTGGTTTATGTAGTGCTGAGACCTAGGGGTGTGTAAGTGGCGCGACTTAGAGCTATTGTCAATTTCATTTGCAGAGTGGGAGGTCAGTCATGATTGGTTTGTAGCAGATGGAGGATTTTTGGCCTTTTGATGATTGCCAAGGATAAAATGTCTTAAAGCGCCACTTCCTAACATAGGGGAGGCTTTTGAAACAGACTTGGAATTGCCTTTTAAAGCTGATGGGCAGACAAATAGGGCTGAAGCTGGATAGGATAGTGATAATGAGTTTTGACTTTGACATGGGTGGACTGAAAAAAAGGAGGGCGAAAAAAGTTTTATGAGGGTTTTCTAGATGACAAATTGACATAAGGAAATCAGCTTCTAGAAAACTCAGCTATAGATCTAGTCATCACTAACAAGTGAAAATGATGACTATGAGAAATCATAATAAAAGCCTCCTTTAGAAGCAGGGGCCCTTTGCTACTAAGTTGGTTGACTCCTATCTTTTCAAAAGTGCAATCAACCAACATTTGATAACTAAACTTCTTTATTGAAACAAAGTCTTGGAAAACAGAGTATTCACTTACAAATCTGAATTGTACTAAACTTAACTTAACTATTCCTCGGTTTTGTGGAACCACTATTTAAAGAGGAATTACATAACTAATTGTGAGCTAAGTTAGCTACAGGTGGTTGTCTTGAATTACAATCAAATAAGGACTATTGGACTCATGATTTGCCTCGAAGAGAAAATCAGGATTCCTATTGATGTAGGTAACGTTCTTTGACTTGTAACTTTGACCGTAGGTTTAGGCACCTCCTTATGTCGATCTGGATCAAAGGAGTAGGATAGAATCCATGTAGGAAGGATTCTAGAAACACACATGTGGTTTGCTTCCTCAACTGACACCTAGAACCTATTAAAGCATAAGAGTAGTTGTGGAATGCACAGTTAACTGTAGAACAGGTTGCATTCTGGAGCTAATTTGCAATGACTAGTCAAAATAGCAAAATCATGAAAGTATAAAGTGACAATCATTAATTTAACCTTGAGACAAAAACTTAGCATTCTTCACTGATTAGGGTTTATGAACTTATGGAAAAGTGGTGAAATGAGAAGAGAAAACTGTAAAGGAGAAGGTAGTATTGAGGTTCAACACAAGTCTTAGGACTAATTCCTTTCATGTCAGTGTATTCCCATGCATATGCAGAATAATTTTGTTGTAATGTTTTGATTATATTTTCCTGTTGTAATTTCTCCAAGTTATTGTCTATGTTCAAAGTTTTCCCTGAAAGTATTTCAACTGTAGATCTACCAAATTCTTCCATAAAATAAAGAGACATATGCCTAGATGACAAATATTCAATATTGGATTTTTCTTGAAATTTATCATATTCATATTCTAGAGATGATTCATAATTTTCTATTGTATTTAAGATTTGATTATCTTCACTAATGGTTGAAATATTAAAGAGAGGTTGTATATCATCTTCATCATCAATCCATTCTTTGTCATCTATCTTTGCGATTGTTATTTCTGGAGGATATACAGTGAATTTTTTAGTTGAGTTACCATCAGAAATATACATGTCACAAAATCTAGAGCTAATGAAAGCATCGACTGTAGCCAACCAAGGTCCTCCTAGTATGAGTGGGTGTCCTTCTAAATTGTTCTTAGGGGTTAAAATCATAAAATCAACAGGGTACTCCCAAGAATATAAGAACACTGAGATATCTCCTAATACACCATCTCACTTGATTACAGATTTGTCTACTAATTGCAGTAATGTAGGTATATAAAGAAGATTAGGAAGCTTGAGTAGTTCCATGGTTTGTTTTCTCATGATTTTTATTGTTGCTCCTAAATAAATCAATGTATTTGGAATTTCAACTCCATTGATATGTGTTTTTACAACTGGACTTCCTGGATCTAAATATTTTTGAATGGGGTTGGCTCCCATCATTATATACTAACTATTTCGGAGCAAGGTGAATTATTTTTATTTCTTTTATTTTCTTTCCGGTTTCTTCATACTCAACTCCTTTATTATTGTTTGAGGTTCGGGGATTTAACACCTAGAGGTTGGTTGGGATTCAACCTCCACAGAGCAGGGGCGTACTACTTAACAGAGACTCACACGATCATGCACAGTCATGAAAACGAAATAGAGCAGAATGAGAGGTTTACCCGTTGGTCCTACGTTTGAAGTAGATCCACGTGGAGTTCAAACTCTCTGCAACCGTCCTTCCTCTTTCACCTGAAATACAAGAAGAAACCAGCACAAAGGACAAGTTGTACAGTATATTTCTACTCTATATGTTAGCGAGATTCATATAAAACATTAAATAAATCATCATAAATGCTTGTATAACAAATATTCTTCACACATTAAAGCATACACTAACACGTTTACTTCGGGAACAGCATGATACTTCTGTATTATAAAAATAGTACATACAAAAGTAAGTGGAGAGATCACCTGATCCTTCCAAGGCCTTCGCAGACCGTCGTCCGGATCCGTCCAGCCCTTGCCTCGCTAAGACTCCTTCCAAATGAGTGCATACGGGATAACATATAAAGGGATGTGTATCTCAAGGAAACAAGGGTTTCCTGAAATGAACTGGGAAAGTGCAGGAGGCACGGGGAATCAGACTTGGATAGGGAACCAACAGAGTATAATATCAATACTTTCTCTCTCTCCCTTAGGCCATACACATGAGGTCTTTTTATAGTCCCTCCAAGTAGTTTCAACAGTTGGCCACGGGCTGGGGTGGTTGAACTACCTGAGTAACCATCAACCCAGCGCGAAATTAGGGATTTTTATATATTTTTTAATCATTAAAATGACATACGCGGAAAATTCTAGCTGTACTCGCGTATACACGCGGAAAAACACGGGCATAGTCGCGTATGGAGGATTTTCCATTGTTTTTAAGTGAATTTGTCCAAGTCTGTAGGAATGGGTGCCCATAAAGCCATGAAGCAATCATGAATCATGTCAAGGTGAGAAATGATGCTACATAAGCACAATTGTGCTAAATTGGAATTTCCTTGATGGCTTGTAACAAAGGGATTTTGATACAAACAATTTTCAATTCATCTAGAAAATCATAATTAGGCAACATAATATGTTTTTCTACTTCTCTATCAACTTGTAATATTTCAGGAAAAGGAGGTGTAGAAGTAGATATTGATGGTTTCTTTATAATAGGAGTTGAGTTTATTGGTTATTTTTGTTTTTCATTTTCAGAATTTTGGTTTTGAAGAGATCTTCCTTCTTCAAAAAAAAATTTGGGTTGTATAGAATCTTCCTCAGAATTGTCTTGTTCTTGAATAACTATAGAAGGTTTTTTCTTTTCTAATATCCCACCAGATCTAAGTTGGACATCATTAAGATCTAGAGGAGTAATCATGTAAGTTGGAAATTGTTGTCCTTCTATCATATAGGTATTCTGAGGATTTTTATTGTTGGGGTTTGGTAATGCTTGGGTACATAACTGATTTGGTCTCTGAGGGAATGGTAGTGAGAGTTGTGGATTTTGGTTTTGGAGTTGGGGTTGTTGATTTTGTTGATGAATTTTTTGGGGAGGATATTTTGGATATGATGAAGGATATTGATAGTACTGAGAGAATCTTCCACAGGGATTTTTCATTCCTTGAGCCCAAGGTTGAGATTGAGATTGAGATTGAGGCCAAGGTTTTTGCCAAGAATTCCAATTTGGTGGGGGCTAAGTATACATTTGGTTTTTAAACCCTTGAGTTTTTGGCCCCTTCCATGGTCTTCTAGAGACAAAACAAAGAGATTATGTATGATTTGAAGTTTTTTCTTCTTGAAAAATAGCCTTAACACCAGGAATTGAAGGAAAAATCTTAGTATCATTACTTTCTAAACAAATCATACAGGTCTCTATGACTTTTGTGTCAAGAGGATATTCTCTTAAAGCATGCTTCTTTCTGCATTTGGGACAGAAAATGGCTAAAGCATCAGTCTCATCTTTCTGCTTGTTTTGTAACTTAAGGGTGTCTATCTGTTCACTAAGGCTCCCTAAAATGTCTATTTTAAATTCATCAAGCATGTTAACAATTTTTTCCCTACTCACTGTTCCAGTTACAGATCTATTTACCCTAGCAAGAGCAGGATCTCTTGGACCTTTCCTAGTTTTTGAATTTCCTCTTGAGAGATGAATACATAATTATCCAATGTTAGGTAATGGGAGTTGAGATATGTCCACCTTCCCCATCATGTTAAGGATATCTATCCACTCATCTCTAATGGTTTTCAACAAAAGAGCTTTTAAAGTTTCTTGATCTAAATTTTCCATTTTTTCTCTTTTTATGTTATAGTTGAATATTTCAAGTAAATCCTCCAAATTTTCATCCTCTTTTTGCATCATTTTAAATACTTACTCCTTGTTATTAATAGGTATGCAATAATCCAAATACCTTTCTAGAAATTCTCTCTTCATATCATTCCATGTCCTAATAGGCCTAGTGATTAGACTCATAAACCATTTTAGAGCTGCTCTGTTCAATGTTGAAGGAAACAATTTGAGTTTTTTAACGTCTTGTAAATAATCATAAGTTCTGTAGAAGACTTCAAATTCAAACAAAAATGTTTTAGGGGCTTCACCTTTCAATCCATGAAAGTTTGGGAGGACAGAAGGTGAGATATTTTTCATGGTAGCATTTGTATCCTCATCAACTATAGGGAATCCAAAAGGACTCTCAATTACCCTATTTCTTCTACCTCCTTCTGCATTTCCTCTACCTCTTCCTCTATCTCCTCCTCTACCTCTACCTCTTCCAAATAGTACATTTTCTCCATTAAAAAATTCTCCTTTTCCCTCTCCTCCTTCTTCTCCTCTTCTTGCAATTATAGATTCTCCAGAGCGGATATAAGATTCAACCTGCAGTGTTAAATTCTCTTCATCTAGTTCCTCTATCAATGGTATGTTGAAGAAAGGTTCTTTTTCTTCCTCTCCACTAGGTATTTCTAACTCTTAAACTAGAATATGTTCCCCTGTAGAAGTGAAAAAACTTACTCCTTCTGTTGGAGACCTAGGATCTTCTTCCTCTAAGAGTGCCTCAGTGGATGAAGTAGGAGATCCTCCTAATTGGATTTATGACCTTAGAACTTCAGGAAGTCTTTGGCCAGTGAAATATGGAATATGGGTTTGAGATGGAGGTGTGTCACTTCTTAGTCTTGGTGGATTGAGTGGTGTTGTAGTGATTAAACTCCTACCTCTAGCTATGAATCTGCCTCTAAAGTCTCTTTCTCTACACATATCATTGTTTTTGGATGTAATAAATGAGGCTACCTAATTACACTTCTCTGGCAACGACGCCAAAATGTTTAGTCAATTTAGTGTCCTAAACTGTTTGCATTAATTATCAACTAAGGTTTTTAAACTGTTGAAGTGTGGTGCACTATATGTGCTTAAGAAACCTACTCCTTACTTCGTTGTTTTGCATTTTATGTTGTTTTTGGGGGGGGGTTTCTTCCTTAATGTCTAAGAATGTTTAATCTAAAACTATGAAAATATTTTAAGTGAATCTAATGAATTTTAGAAGGAAGAGAAGGAAGTGTTCCTAAATTAATCTATTTTTCATAAAAGCAAACCAAAACTGTGGGCTAGTTAGAACCTAATTTGGAAAACAAAACATCTATCTTGTTTGATCATTAGTCCTAATCCATGGATCTAATTCTAAAAATAAGATTGAAAATTGCAATTCGTATCATAAGTAAAAGTAGAAAATGAAACAACTAATGTACTTCTCATTACTTTAACATTAAATTATTAGGTATGACCTTATTGAGATGATGTTAAGTAACTGTTTTTACTTGAATCTGCTAATGTCCTAGAACAGTAAGCAAAGAATGCAATGAAAACATATAAGGTAGATTTAGTTACTTCCAATATTCAGTTGTGAAGTGTGATCTTCTTGAGATAGTGTTAGGTAACCAATTACACCTATTGAACTAGAAAACTAAGTAAAATATGCAAAAAGATAACTCAGAAATTGCACTCATCAATCATTCAGCCATTCAATCTTGAAACATAATCAAATCAATATATTTTAGAATGAATTTTAGGAACATCAGTGTTTGCAACTAAATGAGGATCTAAAAGTAGAATATGAAAGCATGTAAGACTTAACTAAAAACAACTAATATATATTTGACTTTTCTGCAACATTCAAATGTAAAGTGTTAACCTCTTGAGATCCGAGATGAGAAGTCAATTATTCCTTAGTCTCTAAAAAGAAAATGACAATGTGCAAGGTAAATTCAACCACTGTATGTATGAGAGATTTAACCATTTAGTTTAGGATCAAAATATTGAAATGGCTTTTGAAAACATCTTTTGACACAGTAATTAACAGTTTTTTCTAAAGAAATAATGGACAAAACAGTAAAACTAAGAAACTATGGTTTCTTATTACTTCAATCTTTAATTCAGTTTGAAAACAGAGCTTTCTATTTCCACGAAATATGTTATAAGACTAAGGCTGCATAGTTGTGATTTGTCACTATGCTATTGATAAAAAAACTGGAATGAAGCATAAACCTAATTATAAAATAGATTTGTTGAAACAAAGTAAAGGAAATTGAACTAAAAACATAAATGAAAAACCTCCACCAGTGCAGGGGCCCTCTGAAACTGATTTGGCTAGACTATTAGCTGGTTAAGAATGTACTCAAACACTCATTGGCAAAATGAACTTTATATTTTAATAAAATGAGGTCTAGATACAGAGTATCAGCAAAAAGCCTGAGTTTAACACTTAAATTCTAAACTGTGTTCTTGGTTCTATGCAACCGATATTTTAAGGAAAATTACATAACTGTTTATGAGTTAAATTAGCTATCGGTTTCTAACTCAAATTATAATTGCAATAGGACTATTAGACTCTTGATTTTCTACGATGGAGAAAATCAAGAGTCCTACTGCTTTCAGATAACGTCGTTTGACTCCATCTTTGACCGTGATTTTAGGCTCGCTTTTCTGTCGATCTGGATCGAGTGAATAGGATAGAATCCATGTATGAATAATTCTAGAAAAAACCCATGTGTCCCAATTCTTCAAGTGTCCCAATTCTTCAATTGACACCTGGAACCTGCTAAACCATGAGAGTAGCTACGAAATCCATAGTTAGTTGCAGAACAAGCTGAATTCTATAGCTAAATTGAAAAAATCTATCCAAATAGCAAGAGCATGAAAATATAATATGGCAATCATTTTAATGCATCCTTAAGACAAAACCTAGCATTTTTCATTGATTGGGGTCTATAATATTATGAAAAAGTGATGGAAAGAGGTGAGAAAAATTGTCAAAGGGAGGGCAATCCTAAGGTTCAACAATATGTATGCATATACGGAAGTTGCACATATAGAGAAGATATGCGCATACATGGAGGCTACGTATATATGAAGGTTGAAGTTGTGCACAAATTTTGTATATGTGTAGCTTTTGTATATGCACATATATAGAAGTTGTGTATCTACGATATATGCACATATATAGAAACTACGCATAAATGGAATATGTGCATATACATAATTTATTCGCAACTTCAACCACTATATATATTCAACCTCCATATATGCACAATTTTTGTATATGTGCAATTTGTGTACTATGTGTAACTTTCATATATGCGCATATCCATTTGTGCATATTTGAAATATATGCACATATACAGAAGATTGACATATATGGAATGTGTGCCTATACAAAGGCTGAAGTTCTACACAACTTCTATATATTTGCAACTTTTCTGTATGTGCATATATTTTGTATATGTGAACTTCCGTATATGTGCATAACTCCATATATGTTCAACTTAAATATATGCACATATACAGAAGATTTTCATATACAAAAAAATGGTTTGCAACTAACATAATATGCATATACAACAACCTCCATATATGCACAACTTTTATATATGCAAACATCTTCTATATATCCACAACTTTTGTATATGATAACTTCCTTATATTCGCATATCTTTCGTATATGTTTAAATGGGAATATCTTATCTATATGCATATCTTATGTATATGTGCATCTACTACATATGGGAAAATTCCATATATGCACATATACAAAAGATATACACATATACAGAAAATGTGCTTATACAAATGATATGTGCATATACGAATTACATGCGCATATACAAAATTTTCACTACTTCTATATATGTTCATATTTTATATTGTATATATTTCGTATATCCACATATCTTTTGTATTTGCACAACTTTAGTATATGTCTATATACATAAGTTGCACACATATGGAAGATATGAACATATAAAAACATTGTGTATATATGGAGGTTTAATTTTTCCATAGGTATGTGTATATACAAAATATATGCACATATACGAAAGTTGCACATATACAAAAGATATGCACATATACAAAATTTGTGCATATATAGAAGATATGTGAGTAGATAGAAGAAATTCATATATGGAATTCACACAAATTTTATATATATGTTTTTTCTATATCACATATCTTTGATATATGCAGAGCTTCTATATATGTGCATATCCTCCATATATGTGAAACTTCCATATATGAACATATATGGAATTTGTGTATACGAAATTTGTGCATACATGAAAATTACACATACATGGAAGTTGTGGATACGGAAGTGATGCATAAATGGAAATTCCACATATATGGAAGATATGCACATATGGTGAAGTTTTGCAGATTCAAAAGATTTACTTGAACATCATGTATGAAATTATTTGAATCGCATATCCTTTTCTACTCTTTGAGCACTAAGTTTCTTTTAGTGTTAGGGGCATTACTAAGAACATATGGTAAGAGAGGCTTATTTGAAATTTCCCTTTGTGGCTCTTAACATAGAAGGAATGCCTTGAATATGAGACATGTAGATGGAACATCCTATATATTAAACATGTGGACCTAGAGTTGACATCATGGCATTGATTGAGAGTCTTGCTTTATACATTTTTGTTCAGGGAAAAGAACACGTTTACTTGGTCCTAGGTCATGGTTATCAAGTTGTAATCCAATTCCAAATTGGATTGATTAGCTCACTCTACATATAAAAATGAACTGAAATGGCCAAAAACATTATCTCTTTCCAAGGACACCTCACCAATATCAAGTAATGCACATATAAATGAAAAATAATTCCTTGCACATTACAAATGATGTAGAATGGGAAGGATTACCATGCACATTAGAAATGCATCTTCATGATAAATTTGTACATGTTGGTCTAGTAATACAAAAAGGTCATGCATTAAACAATAATGGTGTCTATTGTTAAAATTTCAACACCCCTTTCTAGCAAAGCATTGAAGTGGATCTCTTTAGGATTATCAGATTACTTAATGGGTTAGTGCATGCATGCAATGAGTATACATTCCTTTGCAAAATTTATATTACTATGTCGAACACTAGACTAGTTTAGGGATAATATATATATACAAACATTCCAAATGGATAGATAAATTTGATGATGCATGCATGAAAAGGATGATTTGCCCAGTACCTCTCTTCGTGTGACTGTGTGATTATTAGCTTGCAATAGTCATGTAGCATGGATTCTCACCTGCATAAAATGACACCTTTATAACACTTGTATATGGATAAAAATTTCGGAATTAAAGGAAACCATTAGTTGTCTTCCACGACCTATAATATTGTAAGGAGGTTGCAGGTAATGTTACACTATCTATCTCCCTCTCCCCCCATCACTCTCTCTATCTCTATCTCTTACTCTTTCTATTTATCTCTCTCTTCTTACCTACATTTCCCCCTCACAATGCTTCTCTCCCTCCCTATCTTATTCCCTATATCTCTCCCATTTATCCATGTATCTAAAACCATCCATACATCTCCCTATCCCTCACTATCTCTATGCCTCTCTCCCCCATCACACACACTCTCTCGTTGCATCTCCCTATGTCTCTATGTGTATCTCCTCCTCCCTCTTCCCCCCCCTCCCCCCCTCTATCTCTATATCTCCACCTCACTATATCCTTATCTATATCTTTGTCCCCCCTCTAACTCTATCTTTGCAGCTCACTATCCTCTTATCTATATCTTTTCACCTCACTATCTTCTTATCTATATCTTTGCCTCAACACCTCTCTCTCTCTATTTTCATATTTAACCAACTCTCTCTCTCTCTCTCTCTCTCTCTCTCTCTCTCTCTACCTATGTCTCTCACTCTCTTCCACTAAGTCAATGAATTTATCTTCTCCATCATTCCCCCTCACCTCCTTTTGTCACTCCCTCTCATAGCCCATGTTTCCTCCCTCTCTATCTTTGATTCTCTCCTTTCTATCCCTCCCTCTCTCCTGTCTTCTCTCTCCCTATTGCTCACTCTTTCTCTCTCTCTCTCTCTCCATGTCTCCCCTCAAACTTTGTTTCTATATCTCATCTATGTCCTTCTCTCTCCATATCTATCTCTATATGTCTCATTCCCACTTCCTCTTTCTTTATCTCTCTTTGTCAGGCCCCTAGCCTCAGTGCTCCCATAAGGCATTCCCAAGTTGGCTAAGATGAATTTGTCGGATGAGACATATACAAAAAGGAGAGCACACCCCACCAGGAGGAAATTCGAAAGATGGTGAAGTATGGTCAATGTTTCCTACACTAAGGTAGGTGTGCCAAAGAAGAAGCAAAAATAATGAAGGGAATGCAAGATATATTATCATTGGGCTATTTGAATGCATTGTAGAACAGTAAATGGATGGGATACACACCTAGGGAATTCCCACATGACAACAGTGCGTCGAGAACCCAACATAAGATGAATTTTTTGTGCACAAAATCCAACTAAGTGATCGAGTTGGAACAAGGAAAGGTGAACCATTGGACATTGTGTGAGCACAACGTAAGGATGGTTATGCCCATGGCCGCACCCGTGGGAAGGTGGGGTGAGTGGGATTCGTATGAGGACATGCTTTGACATGCACGACAAGGCAATGAGTAATAAATATCAAATGAGATGAGTGGAAGATATAGTGTGTGGTGCACAATGAGGCGAACACCCGCACCTTGGGCACACTTGCATGATCATGAGGTGCAGGGCACCCACATTATGAAGTGTTGGTAATATTGAGACTTTAAGGGGCATCGACCAAAGTTAATACTTGGGTAGTGTCACATATAAAAGTAATAGGTTGCATTATCGAAGGAAACATCAAGGCAAGTTCATACATTACAAATGAAAACCGCAAAAGTGAAGGGTGCACCTCGCAAAGGATGAAATCACAACTAAGGAAGGTCATAGGAAGAGGAGGGCTCATCGAGGTGTAAAAAGTTTCTGTGCAGAGTAGATGGTCAAGTTTCTAAATATGTAAGTGCACAATGCTTGGGTTTTTAGTGGGCAAGGTTCTAACCTTTAATGTTGGGAGCGTCGTGGCTTTGGTGGGACTTTGTTTATCTTGTTAAGTATGTTGGGTTGGGCCAACAACTGCCATACTTTGTGAATCTATTGTAAACTATTTTTGAAGCTTTGAAGTTAATAAAAATGGGATAATTTTCTATTTGGGAGTTCCCCCTCCCACTGTATCTACTTGTATTATTATTATTTTTCATCACATATTGTTGTATTGGTTATTTCTAAATATTTTATATTGTAGATTGAATTTTAAATAAGTAAATGAACCAAATTAATATTGAACTTAAATAATTGGCTAAGGGTAAAATAATTTTGGCTATTGCGTTGGAACCATTGTGAAAATTTAATTCTGTAAAGTTGAAATGTTTTTTAATGACACATAGGCTAGAGGTGCAGTTAGGTAGAAAATAGTTGAGTGCCTTGATACTAAATCTCACTGGTGTCGCATGCCCATAGTGGTATAACTTTCATCAGGGTCACTATACTCTCTCTCTCTCTCTCTCTCTCTCTCTCTCTCTCTCTCTCTCTCTCCCCCCCCATCTATACCTATGTATCTCTCCCTTTATAATTCTCTATGCTCCCTCCATATGTCTCCCTCACTCCCTACCCTCTATTTCTATTTTTATCTCCCCCTCTCTCCTCCCCCCTTATCGCTCTCGCTCTCTCTCTCTCTCTCTCTCTCTCTCTCTCTCTCTCTCTCTTCACAACATCCCCCTCCTACTTTATATCTCTATTCCTCCTCGTTTCATGAACAAATAACTTCCTCCCTCTCCCTTCCCCACCCTATTTTCTTATGTCTCTCACAAATTGGCTCACACTCACTCTATCCCTCTCACTCACCGGTTCATAATTTCCCATGCCTCTCTCTATCTCTCCCTCCTTCTCTCTCCTGGTCTCATTTTTCCCTCTCGCTTTCACCCCCCTTTCACCCCTTAACCAAAACTCACTTCAACCATTTCCCACAAACTAATTCTTTCCACCCCCTACTCTCTCTTTATATCTCTATTTCCTTCTCCATTTATATCTCTTAGACCCTATATCCTTCCTTCTTTCACCCTCCCCATCCCCCCACACCCACTTCTACCATTTCCCATGTGTTAAAGTCACTAGCTATACGAACATATCGACGTTCGTAGCACTAGAAACATGCACACATGTAGTTGGTACTAAATTGTACATGCATGTTTTTGAATTAATTTCTTTTTTGTGGGAATCCTACATGTGCAATGACTTGGTTACTTCGGATATATGTTTTAGATAACGATGTTGGTGGTTTGAACTATAAATACATTAAAACATCACTCTTTGAGAAAGCGCATATATATATCTACCGTTGACATTATTTCTCTATAATTTGAACAAATCCATTATTGATGAAACTACATAGACATATAGAGTCATGTGTGTGTGCGTATGCATGTGTGTACTACTTTTAATACAATTTTCTCTTAATACATATATCAAAATCTTAAAATACATCCCTCATTTATTTCCACTAGAACTTTTTGGGGCCTTAACCGTTTGGGAAAAAAATATGGTGCACTAGAGGATATTAAGGTCTACAATTAAAAGAAAATATTGTTTCATAATCGTAACACCATTTTGGGTTGCGTAAAAATTCCCAATTTATATTTTTCATAAAAAATAATGTACCAAATTTATGAAAACTCAAAATTTCAGCAAAATCTATAAAAAAGTATAAGATATTAGGAAAGCCAACTCCTATCCCTAAATTTCATGTGTTTACACCATCTTTAAATTCAATGTATAAGAACGTCTAATCATCCCTCCAAGTTAGCATTTTATTTCTTTTCCAAATTTTCATGAACATTAATGTATACCCACCCTTTAGTGAATTTCCACAAACAAGTTCGACTTAGTTTTCTCTTTGATGAATTTTGAGCTTCAATGTTAAAATTGGTTGAGCTTGATGGCTTAGAATACACCCTTATTCAAGGAATTATGTACATACTTATAAGAAGAACATTACCTAGAAGATCAACATTCTCAAGTGATGTGACTAATCAATACACCAATTTCATTTTGAAGTGACTAATCAAAACACTACTCATTAATCAATACACCAATTTTTTTTCCTTAAATTCTACAATCAAATATAGGCTTACATCTTCATGTGATTTATATTATTTTTCATTTATTTCAACAAATTCTCTTGAGATGTTTAGATTTGATTCTATTAAGATGTTTAGCTCTAATTCTCCTTAAATAGTCTAACTTCATATGCTTTTTCCATAACATAGACTGAATCATTATGATGCCAGGATACTAGGTTAAACAGATCCTAGCATATATAAACTTGTGTGCATCCTTCTACGGTAAAAATATCATCTAATTCTTCATAAAAAACACACATGATGCAGCTCAACATATACATAAAGGAAAAGAGATCCATGCAACGAAAACGTTGATATATAATAAATTTTACAAACTGAAACATCTGGCCGGATATTACAATAATTGGTCTTTCTCTCTCGGCCCTTTACAAAAATCTCTTAATCCATTCCTTACTCTCTCTGTATTTCTCACTTCCTCGCCATTTTCCTCTCTCACCCTCACAAGCTACATATTTATACATAAATATAATTTATTCCATTCCATAATTTCCTCCACACAAATATCAACTTAATAATTTAAATTAGATTTATCTTTTTTTGGACTCAACTAAGTCCCGTTTATGGAATTCCTCATCCCTACATTATCTACCTAATTCAACTCCACTTATGTCCTTAATTATTTAAGGAATATTTACAATAATCCTCACATTTATGTTTTCTCTCCTAATTAATTAAAAATGAGAAAAATAATTAAAATATCTCACCCCCTAAATTATATAAAGGAATAATAAAAATTTAGCTTTGATGCTCCTGCAACAGACTCCCCATGTAGAGAAGTTTCCATAGACTCCTGTCTATGAGGTCTGTCACTTTTCTATAATAATGCGATAGCCACAAGTCCTAATGACTTGCTTCCTCTAGGATTCCAAACTATATTCTACCGCTGGTCCTTCAAAGTATCAAATCGATTTGGTAACTCATCGCTCACTCTTTCTATTGGATTCCATCGGCTTCTCCAACACTTCCTTTCACCAATTCCTCAGAGTAATTCCTCTGTGTCGAATTCTTTTGTCTCCAACTGAGTTGAACACTTAATTTTCTGCAATGAAGAATAATAAAGAACTCCTTCTTGATTACAACTATAGCCTTTGGTTGCTTTTAAAGCAACAAATTCCTCATCTGGTGTTGTACCTTCATTCACCAACAAATTGTTAGTTTTAAAAAGATAAGACCTTTCGGTCTCTTTTGATGCTTCAAGCACCAATCTCCCATCATCCACTTTCTGGACTTCAATAGATTATGTTTTGAACTGTTGGCTTCTTTCCTCTTTATCCTGTTGGATCAATATTCATGTCTCCTTTATGTCTCTACGGACACAACTTCCTTGCTTCTTCTAATCTTCCATCTCAACGCCAAATAATTTCTGCTCAATTTCTCTAAGTTCGACATCATATATTTTAATGTCATTTTCTGTACCTACAGTTACATCTTTATTTGAAAAATTATAACATTCATTCAACTCCATAAATGTTAAAAACATTTCATCCCTATCATGCATAGTAACTGCAATTCCTTCTAGATCAAGTTCTGCAAGTTTTACTTCTCCATCAGGTTCTTTAAGCCATCGTTCCAAGAACTCGATTTCCATATGAAACCTTTCCAGCACTTAATCACAACCTACACTCCCAGCTTCATTCTTCTTCTGGAAATCTTCCTCAGTTGTCATGCTTTCTGTTTCATCACACTGCAAAATTTTGTCAGCCATTTCACTAAATAAATACATTTGTTTACCTCCTTGGAATATCTCTTTGGCATTTCCATTTTGCTTCTGCTCCATAACAGCTTCAACTGGTTGTCTTACCCCAAACAAGAATTCATTTATGATTTCTTCCCGCAGCAACAAATCAATACCTTCATCCTCTGAAAGGCATTCTTCATCAGACTCAACCTCAAGAGTTTCATTCTCCTTTGTGACAGTTTCACCAGACTGTCCACCATATTTTGCACATCCTGCAAACATACATAAACTGTGAGATTTAAAAATGCAAGGCTTCATAGCCTCATATGCTTCTCTGGCCAACACATCCTCGGATTCCGATGAACTATTCCAATAGTTCATGAGATCTTCCTCATTGATCTCTTCACCCAGAATTTCACCCTATTCTGGGCCACAAATGGAAACATCCATTTTTAGCTCAACCTCTCTGAGTTCTTCACACCTTATCATCTGCTCGAGCTTCCTCAGCTCCTCTACCAACTATACGTTTGCCTGCTTTTCCCTCTTTGTGTGTAGTCCCTGCCACTTTATCTTCTTTCTCATGGTCCAACCATGTGTTTGTTCCTTCATATTTCTCTGCAATAACTCCATTAACAATTCAAGATGAACTGTTATCTTAGCCTTCTACCGCTCATAATCTTCATCCGTCAATTATTCACATATGCCACTTACCTTAGAATTTTCCTTCTTCTTCCTTCTGCTGTGGTCTTCATCAAGTCTTCTGAAATGAATATCAACAGTCATCTTCTCCTCCTTTGTGAACTTCATCTGTTCACGAGTGAATTTCATTCAATCCACTTTTCAGCAAGTCTTCCCACTTGCCATTCAATAATGCAAGCTTTCTTCCAGTGCTTGACCTCTTTCGGTTCTCTGTCTTGGAATCAATCTCTGGCAATTCTCTTGCTTCACTTTGCTACAAACAACACTTTAGTAACTCGTGTTACAATGACCAATTCTTTGGGTGTCGGGCTCCGCTGATCATGCACCCCATTACATTCAGACTTTTTACTTAGCTTACGACTCTTTGACTTCACACTTACACCAATTCTTTATCTTGGATGAAAATACTCAATCTTAACTCAAACTATCCAAACTTTCTTTTGACTCTAACATCTATTTTGACTTTAAGGCTTGACCCAATGATAGTGGATATTTTGACTTAATTCAAGTTATTCCATCCTCCAACAACATACACCCCTAATACATTTTTAGGATATAAAATCTTCACTCTCTTCCATACTTCATTCTTATGAAAGATCATCAGTTTCCCATTATCATTTCACATGATGTTGAAGTCTTTAATCTGAAATGAATTTCACTTTCCCAAGATTTATTTTATGGTGAAAATAAATAAACCATTCAATTTCCAATATTCAAAATACCTTCTCGAAATGATGTATCATACCTTATGCTCCTGTTAAGGTTATTAAAAAACCTTCTCTTCGCAATCTCAATTCTCTGGTTTCCATTCTTCTGTGTCGTCTTTGTCATTGTAAATACTCACACGCCCTTAATTTCGTCATCTTAATGAAAACATTTTCCTTGCACTTTTATGAACCATACAACATCAATTCCCATCTCTTCACCTGTGTACAGAGAACATGTTTTCAACTTCTTTGATGAATAATGTACAACTTGTCCATCCTGAATAATTCCTCCTTAGCTGCCGCCATATGATGGTAAAACAAATATTTTACAACATCAAGCAATTATGTTTTCAATCACAAATCAAAAGAATTCTCCTTTTTCCAACTACAAGCTTTGGTCCAAAATGACTTAACCAAAACTGTGAAGAATCCACATTATGCATAATGATATCAAATGATGCAGCCAAAGATCCCTTTACCCACATTCTTTATATAAAATTTAAAATGCATATCCACATGCATATCAACCCAAATTCTCTCGCGGGAGCTTCTTTCTTATTATCCCAATTGTTTTGTTAACCTTAATAAAAAAACCCCACTTTGATAAAAAAAAAAAAATTGATTCGATTTTGGTTTAAAACCCAAATTATCCGTCGTTTTAATATTCCATGTGGAAGCTTTAACTTATCGTTATAAACCATGATAACTCCAACTATATGATAACCATCACTTTATCCAGTTTCGAATAGACTTTGGATAAATGTTCCAAAGTGTCAACTAACACATTCCATACTTTGTTTACCACACAAAGTACCAATATATCCGGGCCCCACAGCTTACCTTTACATGGTTTAATCTCAATAGTCAATCATGCAAAACTTACCTTTCAACCATACCTTTACACCGACATTTACCACGCTTCCTTTATTCTTTGAACTTCTTTTTATCGAAATTTTTTTTAATTTTTCTCACATTCTCTTCACTACCACAACTGTAGGGATAATGAAGCATGGTTCTACATTTCTAGCAAAACCCATCGTTGTATAACCGGTGTCATTGTCAATAACAACAGCGGCAAGATGTAGCGTACATGTGGAGAGCTTTGGCCTCGGGTCTACTCTGATCTCTGACTCCTCTTTATTCTAATTTCTCACCTTGAAAGCTTAACGAAAACACAAACGAGAAAAGATACTATAAGCATTGACAAGAAATGGCCAACAACTTACTCAAAAGTGGTGCGATGAATACATCTCCGGTTTTCCTAAACCACCTCGTGGTTCTGCATTCCATTGACTCACTATTCTGGGACGCCTTCACAAATATGGAACCG
Source organism: Pinus albicaulis (assembly GCA_034641835.2). Taxonomy (NCBI): domain Eukaryota; kingdom Viridiplantae; phylum Streptophyta; class Pinopsida; order Pinales; family Pinaceae; genus Pinus; species Pinus albicaulis. Next base: position 620,061,966 of record CM076584.1, on the reverse strand, counting down.
TTTCTTAAGCAAGCAAATGCTGCATTATTGAAGCTACTGCCAGCACAAGCCATCACACAGGAGATCTAAAGACGAACCACAAGATGCAGGACAAATGCTTTTGATTTATCCCAGGCTACATTGCTTAGATTTAGAGATGAGCAACAGGTTGAGTTGCCTTCTGCAGCCATCTCAGGAGCATTATCGAACTCTGAGATGCAACCAATTTTCATAAAAGCTGAACCCAGTGAGCTTGCAGAGCCTCTCGTCTCTTTCCAAGATATCCAATTTCAGGATGTCGATGAAATGTTTGATCTAGGTGAGCTCTTGAACACAATAATTGGCAACGATAACACGGTTGACTTATCCAAAGCAGATATGTTTAATACACTTTATTTCAGCAGCCCTTGGCCACAGGAGCAGTTGCATGATGGGGATGTCGTACCGGGTTGTGATCCTTCGTCTAGCCCAACTTTGCAATACTTGCAGATTCAGAGCTCGAACAATAGGCTGCTCCAAAATCCTGTTTTGGACGAAGGTGAAAAACTTCACCTAAATGATATAAATTTCAAATACCTTGTTCAATTACAACCATTCAATTTAGATAGCTTTCAACAAGTCGAATATCAAGTTGTCAAACATATCAAATTAGATGATAGACAGCCTCTGCATCCCAAGATTCTTAATGATGGTCATTTCGCCTCCTTTCCAAGTAGGTAGAAATTGTCATATGTGAGACTGAGCTATATCAAATCAATTTGCGCTAGCCGTATAACACATCTCCCCCATCGTTTGCATCCAGACACACATGGTCTTCAATCTTCAATTGTACTTGCAATCTCTACAGCACTCCAAATCACGGTGCCACTTTATAGCAATTCAGTGAACTACTAGCATCAATGAATTTTTGTGGTGTCTTGCCTGCATCCACACCACGCTTGACTTGGATGCACTTCACTACAATAAGTTAATCACGGCAGTGCATTAGAGCTGCCACCATTCATATACTTTAAACAAAGTCAAAACAATTATTTGCAACAGCGTTAGCAATCTAATTCACGCTCACAACAAGCAATCAAACAAAACAGCCTCAACCTAGGAGAGGCTTATCTCCTTGCTTAGATACCAAATGATGCCAGGATACTGGGATAAACAGATCCTAGCATATATAAACTCGTGTGCATCCTTCTACAGTAAAAATCTCATCTAATTCTTCATAAAAAACACACGTGATGCAGCTCAACATATACATAAAGGAAAAGAGATCCATGCAACGAAAATTTTGATATATAATAAAATTTACGAACTCAAACATTTGGTCAGATATTACAATAATTGGCCTTTCGCTCTCGGCCCTTTACAAAAAACGCTCAATCCATTCCTTACTCTCTCTATATTTCTCACTTCCTCACCATTGTCCTCTCTCACCCTCACAAGCTACATATTTATACATAAACATAATTTATTCCATCTCATAATTTCCTCCACAGAAATCTCAACTTAATAATGTAAATTAGATTTATCTTTTTTTGGACTCAACTAAGTCCCGTTTATGGAATTCCTCATCCCTAGATTATCTACCTAATTCAACTCCACTCATATCCTTAATTATTTCAGGAATATTTACAATAATCCTCACATTTATGTTTTCTCTCCTAACTAATTAAAAATGAGCAAAATAATTAAATAAATAATTAAAATATCTCACCCCCTAAATTACATAAAGGAATAATAAAAATTTAGCTTTGATGCTCCTGCATCACATTCAATTTATTATATTGTTTCTCTATGTTTCATCTAGCTACAACATATCAAATTGTATCAATGATGTGGGATATCGAAGTTTTTGGGACCAGGATTATGGGAAACCATGGGACAGAATGTAGTTTGATAAATATACCACATGGATTAGTAAGACAATAGGATGGCGTTTAAAAAGTTCAATGTAGAGTTCCTATATGTCAGAGGACCTGTTGCATTGGAGATTAAGAATGGCATTAAGGAAAGGATTAAATGTGTAGTTATTTAGGAACATTCTATAATTTAAAATTACATGCAAATAAAATAATTTCAATTTTCGTGAATAAATAATTTCAGTTTTCTTGAATGTGTAGTTACTTAGATACATTGTATAAATTAAAGTCACATGCAAATAAAATAAAAATATTAAAGACACACAATGGACCATTATTCAAAAAAATTTAGATTAAAATAAAAAATTTCAATAATTATAATAGCTTTATAATTGTTTATCCCTTTTCATTTCATTTCATTTTAATTTTTTTAAACTTCTATATATTTTTAAATTTCAATTTTAAAATTTACTTGGTTTATGAACATTTTTCCTATCTAAATTGTGCCAAGCAACAATGCTCGACCTTAAGAAGGCAAGATGTATGAATAGAACGGGGAATGGCATTCAGTGAGGAAAGTCAAATGGATTAAGTGAAAAAAAAAAGCACTACATGCATTCAATTCAATTACATCTTCGTTATCATAGATGAAAAATAACTTCATTGAGAAGATGTTAAAATTATTATTTGTGTAACTATTAACAAAAATTGAGAAGATGCTAAAATTATTATTTGTGTAACTATTAACAAAATTGAATAATGATAATGAAATTTATAAAAACACAAGACAAATCATATTTGTAGAGGTTAAAAGGAAAGCTACATCAATTTTAAAGTGTTAAAATACTCAAATAGAGAAGCTCAAAATTTTATTAATTTTTTTCAATATTATTAATTTTAAAAAATTGTTAAAATTTAATATTTCATACATTATATAATAAATAATATATAAATATTATAAAAACACCCAAACCTTACTAAAATGATAATTGAAATATATCTCATAAAAATAATTTCCAAACTTCTATTTCAATACAAGCTCACACTATGGAAACTTTCTAATCACATGAGGGATCACCCATCAAATTACATCCCCAAAGATTGAGATACTTCAGATTTTGAAGTTCTCCCATTCGACAAGGCAATGCTTCTACATTTTTACAACCGTTTAGATCCTGTAAAAATTGAAGTCGTTCTCTTCAGAAATATCTTCAATTTCAGTGAAACCCAAATAGAAAAATTCTACTCTATTTTCGTCTGCTATGCTCCTCTGATCTCGCCTGTTGTTGTTACGAACAATGGATGTTGTAACAAGAACCGCAGGTAACACCATAGTTCCACTCATTAAATAGTTCGACGATCTAATTCACATGGATGACAACCACGAACTTCTGGAAGAGCAATTAGATCACTTGAAGAGTCTCTTGTTTGATATGAAGAGGGAGGCACCGGACTCTGTAACGAATTATTTTCTGAGGAAAGATGGAAAGGCAAGCGATTTGACGCATCGCTTAAAACTCTCATGGCTACAACAGTGCGTTGAGTGCCAACAGATTGCGTCTGCAGCACCACAACGGGAAGACACACTACTTCAATACGAACATGACACAAGTAGCTGCAGCTAACTACTTCAATATTTATTTATTTTCAGTGCAGCTAACTATATGCATTTTGAATGTATTCTATGAGAAATTATATGTTGGAGAATTCCAACACTAATGGAAGTAGTGCTTGGTTGGAGTATAAGGTGATTATCAGTTGGATATACACAAAAAAGATATATGTTACCGAAACTATTTTGGGAAAAAACTCAGGTGGATTTTCTCTCTTTCTCTGTCTCGAAATATGGTTAAAGGGACAAAGAAATAATGCCTTCACTCATAGGCTGCTGCTACTACAGTGCACAGATCCTCTTTGTGTGCTCTATCTTCAATCTCTTCTACATATCTTTGCTCAATTATGGAATAAAATGCTATTGAAAGAATGTAATGTCTCTCTCTCCTAGTAGCCCAGTTATAACACAACTAGATAGCCTACTAGTGGTTAGGTTTGACTATATCAACTTTTAACTAGAGTTACAATATAGAATCTTTTATAGTATTTTACATCAAAAACACATGGCTAACCCATTTTCCATGAATAATGGGGGCTAACATGGCAGTCTCCTAAATTATAGGTGTGAAAATAGGAAGGTCAAATTCTCAGTGGCATAACCTTTGCATACATAGTTCTATTGATGCGCTTCTTGCGTCATTGGAAAGATGTTTGTGTGTAGAATAGCATGAAAATGTGCGACATTGAGTGCCAAAGTTTTACCCTCAAAAAATTGCGTTTGATGCCTCAAAACTCTAATAGAAGGTTTCAGACCTTGTTTCACCAAATTGGGTCCTGCTAGTAAAAACAGTCCCATAAGCTAATTCCTCCAAATTTTCCACTTTTAATGAATCAAGATGGATGAAAAACAATATAATGATCCAATCTGGATCATTTGTCTATATTGAAAATAGAATTCTTCATCAAGCCTTAGGCAGAAAGCCTCCTGAAGAAGCCTTCACAAGTGTAAACCCTGAGGTTGGACATTTGATGACCTTTGATTTCCTCATCAACATTCATGTGCCGAGGGGAAGAGGACGAAGCTAGAAGCATTAGGAACTAAAGGTACTTTAGTTGGTTACCATCTCATCTATCATTGCTCCTACTACTAGCCAAGGATGGTCACTTCACGAGATGGATGTGAAGACCACATTTCTACATGGCATACTCAAGGAAGAAGTATACTTGGAGTAGCCATAGGGATTTGAGGAAGATTAGAGGAAGACTCATGTGTGCATGCTAGAGAAAGAACTTTACGAATTAAAGCAACCACCCAGGGCATTGTATGCTCACATTGACAACTGTCTAATGAAGCTTGGATTTACAAGAAGCAATGTTGATCGAAATCTCTACTTCAAAGTCGTGTAAGGAATTTCCTTCATCTTGATATTATACGATGATGATTTATTCTTGACAAGTGAAAAGCGGATTATTCTCCAATGTAAGAGGGAACTGACCTTTAAGTTTAAGCTGAAATATTTGGACTTCATGCATTACTTCTTAGGCTTAGAGGTATGCCAGAGACTTGGTGATATTTTCATTTTTCGAGGGAAATATGTTGCCAAGATGTTGGATCGATTTGGAAGAGTGGAATGCATGTACATGTCGACACCTATGGAAATGAATTTTAAGAATTTATGTTATGAAGCTACATGACCTGATTTGGAAAATAGGGGCGTGAATACTAGAAGAGACATATGTTTTGTTTCCAATACTCTCAGTCAATTTATGATGGAGCCTCTACATCCACACTAGTTTTTTGCTAAGCATGTGTTGAGATACCTGCATGGGACTATCAATATTTGATTGAGATACACTACCATAGATGTGAGATTTCATCTATGCAATGATGTTGATTGGGCTTGAAATGTTGTTGGTATGAAGAGCACATTAGGGCGTTGTTTAATTCAGGAACCTGCCATGATATATTGGACAAGTAGGAAGCAAAAATCCATTTCCCTTAGCACAACTAGGGCTAAATGCAATGTTGCTATCATTTCTAGTTATGAAGCAGTATGGTTAAGGAAGTTGTTTGGAGAGTTTTTTGAGCAAGTAATGAAGATGAAAGTGATGTGCTGGGATAATAAGAGTGGGATACGAATTTAAGAGAATCTCATGTTCCATGCTAGGTCCAAGCACATTAAGCTCAAATATCTCTATAACCAAGATATGGTGGAGAGAGGAGCCGTGAGACTCCATCACACTTCAACTGATGAGAAGATAGTTGATATACATACCAAGCATTTGATGAAAATGAATTTATTGGTCTCTAGAGAATAGTTTGGACTGATGAATGTGACCCTTTCCGGAAGTGATCACGGTTGATCAAGAAAATGGAGCTATGTTCTTTCCCTCATTTTAAGCTCCATGGAGGGGAATGGAGTGAGAGAGTTCCTCACGTTAAAGGAACTCATAAGCAATAGGATGTGTGTGATCCTTACCATAAATGATAAGTCATATCTCCCCTATTGACACAGTATAATGTGATGCATACTTAGCTTTGGTAAGTGGTACTCCCCCACCATCGAGTATACTTGGGATGTGTCTAATCGTTACCTTTCATGGTATGTGGTATCTCCCCCAAGTTAGAGGATGCAAGTGTTCTACCACTTGATTCTTGTGTGTCAAGATGGGAAGATCAATAGACAATAAGATGTGTCTCATCTTTGCCTCCCATGGTAATGAGATTCTACCCTCTTTTCATTAAATCAAGGGTCGAAAATTAATCTCCTCTATGATCAATTTTTTTTAGATGGAGACATCATTGTTGTTCCGAGATGAACAAATCAGAGATGAGCGAAGATGATATGAGACTTATGATACAACCAAAAATTCCTCCCTAACTCAGGTAGAAATTCACTCCTTTGAGAATCCCAACAACCCCACACTTTCAATTGGAAAAATAAAATCCGTTCATGAGAAAATATTACTTTTAATGTTAGTCCAAGTCATCTTCAAAAATACATTCCAAAGGAGAAATTTTTCCACCTAGACCAAGATTGGCATCACTTGGAGTAATCATCACACATATCATTTATTCTTCATTTGGTTTGATTTGATCTGAAATTTCACGTCCAAGTTCACATATGTGAAGGAAAGAGAGGACATTTATGTTGAGTGTGTTGACTTTCTATTTTGGCATCTTTGACGAGTGTTGATTTTCAGTGATTTTTCTTGGTTTGACATGGTTATTTAGATCTGTTATAAAAGGCAGAATTCGAAGACCAAAATTTTCTTGGAAATTTGACCAACATTAACCGCAAATCTGATGCTAGGCCTTCTGCACATCAAACTATTGACTTTCACTGATTTGTTGGTCGAATCGTCTAATTCTTGGATTTTTTTTACTCTATTTCACTAAGCAAAGAATGTTGCATTTATTTCTAGGTTGACCGAATTCTTTGGCCTTGGTTTGACTATTGACTTTGATTGGTTAGAGATTCGTTGACTACTACTCACTTTGACTTTAAGTCCGAAGAAAAATTGTGAAATGGTATTTGACCACATTTGTCTATCTTGCTTATCTTTGATTAGATATTGGATTATTGATTGGGATGGTTAAGGCTTTGAAGTTTGATTTATTATTGGATGTATTTGGACTATGTATATTTGTTTAAAATTTGATGAATATATAATAGAAGAATTTAGTTGGAATTTCTACTTTGTGGAGTTTTTGCTTCATAAATTTCAGTGTCTTATTGATCTTGGTTGTCTTGTACTTTGCATGTTGTTTACCATTCTATTTACCATTATTTATTATTATTGAGTGATTGAAATTGAAATTAGAAAAGTAATTATTATAACATATTTAAAAAAAAAAAAAATAACACCACTAAATAATATAATCATTATTTAAGCCATCAAAATCAAATGCAATCAGCTTAACCCATCAACATCAAATGCAATCAGCAGATAGCTCATAGCTTTTGATCGGAAATCCTACAAAAGTTATGCTCTTTTGCAAGGGAAGTTTTCGTTGAACAGATATCTAAAACTAATAATATGAGACATCTAAAACTAGTAAAGTAAACCTATCAACGTATTTGCTTTATATTTTATAGTTAAATCAATCATCTATCACAACTAATAAAAACTGGGGTACTATTTCCCAAGAGTGATAAAAACTGTGGTACTATTTTCCAGAATTTTTATTTTATTATCTAATTCTCTGTGTTTATGTTCTTTTTCATTTGCATTGTTATATATGTGTTTTACTGGATAATTTTTTAAATCTACGTATAAACAGACATCTATAATTTTATTTTGTTTTTTCAAAATGTACCATTTCTTATTTTCCATATTCAAAAACTTGTAAGGCACCATTTCATTTATTCTAAAATTCGATAAGTGCAATATCAGGTATTCAAAAAAGGGGTTTATTGATCTCCGAAACTACCTAAAATGTTAAAGTTGCAATATTTACAAATTCTAGCCCGGATAGAGGGTTTTATGGTTTTAGTTTACCTTTTTTATTTAATGAAGTACTTATCGACAAGAAATTTTTAAATAGAACAATAAATTCACTGAACGTATGACAAGGGAGAGCACAGAAAACCATCCATACCATATTCAAGATAGTGCATGATTCTTATCAATTGAACCAACCATCCATAACATATTTAAAATAGTGCATGATGTGCCCCAAAAATCTGATTGAAAAAACAACTGTAATTGTAATCTCTATCTGTATGGGGGCTTACCAGTCGGCCAGTTATGATCATATCAAACAGGTGATTGTTCAACCACGATGGTCGGGAGATGCATCAGCATCCGGCCACTTGAAACAACCTTGAGATAGTAATAAACGAAATCTGCCAATATGAAGCTCTGGACAACCTCAGCTACCACGAAGAGGAAAAACCCGAAATTCAAATTAGCTGTGATGGCGCCGGTCACAATGCCCCTCCAGGTCAGCATGAGCCACAATGCAAATTTAAATAACCTCTCTGCACCGAGAGCAAAGACATAGAAGGCAGTAAAAGCTTCCACGACCCTATTGCTTTGCATTACACGCAGTTGAGGCAGTACCTGCACGGCTTCCAGATAGGGAAGAAACGCCCTGATGAAGCTATTCAGAGGACTAAATGGCAAACGAGAATGAGTCAAGGGAAGCGTTACGAGGGCAAGGAGCGCGCAGGGAAGGAGCAGGTAATATATCGGTAAGTTGTCAACGTCTTCCATGTAAGTAGATCTGAGCTTGAAACGGATGATATAGATGACCCATATGGTGGTTATGAGCCCAAATAACTCCATCGTTCCGCTTACGATGGTATACACGTTGATGATATACACGTTTCCAGGCCAGTTCAGGTAGAGCTTAACAGCGAACAAAATCGCGGTGAGTTCCTGAGACTTGAGTGACAGACCTGCGCAGGTTTTCTGCCTTGTTAGCTTGTAAATCAGCACTGAAATTCCACACACGTGAATAAAAATTGAGGCGATATAAGGGACCCAGTAATCCGCAAAGATTAGAGAAATGAGTGTGAACAGGAGACATATTATAGCCAGGGCTTGGCACGCCTGTTTCTTCACAGATTGGCTGTTAAACCATGTCTGCAGAGCAGCGAGCAGATTTTCTGATTCTTTCTTGGAACCCATGAATGCCTTCTTCGCCTACTCAGCGCCAAATTTTGCGTCAGTCAAATATGAAGCCCTGTTCATGCATCCCTGCGCTTTTATAAATTGAGGAATATTTACCGAATATTACAGGCGTGCACAGAATATGTCATGGCCCCGGCGTTGTTGCTTTCGAGGACAATGATTGAACAACTTGACCAACTATAATCGCCTTGTAGTAACGGCCGGAATATCTACTTTCCTGTTGACGAGAGACTCAGATCATTTTGAAGGTTTCCTCCGGTAAAACATAAACCTTATCTTTTAGATCATTTAGGGTTTGTGGACATCTTTGAGGGTTTTGTGATCTTTCTATTTATATTTTTGGTGGAGTGTGCAGTGTACTAGTGGCAACTTATATCAACATAAACATTATTCCGTGTTTGTAGATTTTTTTTTTTCCACGAGCGGAAAGCTCACGGGAAACCGGGCGTACTTCTCCAGAATTTCTGGATGGTACGCGCGGTAAACCTACTTCTCCAGAATTTCTGGATGGTACGCGCGGTAAACCCTACGGCGGACTTTCGGCGCCTGACCCCAAAGGACTCAAGGATCGAACCCGTGACCTCCCTCAACGGAGAAGCCCATTAACTCACTACCACTTGAGCTAACCCTTGGGACTGATCCAGTGTTTGTAGATCATTTGGGATTTTTAGATCATTGTCTCATCTTTTCGGGTTTGTAGATCATTCTATTTAGATTTATGGAGGAGGATGCAGTGTACGTTGGCCACTTATACACATCACTTCTTTCAAAATTAATTGCCAGCGATACTGTATTTCTATAAATCTAATCCGCATCATATTTATGAAGTGTGAATGCTCATGAAAGATAGAGGATATGTGGTTTCTAACGTGCACGTAGAATTAATGTACTTAATACAACGCATATCATTATTATATTTTAAATATATTAAAAATATTTGTATTTATATAATATATTTAATTCAGTATTTTTATAAAGAATATGATTAATAAAACTTAAAAATTAATAATAATTATTTAACTATGAAATAATCTATAAAATTATTTTAATGCAATATAATTATATGTTAGAATATTTATTTTTATATTTTATTACAAAGCAATGTAATTACATATTACAATATTGATTTTTATATTTTATGGTAGTTTTATAATTATATTATATTGTATAGTGTAGAGTTATTGGAGTGGTTAAATGTAAATGAAATTATTTTTTAAAATTTTAATAAAATTATTTAATAGATATATTGTAAAGTTTTTTTAGTGGTCAACTTTTATTTAAATCAATGAAAATTAATTTAATTTGTTAAAAAGAAATAATTATTATGTTTTATATTTGGTTAGATCACTTTTATAATAGCCAAAGCAAAAAAAACTTAATAAGAATTCCCAAAAAAATCTCCAAATATGTGGTTGTAGTTCTGGCTATAAAATCTAGTAACTAAGTTTCCTTTATCCATAAATTCATCAAGAGTATCCCGTGTTTCAGAAGGCTTCTCCCCGCATCTTTTAGGGTTTGTATCTATTTTAATTGGATTTAATGCCTAACGCTTCTTTCAAAATTAATTGCCAACGATATTGTATTTCAATAAATTTAATGCAGTTCAATATACATTATATATATGAAGTGTGAATATTTATGAAAGATAAAGGGATATGTGGTTTATAGCATGTACTTAGTGTCAAAGTAATTAATAGAATGCATATTATTATATTTTAATATAGTTTAAATATATTTTTATTTATATAATATATTTAGTTTAGTTTTTTAAATTAAAAATATGATTGGTGAAACTTAAAAATAAAAATAAAAAATTTAACTACAAAATTAATTTATAAATTTAATTATTAGTTATTTTATTTGATTTTATTAATAGTTGTTTCATAGTTATATTACATTAATGCAATTTAATTATTTGTATTTTTTATTTTATTTTATTAATAGTAGTTTAGTAATTATATTATATTGTGGCATGTAGAGTTTTTTGAGTAGTTAAATGTAAATATAATTTGTATATAAAATATTTAGGTGAGTATATTTTGTAGATATTTTTTGAACAAGTTAGTATGATTTATCATCGCGACAAGATGAGAAATCTAATCTAAGAATCAATCTAAATAAATAATTATTTTCACAATTAAAAGTTTTCATTTTTATAAATGGAGAATTTTTTCCATTTTTTACCAATAAATTACAATAAATCTTGAATATATATTCCATATAAATAATTATTTTCATAATGAGTAAATTTTCATGGCTATAAATTAAGAAATTTTCCTTATTTTACTTTGAACAACAATTATTCATGTATTTTCAGTAAATTTATGGCTAACACTTAATTAATATGCAAACCTATCACATCATTAACTTCTAACCAAAAAAAAATGACTATTAAAAAATATTTTTATAAGTTGCAGTATTGTTTTGCATAGTTTGGACTTGCCTAAGACGTTGCTATTTTATAAATAAAACAACTTTTAAAATCATATATATATATATATATATATATATATATATATATATATATGAATGAAAATATATATTTAATAAAAAATATGATTAATGCTAAAAGTAATGATAGTAAAGATGATATAAAATAGTTGAAAAAATATTAAAATATTTTGGGAAGAAATATTGAAATGGCCGATGTCCAATCAAATATTAATAAGTGGTTATGATCTTCTTTATTTCCTCTAAAAGTATTCTAAAATCTAATATGAAAGAGATATTGTCATGTAACATTACATTTAAAAATAATAAAATAATTCTCACAATAAGATATTTAAGAAATAGTAATAACAAAAAAAATGCAATGTTGGTCATGATTAAAACACATCAATTTCCATTTTAATTATATATATATATATATAAACTAATTGAAGTAAAGAAAATTAAATTATTTTACTTTTTAATAATAGAGATATAAGTGCGTGCCTTACTACTTGATGTGGAATTGACAAATGTATATAAAAATATTATAATTGTAAATATTTTTTTTCGGAGAAGATTATATCAATTTTTATTTTTCTAAGGGTTTCGAACTATTTAATATGGTTCATCATCTGGTTAGCATGGTTCATCATTTGGTCTTGATGATGAATCATACTAAATAATTCAAATATAATCTTCATGAAAACATTCTTACCATTATAGATCATAAAATATTATAATTTTAGGTAATTCAATATAATAATTAAAATAAAACTGTACTAATAATAATAAAATCTTTATGTTAATCCAAAATTGAATGTTTTAATTTCCCTGTAATATTGCTATCATAGAAATCACGTAAATATAAAAATTAATGTTAATCCGTGTATGTAATATGAAACAGTTGGCCATCAAGAACTATTGCAATTAGCTGGTACGTAACTAATTGAAGTGAAACGAAGAAAAGGTTTCACGTATTCTAAGAGTGAGATATGCACCATGCTTTCGACTATGTACATGGATCTTGAATATAAAAAAAGAGGGACATATCATGGTTTGGATGCCATAGTCAATATTTTTAAGATCAAGAGCTCACATATTGTTATGTTTCCGCATTTACAACCTAATGTTTGCGTAAATCTGCGTAAATCAATGTTGCATAGAACTGTGTTATGAACATATTACAAGAGGAGAAGCACATTGACCTAATCTCGTGTTTCCCAAACAAAATAGAAGACATTTGTGGTGTGAATAGACAAAATGAATTGTAACCATGCAACCATCACAATAAGTGGTGTAGCCATTGTAGAACCAACAATATTGTAATTGAAAATTGCCACGAGTTCACAAGATAAGGCAGTGAAGAGGTTAGTAGAAACATGTGCCTAAGGTATGCGTTAATTATTTTCTTGGAAAAGCATGCATGAAACATTGTGCATAGTTTTATCTCCATAATTATATTCTTGGAAAAGCATCCATGAAATCCTGTGCATAGTATTATTTCCTTGAATATATTTCAAGGATTTGTGATGGGTAGAGACTAATTAATGTTTGTGGTTATTTCCTTGAATATATTTCATGAAATTGTGATGGGTAGAGACTAATTAATGTTTGTGGATAAAAAATATGTGTTTATGTTGTGTTCATATTGTTTTGGATAATTTGAGGCACAAATATATGCATCCAACATACTCGTTTTTTATTTTGCTGCATTGATCTATTTGGGGTGCATGTGTATGGAGTAGACTTTCTCTTGATTGTGCTAGGATAAATCATCCAAGCATGCATGTGAATAAAATACATTTTTTTTTGAAATAATATGTATTATGTTAAGTCACCTAATACAGGGATACGGGGATTAGAGAATTGGATTCGAGATACGGTGACCCCCAGAATAGGACACATCCGGGATACGATACGTTATATATTATTTTATTAAAATTATATATATATATATATATATATTCATTGATTCAAACATAGATTTAAGATCTTAGATACTCATACATGATACATTGAAATTTGATACATTGATACATCATAAAATTGTCAAATTTACTCAGAAAGACAAGATAGTAAGATACTGTAGTTTTCTCATTAAGTCATCAGAATCAAAATGTGTTACATAAGTACACTGCCAATGGCAAATAGAAATAGAAGCCACACAAGCCATCAACCAGCCCTAGAAGCCCTAGCTTCAGTCTTTAGAGGGTTGATCTGTTTCACTTGAAGGCTAATAATTGCATTGCAGGTGTTTGATAGAGTCCTCATCCATTGGAAGATCAACTAGCCATCAAACTAGGCCTCTAGGCCTAAGGTTTTGCTCTCTTTCCTCATACTCTCCTCACTATTTTTACAATCAGATCTGAAGCATCTCATTTACAGTAGCATAAATATGATCCAAACACCTTAGTAAGCTCTAAAATACATTGGCATAAGTCTATACCCATTTCACACCTAATCTCAAGTAACTAGAAATACTTGTGTCATTTCTCTTAAGGCGTTCTAAGTAATTTTCAAGGTCCGATGTATAATTTTCTAAGTCTGATATATGTGTTGCAACAGTAAGGAAATACCTTAAGAAGCATTTAAATTCATAATAAGTCATTCTGATACCTTAAGGGTTTCTTATATTTCATGTTTTCCTCATATGCAAGTGATAATGGGTTGCTCTTGTAATTTTTGGGGTCTTGTGTATCTTGCATCTTGCTTCCTCTTGTATATATTTACATAGTGCAATTCACTTGTATAAGTCACTGTTAGTAATCTCATCTCAAAGAATTTTGTATTGGCATTGTGTTATTTCATTGTGGAATCTAATACTATTGATACCACTTGTTTGCTAATGTTCTTATAAGTAACCTATTGCTTCTAATTGATAAGTGACATAAGGAATTGTAAGGCAAAATCACACTTTTTTGAGATAGTGAATCTGACTATATGGGATACGGCCATATCCGTACAGGGTACGGTCCCGATTCGCCGTACCCTGTACGGATACGGCCATATCCCGTGAATCGGGTACAAATCCTAGCGAATTGTATCGGATTCGCTGGAATCGGGATTCGAAGCACTTGGGGGACGAATCTGGTTTCTTAAGTATTATGCATTTGATATCTAAGTTAGAAAATAGAAACAATCAGCATGCATGTGAATAAAATACATTTGTTTTTGAAATATGCATTTTTCATTTGATATATAATGTAGAAAATAGAAACAATTATGGGCTACATGATTTTCTTATAATAACACGAAATAGTCATAGTTTATAAGTTATTTTCGTGTATTTTATGAATTATATATACATGGTGGATGTTATACATATATGTGCATTATATATATATATATATATATTGGATATTAAATATATAAATATAACATTTCTATGGTAATCCTTTAAAGGATTTGCATGAGTTCTTAAAAAATAGAGTTAAGTTAGTGATGGTAACTCTTGAAATGATTTACATGAGTTCTTGAAAATGAAGTTAAGTTAATGATAGTAATTTTTTAAAGGAATTGCATGGGTTTTTAGAAAGATTTTCCATGGGTGGTGAGCAAAGGAATGTTAGCTAGATTAATCTCTTGAAATATTTCATAAGCTTGTGTGCATAGAGACATAGGTCACCCATGTCTTTTTCCTAAAACATTGCAGGGATTTGTGTGAGGAAATATATTGTTTGCACGGTAACTATTGTATATTTTTTTTGGAAAATAATATGTGCACAAAAATAATAACTATTGTATTAGTTTTTAGAAAATAATACGTGTCGTGTTAGTTCTCTCAAAAAGAATATATATTTTCATGCACAAAGATAAAAGCTATTGTGCTAGTTTCATTTAAAAAATGGGTAGTTTCAGTGATTTTCCCTTTGGAAAAGAATGTGTTCTTCTGTGAATAAATAATAATAGTTGCGATAATTATTTTTTGAAAATATTTCCTTTTTCTTATGTGATGTGATATAGATAACCATTGTGATGCTTTTAAAGTATTTTGTTGTTATTTTTATAGAGGGAAAAATGTAACTAATCCCCTTTCTTATAATGCATGTAACATATAGATAGGTGAGCATGTATTGGTAGCCTTTATGCTTTATACTCTATTCTTCGTAGATTGACATGTATCATAGCTTTATGCATATATGAATAAATAGGAATGTTGGTGAAATGGTGTACTTCAATTAACGCATATGCAAAAAAGAGGAACATGAAAATATTTTTTAAAGTACAACTAGCAAAGGCTTATTTTATGGAATTGATAAATGTTTTATAAATTGTAACAACCTCCTTCCATATCTACCCAATTAACCGTCCAATTAGGGTAAACATGCGACGAGATGATCCTATGATGAGATTCAACCTTCTATGTGACCTTAAGGAAATAGAACTGACATAAACACATCATACATAACTTGTACAATAGAAATAACACCCCAAGAGCTAACCCAACCATTCAGACAACCTACGCATCGGTCACACTAATCTTTTGAGTTATTTGACCTCTGGACGTAGGCACATGCCTACATGCCAGTGTCCAGGAGGCTCTGGACATATGCATAAGTCAACATGCTAGCATCCAGGGACTAAATTCCCCACTGTTGTGCCAACGTCCCGGGATTTGAGCCACTTTTTTAGGCCCAGAACCCAAGAAACTACCCAGAACTTCATGAAAAGTTCAGAGATGATAAATAACAATAGGACAATGATTCTAAAGCAATAATGTAAATAAAGACTCATTTGGACCCCTACTATCCATGACAGTAATTTCGACAAACATGTCACAAACATTGAATCTCTAGGTGTAAACAACATATCTGAGCACAGGGGTCTCATACTTATATAATAATCGCTGAGAAGAATTGTTCCCTTACATCATTAGCTGCAGTATCATCTATTAGGTCATAGATACATTTTTTATTCATTTAAAAATACAAATATGACAAGATACATACTACATCATTGTCATAACACACTTATAACTATCATAATAACAACAGAAACCACATGGATACAATAACCATAAAATCCACATATAAACCAATGAATTTACACATAAAATACCAAGGCAATGAACTTCTCATTAATGATTGTAGAAACCAATAAGAGATGAGACTACCACGTTCTACCCAACCATAGATTGGCTATGCAAAATCTTACTTCAATGAATCACCCCTATGCCATATTCTATGCATGAATGTGGGACTCAAAGCAAAAGAACCAACCAGGGAATCTCGAGGCTAAAACACCTCACCCTCATCAATACAAACCAGGCTTTACTATAATTCATCCTGAATCACTAGAACAACACAATAAACATGTCATAACTGACTTTACCGTGGTCTCCACCTGATAAGTAGGCCAAAACACAAGCATGGATACCACTAGATTCTCTCACCCTACATCGTGAGGAATTTCCTTGTCTCCTAGTCTCTCGGGATTTACCACAATCCACAGTGTGGATGAGGGATCACTAGGCCCTAAACCGAGATACCATACTCTAGACTTTACAGTATATCCCACCATTCACTGACAAGGATTCTTGGGCCTAATCAAGGGAAACCACCTCTCAGGCTTTACCGCAAACCACATGAGATCACTAGGCCCTAAACCAAGGAAACACACTATCCATCTTTAATGCAACCCACAATCTGGTTGAGTGGTTTTTTTTTTTGTAAATTAGACTAATTCTATTAGAAAAGCACATGGTACAAGATGGAGTTACAATCATGACAGGCTAAAAAGAAGAGGAGCCAGAAATGATGAATTATCAACCTCAGTCCCGAGAATAACCAAGAGAGAGACAAAGAGACCCAAGAAGATAAACAAGGGATCCATAAGAAGTAAACACAGGATTCTACCCAGAATGGGTTGAATCCTCAGTACAACATTTCATTCCTTTCTTTTTTGAAACTTTCACCCAGCCGTCATGGGGTGGATGGGCTGGAACCACTTGAAGACAAGTGTTGACTAAAGGAGTAGTATCCTTATCCGAGTCAAAGGAGGAGGTCTCATGTGATCATTTTTGAGCACTTGAAGGAGCATTGGGCCCTCCAGGGTTCACCAAGGTCATTTCCTTCTCCTTCTTTGCACCCTCCTCATGTTCTTCAGTCTCTTCATCATCTGAGTTGAAGGAGTCAATGTCATCCATGGGAGGGGGGACACATGGTTTCGAGATTTTGGATTTTGATTTGAGGTTTCTTTTCTTCTTCTGGGCTGGGAACGTGGTGCAAAAATTCTGAAGATGCACAGTTTGATGGCAATGACGGCAATGAAAGGCAATGTTCTCGTATTCCAAGGTCTGTGTCCAGTGGAAGTCACCAACTTTGAGGTTGATTTGATTGGGCGGGCCTTTACTTATGTCTATTTCGGTGCATATTCTGTCAAATGTGTATATTCCTGACTCCCTCTTGAGGGATCCGTTGCCAAAAATCGTCCCAGGGTGTTTCCAATTCCTTGAAATACAGAGAAGTGGCATAGAGGGGCAGGTAAATTTGGAATCTTAACCCAAATGGGGAGCTTGGTGATGACTGCCATTGAAGGGTCGAAGTCTAGGAACCATGGTGTTAGGAATAGCCTTGCTTTTCCCAAAAACCATGGACCTCCTATTAGGGCTTTTTTATAGTCTTCATTGAAAGCAAACATAACTATAAAGAAACCCTTCGAGCAGAAGATAACCTTGCTATTATTAGTCCAAGTAGAATGAATCCATTGGTAAAGGTTTGTTGAGCGAGACCATAATCCATTAAATCTGCAAATGATGGCCAATTCTGAATACATTTGAAACTGCTTTTCAATTGTTGGATGGGAAATTTCCACTACTGGGATGTCCTCCATTTTGTCAACCAAAAATGGCTTGGGAGACACATAGGGTTGGGCAACTTTCTTGGGAGGATGTGCATGGACAACATCCTTGTATGAGAAATCTTGAGTGGAAGATGTCTCCCAAACTACCCATCCTCGCAGCTGAAGGATTAAAACTAAAGAGGCATATTTTTAAATATGATAAAATGAGAGGGAAAGAGAGTTATCTAGTTGTTTACCTCCATTAAATCGCTGAAAGGCAGAAGGAATCCCCATCCCGTGTTCAAGGGCATGCACGATGCTCTTCACCAGATCCATAGATTGAACCTAGAGCATCAAGGTCTTTCCATTGAGCATAGTAATATGGATCTGAAAGGAGGAGGCTGACAGTTCTGGGGACCCCTGTCGGCCAACACTTGTCCAGGAGGCCAGAGAAACATATCTTGATGACCCACTACAACCCAAGGCTACCTTTTCATGGGATGCGCGCTGGAGTGAGGGTCCATTGTAGCAAGCACACATATCTATTAGGCCCTGCTATTGCATGACTACTTTGGTGGGAGATGTTGCACGGACCTCTGTGCAAACCCTGTTCATGTTAAAATCGCCTCTCTTGCGGATGAGTGCGTCCCAGCAGAATAATATATGTCCTCTGGTTCTGTGGTTGAGATGCAAAGATCTAGATTATGTGTTGGTGGTCAATGCATCTGAAAAAATCTGTGGTATCCTTGCACCCGCCTTCCTCCTTCTACATTCACGAATGGGCAGTAGATTGGGTGGAGGCTCCCCTAATCTCCAAGCGTTCAAATCCATAGGGCAGAGCTGCTTCTTTTCGGCGGTAGTGGGAGAAGCGACACAAAATCTTGTTAAGGCCCCTACATCGAAGTGATCACATCTCTTGCATATAAGTTCAGCACTGCCGATCAAGGTATGTTCTCCATGGATATGGATGAGAGGAGTCATGAAGGATTAAAGCTCTGTACCGATGAGCACAACGTCTACGGTGGAGCCCCGAGGAACCCTAACGCTCTTCATCATTTTTTCCAGCCCAGTTCAGGGGTTACTTTCCCATGTGTTAAATCATTTCAGAGATCCACCTCACTGAGATTCGAATCCATCCAAAAATACATCTCAACCAAAACATGAGAACTCCACAACACCATGGATATCCAGAAATGGAAAGGCTAGGCTGAAAAAACTATCACACCTCGAAAAACCCATGCCAAGACAACAAAGAACCACATGAAATACCATGCATGCCAAATTTATCAAGGAATTCACACATGCAAATCAATACTTGCAAAGAATTTTGATATAGCTACTTGATCCTACTCTCCTTGCTTTCTTCTTCCTTCTTCTTTCCTTCTTTTCCTTTCTTGTTCCAAAACCAAAGTGCTCCAAGAAAACTCGAAGTGTCCAACAGTGTGTGATAGAGAGAGAATAATGAGAGAGCTCCAAAATGAACTAGAAAAATGTTTGAGCCAAAATGTTTCCAATTGATCCTTAGAAGCCTTTTTATTAATGATGCCTCTATTTTCTTATTTTCCATTATTTTCCTTCAAATTCCTTTTCACATGAAACCTCTGGCCTTTCACCTTCCTTTTCTCCTAATTTCCTTTATTTTCATAAATAAATGCCAATAAATGTCACTTTTTGTTTCCAAAGCCTTTTCCATTGCCTTTTCCAATTTCCTTTACCCATAATAAACTGAATCAACACCCACTAGGATGTTTTCCCCACCATTCATCTTGGAATACTTATCCCATCACCATGGTATTATATATTTTTACATTGATTTTTAACCAGGGTTGTTACAGAACCATCCCCCTTGGGGGAACACCGTCCTCGATGTTCAATGACACCTTGTTGGCTAGATAAATCGTTCTTGCAGACAAGACCGATCTCCCTAGTACTAAAAGTATCTAGCAACAAACAGCCAAATAGACTAATCTTTCTCTAAGCATATATGATCTACGAAAAGCTCTATAGAGGTGTAAAAGACTTACCGTATGTCCAGTGCTTGTTTGAAGTCGTTGTTGTCCCTCGCGCGCTTGAAGGAGTTTTCCTCGTAAACCTGTAGTCACAAACAAGCAAAATATTAAATAGCACTGTATAGAAATCATCATAAACCATGCTTATCATAAGTAGATAGGAGATCTGTGATGAAACCATTGATTGAAAGCTTATTGAGAAAAATGAGTATATTTGTATTAATTTCAAAAGAAGGAAAACCTTACAACCTGAGCCTTGATGTTGCATAGGAATTTCCGGGGTTCGAAGCAGGAGTCTCCTCTACTTTGATAAGCTCTGCACTCCAAAACCAAGACGAATAGAGGTATGTAATCTCTCCTCACAAAAGTCTTAGTCAACTGAGTCTGAATCTCAACAGCACTCAACTTCAAATATTCTAAAGCTTGAACTCCCCTTGAGGCTACCCAATGCCTCTTTTTATAGTGGAAAAGAGGAGGTTTTCTGTTCCAAATATGAAGGGATAGCATCCTCCTTCAAAGGGATAAACTCCTCACATCAAGGGGTTAACTCCATAAGGTAAGGGATACATGCACCTCATAAGAGCGGTTCTATCACCGCAAGATATTTTCTAGAAGCTTCTAGAATTCAATTTTATTGAGATTTTTGGAAATTACTTGTGCATTTTTTATCTTACAGGGGTCCGCACTTTTAACACAGATAAATTGCATTCAGGTACACAAGAGAGCTGAACATTAGGTGCAGGACCGTAGGAAAGATAGGGAGAAAGTGCGACACCAAAGTTTAGGAGATTTTTAGGAACTTTTCTCTGATTTTCAAGGCTTGAAATGAGGAACTGATATGTTAGACTTGCAAAGGGAAAAGTATGAGTAATAATGAGCTCATACACATAGCAGAATGTCAGGATGACAATTTTCAGTGTAACAGATTTCCCCCTAAGAAGATTGCTGAGTGCGGAATAGATGATCTTTGAAGTCTGTCATATATGAGTGCGGTACTTTCATTTCAAGATCATCTGTGGACACTTTTGATTTGGAACCTATAAAAACATTCAATGCAAAGAATAACATATATATATCATCGGCGAGGTAGGCATTCCCATACTCGAGATCAAAAACTAATAAACTTGTTTCATGATGCAGAATAGTTATGTACATCAGTAGTGTAGACACGGCATGGCGTAGCCATGCGCAATGAATGGTCGTATAATAATAATAATCCTTGCGGCCTAGATGGTAGAAACTAGATCCATGAGGTGCCCTGTTTTCGCATCTCTCTCGGAGCTAGTATTATTCTAGCATCCATGTGAATAAATGTGTCGAAGTCAAACATGGTAGAAACCACTTGATTACCAGTCAATAATGTAAACTGTTAACAAGTGTGAGAGTAACCACTAGTAATGTCAATGGTTCTCAAAGTACTCAGTACAATCCATGAAATATGAATGAATGAGCTGAAGTCGAACATGTCATGGAATCATTCGATCGAAGGTCAATGATGCAACCTGTCGTCAAAGGCGAGAAACCTGCCATTGAGGCATGCAGATTTCAAGGTACTGATGATTTCTAGATCAAATTCCCAGATAATGAGTTGTCGTCGATAGAAAGCGATCCGTCGTAGGCAAGCCCACAACACGAAATCATAGATCAATTTTTGAAAATATATTGGCAAGGACTGACTCAAGGATGGTCAAAATGGATGACATATATTTTGCAAATGAATGGTTTATTTAAAATGTCCTCTCGAACACATAACGACACTACAGATGGTTTGGCGACAATTGACCCAAAGTTAATACCCAGAAACCGGATGAAGACTTTCAAATGAGGTTCGATTAACTATTAGGCAAAGGATTTCCCAACCCAAGTGAATGAAAGTGTCATGTTCAAGAGTGGTCGACTGAATTTTCGAAGAATCAAAATACAACAAATACGCCCATTTTCCTCTCTTTTCCCCCACCATTTTTGGCAAGTACCTCTTTATTTTTGACAAGCTTGAGGAGGATAACATTTGCTTGTTTATAAGCTCATCCTTCGGATGAATCCAACTTAGTTTAATATTCGAACCCTAAGAAGGAGTGGTCTGTTCTGGTTTAAATTAAAACGGGTCCTTCTTGTTAAATTTTAACATGTCAGTGTAAGACTTCCGGTGTTTTTCAATTTTAGGGAGTCAGAAGAAAAAACTTAAGAAAACTCCCTGGGTGTAATTTTTTGTAAATTTAGTCTCTCGAGCCCGAAAAAAGATAAAATAATGTGGGAGAGAACTCTATTGACCGTAATTAGTCAATGTATACCTTTTTCGTAAATAGTCCATTTCAGTCCGGAAAAGGGGTAAACTTACACTGAAGGGACAATCATTCATTTACTTTAACGAGTTCGAATAGTCAGGTACTCGACAATATTTTCTTTTTTAGAGAGTTTGAAAAGGGCTTAAAAGAGAACTCCAAGGTTTCGCTTTTTCGTAAGTTTTAATGAGTTCGAAAAAGGGATAAGAATGTACTCATGGTTTTCACTTTTTCGTAAGTTTTAACGAGTTCAAAAAAGGGATAAAAATATACTCCTGTGGCCGACTTTCAATTTATTTTACGAGTAGGAAAAGACAGAAAGAACTCGGCATTTTCATGTGTGTTACGAGAATGAAAGATAGCAAGATAATCTCGGATTTTCATAGAGTTTAACCGAGTCTTGAAACCTTGTAAAGGAATTGACTCAGATATGTTTCATTTTGGAAATGTTAAATGAAGAAAAACTATGCTTCAAAATGAAGTTTCATTTTTACACAAGCTTGAAATAGAAAGCGTAGCCAGTGCCCCTAAGCGTAGCGCTAGAGTGCATACTGACTTCATTTCATTCAACTAAAAAGACTATTGGTAATTAATAGCTGGATGGAATGAAGGTTCATTTACAAGATCATATGAAAGATCCAATTTAAAACTGTAAGAAAATTATGCAAAAACTGATATAACTAACCTAAATATACGACTTAACATTTACGAGATCTAGTCAAAGACTCGACTCAATTAGGGGAGGATTTGTTTCATTTTTTAACAAGCTTGAAACAGGAAAAGGACTATGCTCATGGCAACATGTTTCATTTTTTAACGAGGTTCACACAGTAACAGGAACTATCTTCACCTAAATTTTTCATTTTTTAACGAGTTTGACACAGTAAAAGAAACTATCCTCGTATCTACTCTCTAAAATCTACCTATATAACCTACTGATTCATTTTTTAATGAGGCTGACACAGGAAAAGAACTATCCTCATACCTAATTCATTTTTAAACGAGGTTGACTCGATGCCAGGAACTATCCTACGACCAAGCTTGATTCATTTTTTTAACAAAGTTTAGGCAGGAAAGAACACATCTCCTCATACACGATTCATTTTTTAACAAGAGTTGACTCGGTAACAGACCAGAAAAAATATAAGGAAGCTTGTTTCATTTTTTAACGAGGTTGACACAGTAAAAGAAACTTTCCTCTTGATACACTGATTCATTTTTAATGAGGTTGACACAGTAAAAGGAACTTTCCTCATACCTGATTCATTTTTTTACGAGGTTGACTCAGTAACAGGAACCATCCTCAGGAAACTATTTATTTCTAATCTACCTACACACTGATTCATTTTTTAACGAGGTTGACACAGTAAAAGGAACTCTCCTCATACTTGATTCATTTTTTAACGAGGTTGACTCAGTAATAGGAACCATCCTCGTGAACTACTTATTTCTAATATATCTATCTACTCTCTACAATCTACCTACTGTTTCATTTTTTAATGAGGTTGACACAGGAAAATAACTGTCCTCATCGCCGACTGATTCATTTTTTAACGAGGTTGACACAGTAAAAGAAATGTCCTCATACCTGATTCATTTTTTAACGAGGTTGACTTAGTAACAGGAACCATCCTCACCAACTGATTCATTTTTTA
This sequence comes from Pinus albicaulis, assembly GCA_034641835.2. Taxonomy (NCBI): domain Eukaryota; kingdom Viridiplantae; phylum Streptophyta; class Pinopsida; order Pinales; family Pinaceae; genus Pinus; species Pinus albicaulis. The sequence goes on along the minus strand of CM076584.1, from coordinate 620,037,784 downwards.
ACGAGGTTGACACAGTAAAAGGAACTATCCTCGAACCACTTATTCATTTTTTTAAGAGGTTGACACAGTAAAAGGAACTCTCCTCGGACTAACTGATTCATTTTTTAACGAGGTTGACACAGTAAAAGGAACTCTCCTCGGACTCACTGATTCATTTTTTAATGAGGTTGATGTTGGGAAAAATACTGAGAGGGTGGGGTGAATCAGTATTTAGGGCATACTCAAAATATTTTTACTTTTTCTTTCTCTAAGACCCATACACTACTTCACTGAGCCCAACTCGCGTATACACGCGGATATCCTTCATAAAACTCGCATATACACAGAGATCTTATTATGCATTTATTTCTTTACTTAGGTCTATGCATCATTCATTCATCAGATGTTTAGTTAACAGTAAGCATGTGTAGTAATAACAGAATAAACCATCACACATAAGCAACACACATGAACACCAGGATTTTAGGTGGAAACCCAAGTCGGGAGAAAGCCACCGCTGCCGTTGTCTCAGCCTTCAATATTTTATTATAGAGAAAAAATATTACAACCATGTACTAGCGCAGACTCATACCAGCACGCAGGCACCCACCTGCAGAAGGCTACAACCTTCTCTCGTTTACCAGCCTCTCCTGGAAGGGAGCTACAACCCCCTGCTCTTGTTTACCAACCTCTCCTGGAAGGGAGCTACAACCCCCTGACTGAAGGCTTCAACCTTCAGCACCTTTGTGGACCACGTTTCATCAATTTTCATACTGGATCCAACCCACACAATTAAGCTCAAGGAACATTCATCAAACCAACAACTTGCTCTATAGCAGCATAATCAATATTCGAACAACCCAGATCATCATTGACAGATAGCAGTAAAACGACAGAATCGATCAGAAATTTCCACACACTTCAGCAAACCCTAGATTACATACGTGCTTTTTCTTCACTGATCCTGCGTAAATACGCGCTTTCACAAATACCAACCCGCGTATACATCTGCACACATTTCAGAGCTGACTTCAATTCCCATAAGCGCTTTCGCTGAATACAAGCTGTGTATATACGCGCTTTCTCCTCGACGAACCTGCGTATAGATCTTCAGATATTTTAGGGCAGTGCAACTCTCTAGAACAGATAAACAGCTCATATCTTCATTCTTTACTTCAGCACAGATTCGCCAGATCACAGATCTAATCATTCCATAAACAGATCCAGAAGATACATATACATTTCAGATCTAGAGATCCCTCTTCATCATTTTCTTCATAGGTGCATCATAGATTCAGATCTATCATCAAACTGTTACCCTTTCCATTCAGACATACTTCATAGTGAAGTATACATTCAAACCCAGACTCATGCACACCCCTTGCATAATGAATTTCTTCTTCTTAAATAGATCTAGCCTTTGACAATACTATGAGCCAAAACCACACAACTTCCGATGGTATTCTTGAACAGGATCAAACAGACAATCCAGCGCTCAAAACAATGGGTCAATACCATGGTAGTAACCCCTGGTTTTACACATTTAGAGCGCAATTATTCATACGCGACTTGGCACGTACTTTTCCGCGTGCATACGCTACTTCGCCTAAACAAACCCGCGTATGCTTTGTGACACACACTTTTCATCATTTTTCTGGCCCTTACTCAAATTATTTCTTCTGCACCTTCTGTACTGATTGTGGATACATCAGATTTACATCATTAACAAGTTCATCAAGTCAAGACCAACTTCATCAAGTAGGTTGCCATCATCTTCATCAAGTGGGTTGCCATCAAGGACAACACTCTGCATCATATTGCCAACAGTTGACACAGTAAAAGGAACTATCCTCAGAAACTTTATCATGGTTTCCAACTGGAAGAAACACATGTCAATGGACACATCTTGACCATGGCTTCCAAGAGTTCTTCATTAGAAGGACGAATAGTTCTATGGAAGGAACACATGTCAAGGGACTCAAAAGGGATAAGAACATCACGTTCAAATAATCCCATAGATTTTTCCATGTCAATTACCGGAGCTAAGTCAAAGGAATATGAGTAAACAGTGAGAAGCTCTCTTACATCGGTAACTGAAAACATGGGACTAGTTGCCACATAATTAACCCGTGGTGGGGTGGATACCACTTTCGTATGAGAAACATGCAAGGATGTCAGATCATTGGTATTCGAATCAAGACTATGGAATGAAAGCTGGTCTACAGTCACAATAGTGCCATTGTGAGGGAAAGACATCACGCGAAAGAGTGTCGATACGACAGCTTTCATTGCATAAACATATTCTCGCCCAAGGAGTAAATTGAAATCCAAGGGACCTCGAACTACCATAAGATCAATACAGACAGTTTTACCTTCCGAAGTAATAGAAAACTTCGGAAGGATCCCTAAAGGTACACTAATGGTTATGTTAAAAGCTTTCAGATTCTGCATAATAGGCACAAGCTGAGGGGAACCCAAAGCTTTCCAAGAAGTTGAGGATAAAATACTAACAGAAGCACCTTCATCTACCTGTGTGCGATGTATGTCCCTACCACCCAACTTCACAATGATTTTGAAAGGCATGGAGGAAGGAAGACGAGGTTCTGTCAATCTATTCCAATCAAAGGAAAAGACCTCAGTACTTGGAAGGGGTTCTGTAGAAACAGGTGAAATGCCCCCCGGCGTAGAAGAATCTGATGCAACAAGAAGAACCTGAGCGGTATGAAGTTCACTCTCTACAGGGAGAATGGGATCGACTGAATGTGAAATCGAATCGACCACTTGATCAACTAATGGATCATCAACCTGAGTGATATTAGTTTCACTCTCCAAGGGAAGAGTGGGATCGACTGTACTTGAAATTAGATCAATCACTCTGTCAGTTGACGGTAGGTTGGGATAAAGTTTACGGTAACCAGTTGGAAATTCTTGCTGTGGAACAGTAAGGTTTTCCAATATTTTTGAGGCTTCATCCATGTGAGGGAAAATGTGAGTTTGATGACTCCCTTTGCATAACTTACAAAGAAACCTAAATTTACCCTTTTTCCCAAGAACCTGACTATCACTAGTTGATGGATCAACCGAAAGTTGATGAGAGTTTTCTGACCATACTTCCAAGACCTTTGGAATACTGGGACAATTGATAAGGAAGTGGTCACCCTTACAAAGCCTGCAAGGGTATTTGGGTTTACGATGCATGTTGGAAGTTTCCTCAACACAACTAACACTTACAGCCATGGTTGGTTGGTTGACTTCTTTCTTATCTTGCTTCTTCTTCTTCTTCTTCTTCCCTTTCTTCTTCTTCGTCACCACCTGGTTACTAGCATCAAGGCTTTTACCAAGCGAAGAGGAAGAAATGGAGGAAGAAATATTAGGTGAAGAAGGTAAAGGGTCAACAGAAGGTTGGTGATGTTGAGATGGTGAACTCTGTTGAGGTGAAGCATCCAGTTGAGGTGGAACAATTGGAGTATTCAGGGCCAACGAAGTTGAAAATAACCATATTGGTAAACCTATTGTAAATCCAGGTAATGAAAATGTAGCCATATAAGGAGGACCAACATTTCCAAAGCAAGGAAAAGTACTAGGATTCTCGTTAAGAGGGGTTCCTTGGTTGGTAAATTCCGGAACAGTTGCCATTATATTCAACTTTAGTGAATTTTATTAAAAATTTTAAAACTAAAATTAACAATTAACAATTCACACCTAACAATTAAAATTCGCAATTCACACCTATGGTATCTAAAAGTAAAAACAAACAAATTAACACGCACTATCAAATCTAGGAGTCAAACCACACACAAACAGTAACTTCCCGTACTAAAAACACTAGTTGGTGATGAAATCCAACATCGTAGAATTTAATACAGAAAGGGCGGTTGGAACAATTACCCCGACAACCTGCTTAATGAAACAGACTGGCACAAGTTTCTTCACAAAACCATCTCGAGTGAAGAGAACCCCCCAGAGAGTCCAAGTGAGTCTAGTCGACGTCTGCTCCAGGTACAGTGAGATCTTTCCTTCACCGTCACCTTAGGAAATAATCTTAATCTTATGGACACTAAGGTTACCAATAGTAACAAATACAACTGGGGGAACAATCTACGATCTGATTCCACGTGCAAGGGAAAAGTAACAAAGCTCAATCCCCTTGAAGGCTCCTCGACATGGTCAATCCGAGGTTTATCGACAAGTGACCCCAAGCTCCTCGACAATGGTTAATTTGAGGTTTACCGTTTGTAATGTGCGCAGAATCTTCTATCTTCCCCAATGAAACAGAATTGATTGTCTCAAAGGTTCGGACATGATCTTGTGATTGACTTCTTTAAGAGAAGTGTCCCAGATTGTACCAATTACAATTGGATTTATTTCCTACCGCAAGATTTATCTACTTGTTTGTTTTAATTTCTTTGGAAAGTTAACTACAACCTATTCCAAAGCACTAATCCTAAGCTAGATTGGTGGAAAGAGCCCTAAAAATGTAAAAATTACTAGATGAATTTTATTAAGCGTTGTGTTATTTAGGCTGTTATTACTCAAAAGGGTAAATGGATATGAAACCAATGGTGTTATGACCTGACCCAAAACTGAATGCAATCGAATATGATAATGTAATCTTTTCAATTCGATGAATCCTAACTAAAGTAAGGAGAGAGTTTCCATGCACTTCCAACAATGCAAAAAATTGATCACTAAGAGAAAATATAACAAATTCTCTAATGCACTAATTTCATTAAGAAAAACTAATGCAAATCAATCCCAAAACAATTTTTATGTTTGTGTTTTTAAAACAAGCATAAAAACATCTAAATTCAAATCAAAGAAAATTGATCTAAATATACGATTGATTTTTCAGAATGTAAACTATGCAATTGTCATCTATGCACAATTCACTTGAAAAATATGCAAATGTAATCTATGCACATTTTAATTCATATTTTGAAAATGAGAATTCTAATTATGCAAATGTGATCTATGCAATAGAATTCTCAAACACAATCAAGTGCAAGCCAAGAAAATCGGGTGAGAGTTCCAAAGATTAAAAAAAAAACACTCAAAGGCAATTAACACTCTTGCAAAAACAAAAGCAAAAATATGCAAAATTGTGAAAATACTGAGACAAACCTCCAAGTAATGACCAAAGGAAATCAAATTAAGAATTTCTCAAAAAGAGACTCAAAACACCCAATTAACGGAGATTGATGAGATGAAAAATGCTGAAATAAATTCATAAACAAGGCTTTTTGATAGAAAAATACAAATCTGGGTAGATGCTAAGAATCCTAAATCAAATCTAAACTAAACTGAAAGAAGAAATCTATAGTTTTTCCAAAATTTTAACAGGGTCCGCAGGCTCCCAGAAGTAACAGGTGCGGTCTCGCACTGTTAACTCAAGGAACGTGCGAAACTGCCCGCACTGTGCAAAAGAACAAAGTGCGGTCCCCAGAAAAGTTCAAGAAAAACGTAAAAGATTTCAAAATTTTCAAAAACAGAGAAAACCCAAGCTACCCAAGCAGATATCCATCAATCAAAAACCAAGAAAAATTTTTCCTCAAATCAAAATAAAAGAGAACCAAAAACAACAAGTTCTTTCCCCAGCAGAGTCGCCAATTTGTTGGCTGGATAAATTGTTCTTGCGGACAATACAAATCTCCCTAGTAATAAAAGCATCTAGCAACAAACAGCCAAATAGACTAATCTTTATCTAAGCATATATGATCTACGAAAAACTCTATAGAGGTGTAAAATACTTACCGTATGTCCAGTGCTTGTTTGAAGTCATTGTTGTCCCTCGCGCGATTGAAGGAGATTTCCTCGTAAACCTGCAGTCACAAACAAGAAAAATATTACATAGCACCTGTATAGAAATCATTATAAACCATGCTTATCATAGTGATTAAGAAATCTATGAAATAAACCATTAACTGAAAGCTTATTGAGAAAAATTAGTATATTTGTATTAATTTCAAAAGAAGGAAAACCTTACAACCTGAGCCTTGATGTTGCACAGACCTTCCCGGGGTCCGAAGAAGGAGTCTCCTCTACTTTTATAAGCTCTACACTCCTCCAACCAAGACGAATATAGGTATGTAATCTCTCCTCACAAAAGTCTTAGTTAACTGAGTCTGAATCTCAACAGCACTTAACCTCAAATATCCTAAAGCTTGAACTGCCCTTGAGGCTACCCAATGCCTCTTTTTATAGTGTAAAAGAGGAGGTTTCTTGTTCCAACTATGAAGGGATAGAATCCTCCTTCAAAGGGATAAGCTCCTCACATCAAGGGGTTATCTCCATAAGGTAAGGGATACATGCACCTCATAAGAGCGGTTATGCCACCGCAAGATTCTTTCTAGAGGCTTCTAGAATTATTTTTATTGAGCTTTTTGGAATTTACTTGCACATGTTTTATCTTACAGGGGTCCGCACCTTTAACACAGATAAAGTGCGTTTAGGTACGCAAGAGAACTGAACATTAGGTGCGAGACCGCAAGCAAGATAGAGAGAAAGTGCGACACCAAAGTTTCGGAGATTTTTAGGAACATTTCTCTGATTTCCAAGGCTTGACATGAGGAAATGATATGTTAGACTTGAAAAGGGAGAAGTATGAGTAATAATGAGCTCATACACATAGAATAATGTCAGGATAACAATTTTCAATGTAACACACCTATAACCACCAAGACTACTGAAAACAAAACATACTACACATGGAGCTTTATAACATATATCCTTGTAGTATTTACAATGACCACTGTTGAAAATATGACAAACATACCATTTACTGAAGCTTTATAACACAACAATATATACGTAAGAAAATTTGCTTCAACCAGTAAATAACCATACTGCCTGTGGAGATTAATAAACCAACTCGATACATTATTTACAATAATATACACATATACACATTTTCTCAACAAGAAAATAAAAGGATATGATGCCCATATCAATCAACAAGGGAATCCAGAGGCTCAGACCCCCACTCTTAAAGTTATACCAGGATTCACCTCCTTCACAGGAAGTACATAATGCGCTCCCAAAGTCAATACTACATCCAATTCCCAATGCTACAACCTAAGCCACTTGTCTTCTCAATGAAAAATTACCAAATAATTATTCCACGACACACTCCTAATGTGCATTTGATTCCATCTGGAAATGCTAATGAAAAAAAAAAATCATACCTGACCTTCCCTTCTCTATTACACAGTCCCTCAGAAAATGTGTTCACCCCCTTTCATGCAATCACACACCTTCCAAGTTCCACTAACACCCCCATCCAGGGCAGTCCATCCCTTGTCAAGGATTCCTCGCATCCGAATATACAAAAAACAAGGCATATCCCTTCCTAAAAACCATCATACTCGTCATAGCATTCTCATGGAAATAAATCGACACTATTGGGAACTCGTGTCCCACAATGTTCATGCTCCTGAAGTGTTTTACCATGACAATGTTTCAATTCCTTTTCTTGTTGCTGCTAATTTTTGCGATAAGTTTCAACCACCCAACTGGGAATTTATGTGCTTCCTATACCAAGCACATAACTTCCATTAGATTCAAAATAAATTGAAATAAATTCACATCATACGTCATTGGTAGCCCGTCAACAAGGTACACTTGTAACTTTGTTTACTTCCTACAAAAAAAAATTAAACTAATTGTTTGATCAAATCATCATGAATAAACATATCACGTTAGGTTAGCTCAAGACACAACCATCATAGATCAAAATCATAAATCACATGTACCCATCATAAACCAGAATCATAGATCACCTATAATCCTCATACACCAGAATCATAAATCACATGCATAATGAAAACGAAAAAAAATACGGATACTTATCCTTCATCAGTCTTTACTTCTGCCTTTGTTATTTCGATATACACGTCGGATCGGTTGCTACACCCGGCAAGCATCCAACACCTTTGCTTCTATTCAATCGCGTACACATACACATGATGTACATCACAACATGTTATGTGCAATTGAATTTATTCACATGTGTTTGCAATTGAATTTTAAATTTCCGCAAGAATAACAGTGGAAGGATTATGTATTCTTCAAGAAGATAAATATTGTTAGATCAAGAGAATCCATTAATACATCATTATTAATAAATTTCTACATGGTATCGGAGAATTATTGATCACTGGAGATTGCAATTGTGAATAAGTGTTGAGTTTTGTGCTGGTGGACAATTCGAATTTGCTACAGAAATTTCTTGGTGCGACAGTTGAGTATTCATTGAAATGTCTTTCAATGGATTGTGATTGGAGTATGCCCTTGAGGGTAGCTCGAATTACAGAGCCTGGAAGGATAGGATGGAGGCGGTGCTTGAATATAATGGACTGAATGAGTTCATCGATAGCGATGTTCCTAAGCCTACTTCTAGCGATGCTGCAGGACTTGACGCATGGGAAAATAAGGTAGCAAAGACAAGAAGAATTATGTTGGAAGGTGTGAAAGACCATATTGTGTCAAGCCTTCATGGGAAAGCCACTCCATTTGCAATGTGGAAGGCTTTGACATATCTTTTCCAAAGCAGCAGCGACCATAGGAAGTTGGCGCTGAAAGATAAGCTCAGAAAAATAAAAATGGAGAAGGGCGACAGTATTCCAAAATATCTCACGAATTTTTTCTAATGTAGGGATGATTTGGGAAGTGTGGGGATTATAGTTGCGGATGATGACTTGGTGAGATTGGCTCTCCTTGCGCTTTCGAAGAGTTGGCATAGCTATAAAGACTCTGACAGTGGACGGGAGAAACTGCCGGATTGGGAGCGACTTCGGTCAGATGTTGTGCAGGAGGAGATAAGGCAGAATACCAGAGATGGCTCTTCATCGAAGAATGATGATGAAGAGAATTTCACTTTGGCTGCTAAAGCAAGGAAAGGGAAGGGGAAGAATTCCCATCCAAAATCTGAGGCTAAAGGAAAGAAGTTGGATTTGTCAAGGTGAAGTGTTTTCACTGTCATGAACATGGGCATCTCGCCATTAACTGCCCACAGAAAAAGAAGAACGAGAAGGCTACTGGAGCTGCAATGGATGAGGCCTTAGCCTCACAATTTGAACTTGATTTCTCTTTGATCGCATGCTTAGCTTCAAGTGTAATGGGATCGGTGTGGTATCTTGATAGTGTTGTGTCTTTCCATATGACGGGAGACAAGGAGTTGTTTAGTGACTTGGAGGAGAAGGATCTCAAAATGCATATAGAGATGGCGACGATGGTAGATATAGTGCGACCAGAATTGGAACCATTACCTTTGAGAGGGAGTCAGGTAAACCATTTCTATTGAAAGTTTTTATGCATGTTACAGGTCTAAAGAAGAACTTGGTCTCGGTCACAATGTTGGGGGACAGAGGTTATGACGTTGTTTTCAACGAGGGAAAATCTTTCCTGAGACATAAAAAAATGGATCAAACCAAGAGGATAGGAATTCGAGTTAAGAATATCTACAAGCTGGAGGTAGATGGCTGTGCTACAATGATGGGAAAAGCAGAAGAAGTGGTAAGTTGGGATGAGGGTGAATTATGGCACAGGAGATTGGGCCATCTTCACCATGGCGCCTTGAAGATTTTGTAGCAAATTTATATTGGACTTCTCAAGGGTACCCTTGCACAGTCAGATCAGTGCAAGGGATGTACTATGGGTAAGTTTGTGAAGACCACCTTTCATGAGAAGGAGAACCATGCTTCAGTGATCCTGGAGAGAATTCACACAGACGTGTGTGGACCTTTCTCGGTTGCTTCAACAACAAAACACGGGTATTATGTTATTTTTTTTATGAATATTCTCATAGATGTTGGATCTTCTTCATGCAGAAGAAGAGTGAAACATTCTCAAGTTATGTGAGTTTAAAGCATTGGTGGAGAAGGAGTCGAGGAAGCAAGTGAAGGCTCTGCAGAGCAATAATGGTAGTGAATATATCTCAAACGAATTCAAAGACTTTTCTGGCAAAGAAGGAATTCGAAGAGAACTCATAGTGTCTCATAACCCACAGCATAATGGGGTCACGAAGAGGAAGAATATAATGATCGTGGGTGTTGCACGAGCTATGTTGCATGACCAGGGCCTACCTATGCACCTGTGGGTGGAAGCATGCAACACTGTGGTTTATGTGCAAAATCGTTGTCCTCATAGAGTACTTGGCATGAGTACACTTGAAGAATATTTTACTGGTAAGAAGCCTGATATTTCTCATTTGAATATTTTTGGCTCATCTGTTTACATTCATGTGACAAAGGACGCCAAGAAGAAGCTGGAGCCGACTGCAGAAGTTGGGATATTTTTGGGGTACACAAAAACACCCCATAATTATCGTGTGTATTTTCCAAACAATCGAATCATTGTGGTGTGACGGGATATAAAGTTTAATGAGGTGAAATCCATGAAGTTGGCACTTGAGAGGGAGCTACACTTGCATGCAGAGGAGGAACTTCTTATTCCCAAAGATGAGCCTCTAGATGTGGCTCAGCCATAGGAGGAGATTCATGGAGTGGAGTCCACTCATGCAGAACCAAACATCAGAATAGGCAGAAAGCATACCACAGAAGCTGAGAGACTGAAGCTTGATGTGGTAGAGAATGTAGGATTCCCTACATCACAGCGCAGATAGAGATAGTCACCTGACCGATTTTCTGGATGCATGGCTCTTATGAGAAAGTGTGTCATGACAAAGCCATCTTCTTTTGAAGAAGCAGTGCAGGAGCCCACATGGGTAGATGCTATGGTGGAGGAGTATGACTCCATTGTCAAAAACAGTGCTTGGGATATTGTTCCAAGGCCGGTGGGTAAATCAGTGGTAGATTTGAAATGGATCTATAAGGTAAAGAAAGTTGCTGATGGGAGCGTCAAGAATTATAAGGAAAGATTTTTTGCCCGGGGCTTCTCACAGATTGAGGGGATTAATTATTAAGAAACCTTTGCACCTATCGCACAGTATTCTTCCATAAGGACCATCCTTTCTCTCTCGGCGTAGATGGCTTGGAGCATTCATCAGATGGATGTGAAGACTGCATTCCTTAATGGGATCATTGAGGAAGAGGTGTACATTGAGCAGCCTGAAGGATTTGAGATATTCAGTAGTGAGTCACATGTGTGTAGACTCAAAAGAGAATTATATGGGCTGAAGCAAGAACCACGTGCTTGGTACACACAGATCGACAACTATTTCACTAGACTTGGCTTCACCAAGAGTGAGGCGGATGCAAATCTATACCAAATCATGGTGGAGGGTAAGCTTTTAATCATTGTTATTTATGTTGATGATTTAATACTAACGGGTGATGAGTAGTTGATACACTTAGTAAGGCATATCTTGCAAAGGAGTTTGAGATGAAGGATTTGGGCATCCTTCATTATTTCCTTGGATTGGAAATATGGCAACGAGAAGGTGAACTGTTTGTGTCTCAAGGCAAGTATGCTCGAGAGATACTTGGTAAGTTTTACATGGAGGACTGCAAGCCCATGGATACTCCTCTTCTAGGAAATTGGAGGAAAGAGGATGCTACATCGGCAAAGGTAGTGGATGCCACTGTTTATCAATAGTTGGTTGGTTCGCTCATGTATTTAGTTAATACAAGACCGGACATATGATATGTGGTGAACCAGCTTTCTCAAGCGATTGTTAAGCCTACCAAGATATTTTGGAAGGCAGGAAAGCATGTCTTGAGGTATCTCAGGGGCACATCTGAGTATGGCTGATGGTATAGACAGACGGATGAGGTGAAGTTGCATGGCTTCACAGATGCAGATTGGGCAGGTAGCCCAACAGATAGAAAGAGCACATCAGGAGAGGTTTTCAGTATCAAATCTATAGAAGTTTCTTAGTACAGAAGGAAACAAAGATCCATGGCACTCAGTTCAACGAAAGTAGAATACATGGCAGCAAGTCAAGCTGCATGTGAGGCTATCTGGATGAGGAGGATCTTGGTTGGTTTGTTCAGTTCACATTTAGATCCTGCTGTGATACATTGTGACAATCAGAGTTGCATTAAACTCTCGATTAATCCTGCGTTTCATGATATATCTAAACATATTTATATCCAGTATCATCATATCAAATATTGTGTGCAGTGGAAGATCATGTTGCTTCAGTACATTTCTACATAAGATCAAGATGCAGATATTCTGACGAAGGCGCTCAGTAGGAGAAAATTCGAATACCATAGAGGCAGGATCGGGGTGAAGGATAATCCCTATCTTGTTGAGAGGGAGTGTTGAGATTCAACAAGATGATGAGCTTAGTGAAAAGTAAGCACCTTCACTAAGTGGGGCTCGCAGACTATCTTTAGGTGTATGCCTATTTTTAGACATGGTGAGCATATTCTATAAGTTGGAGGATGCTATTTTTATATGATTGGTCAAATATGAAAAATAGATGAAATTATATTTTTAGAATATTAGCCAAAGTCTATTTATATATCGTTAATCTAAAAATAGATGCATGTCGATTATTATTAGCCCTTAATAACAATCTGACAATAAATATCAACTTATTCTCTTAGAGCACTTTATTTCAGTGAACAGATTTGGAAAATCAGTGGGCTGAAGGAATTATGCAATCCTAGGGTTATTGGTGGCTCATGCATGGAGGACTCAATTAGAACTGAAGTGGAAAAGTTATGACAGAGTTGGAAGAGTAGTTACAGGAGTTGTTATTTAGTTTAACTTAGTTAAGTGAGTTAAAGTCAATTGAGCTAGTTGTATCTAGTCTAACTGAAAGATACACTAGTGAGAGTTTAGTGAATTAATTAGCTAATTAATTCACAACTAATAAATCACTAACAACTGAACAAATACAATAGTTAACTACTTGCATGTAAGATCCAGAGGAGACCCAGTGGAGAGATAGGTGAAAGGATGGGATGGACTATCTGTTGTGACTATAGTGATGCATTTAATGAATTTGACACACATTGGAGATGCCAATGAGGATTGTGCAGTCAAGGCAAGGAAAATTTGAATTCATTTAGGTGTCTTCTTCACCAGGGATTGCGTAGTGGAGGCAGGCTGTCAAGAGGCAAGAAATTAGTGCATAGATATGAAAATTTCTGCATGACAGTGTGTAATGATTGTTGATTGTACTGAGAGCTTGACGTACTAAGCTTTGTATGAGATTATTACATGATCCATTGACATAAATAGTATATGATAGTTGGGGTTTTTAGCTTTAAGCTTTCTCGTTAAACAATTGTGTTATGTGTGATTTAATTTATTCACATGTGCTTGCAATTGAGTTTTAAAATTCCACAAGAATAACAATGGAAGGATTATGTATTGAGCAAGAAGATAAATATTGTTAGATCAGGAGAATCCGGTAATACATCAGTATTAATAATTTTCTACAGGAAGGCTCTACAAGACCACTGTGCCACTGTACCAATGATACTACAAAGATCTAAGTTTTGTTGATAAGGTATAACCACCAATCCGAGAGAGTTATCCAATCCACAGTTGTAGCCATAATCTGAATTTTAGAGCTACAGTCCAAAGTATAGGCCCACAGTTCGAAGTATAGGAGCCACAATATAAAGTATAACACCCACAATCCAACAAAAATAGCATCCACAGTCCAGCAATACACAGTCACCACATTCTAAAATAAACACACATTCACCACAATCCAAAATATACACAACCCGAGCTGCAACAAGGGTTATTCGAAATTCTCCACAAAATTTTATTGAGCAGTTTATCTTTAAGCCCAAAACATGTTTTTTCTTCCTTTTTCCTTTAGGTTCACGAGGTATGAACTTATTTTTCTCTTTTCTACGGATGTGTGAACAAACTGATGATGTGAGAATGAGAGTTGAATTCCTATTTATCGGATTCCTAAAGATGGGAATGGAGAGACATGTCTCTGCAAGCACATTGACATGAGTAGGCCAAGTATAGGTTGACCAGATAAATAAATATGTATTCTTAACTTAAAAATTCAAGTTCTCACTAACCATTGGGATTTTGGAGGTGGGTAAAGGCTTGTTTGTTGTGAAGCTAGCTCCAAAAATAGAAGAAAAGATATACCAACGCCTTAGAAATAAGCCACTTCAAGGGGGCAACCTCCAATACATTACATGAATGAACAATTCTTGGATGGTACAAATTACAAAAACTCCTTTCTATATATAGGAGTCCATGGGGCCACAATGTAATCCTAGCCAACCTAAAAATAATAATTTAAGGGCACAATAATAACAATATGGGGGTTACAGGGGTACAATAATAACAATAAGGGGGTTACACTAACAAAAAAAAGGGACTATACCAATAATATAGGGACTTAACATGCCCCTCTCCTTCAAAAAAGTTTTTTCCTCAACGCTTGAGTAGCTCTGGGTGCTTCTGTATAAAATTCTCATCCTCCCATGTAGAATCTTCAGTGGGTAAGTTCTTCCACTTGATGAGATACTCTAAAATTGATCCATTTTGTAGCTGTTGATTTCTTGTTTCCGTGACCACTTCAGGTTCCAATATGATTTTTCCTTCCTCATCAAGTTTGGGAAATATTGTTTGAACTGGAATATTTTCACCTATAACCTTCTTTAAGCATGAAACATGGAAAATTGGATGCACTCGTGAAGAAGCAGGAAGCTCCAATTTGTATGCCATAGTACCAATATTTTGCAACACCTTGTAAGGACCATAGTACTTTGGTGATAATTTATTGTCCTTCTTACCATGCTTGAGGAACATTTGTTTGTATGGTTGTAGCCGTAAAAATACCCAGTCTCCTACATCAAAACTTCTCTCGATGCGATGTTGATTTGCTTGTTGCTTCATTCAATTTTGTGCCAAATTCAGGTTATCCTTTAAGAGTTGGAGAACTTCTTGTTGATGCTTGGTGTGATCTTCCACTACTTGAACCTTTGAATTTTCTCTTAAAGATGATGTGATGGACGGTGGATGATATCCATAAAGTGCCATAAATGGGATCATTTTTGTTGCAATATCGAAGGAAGTGTTATACCACCATTCAGCGAGAGGTAACCACTTGACCCATTGTGTTTGTTTATCAGATACAAAACAACGAAGATATCCTTCCAAACATTTATTTACTATCTCTGTTTGACCATCGGATTGAGGATGATAAGATGAGCTATGAGCTAATTGAGTACCCAAATAAGAAAATAACTATGTCCAAAAATTTCCAGTAAAAATGGGATCTCTGTCGCTCACAATAACCTTTGGGTTTCCATGTAGCTTTTGAATTGTTTCCATAAATGTAGTAGCAATTGTACTAGCTTTAAATGGATGAGATAATGCACAAAAGTGTGCACATTTGGTAAGTCTATCAACTACCACCATGATGACACTCTTTCCTTTGGACTTAGGTAATCCTGTGATAAAATCCATTGAAATCTCCTCCCAACGTTGGCTTGGAATGGATAAAGGTAGTAGAAGACCCGGGGTCTTAATTGTCTCAACTTTATTTTGTTGGAAAACCAAACATTCCACAAAAAACTTTTGAATATCAGATTTAAGTCCATCCCAAAAAAATTCTTTCTTCACTCTGTGGTAATTTTTTAAAAATCCTAAGTATCCTCCTAAAGGAGAAATGTGCAATTCCAAAAGAATCTTTTGTTTTAGTTGGGAATTCTTACAAAGATATAAGCAATCTTCATACCATAAAGAA
This sequence comes from Pinus albicaulis, assembly GCA_034641835.2. Taxonomy (NCBI): domain Eukaryota; kingdom Viridiplantae; phylum Streptophyta; class Pinopsida; order Pinales; family Pinaceae; genus Pinus; species Pinus albicaulis. The sequence continues at coordinate 620,022,168 of CM076584.1, read as the reverse complement.
TCATTTTTCCAACTAAATGTATCAGATGTACTAGGATCTTGTTGCAAATTTTCAATGAGTGTCCACACTTCTTCGTCCTTCTTCCATTCATCCCTTGCTTTGGTTCTCCAATCTGGTTGGATAATAGAAATGGCACAAAGCAATGCTTCCACCTCTTCATTCTTTCTTGAGAGTGCATCTGCAACAACATTTAGCTTCTCATTTTTGTAGATTATTTCAAAGTCATAACCCAACATCTTTGTGACCCATTTTTTTTGCTCTTCTGAAGATATTATTTGTTCCCAAAAGTGTTTAATACTATCATGACCAGTTTTTACCTTGAAGTGTCTTCCCATTAGGTAATATCGCTATTTCTTTAGTGCATGCAGTATTGCTAACATTTCCTTCTCATAAATAGCTTTTTGTAAATACTTTCCTTTGATTGGATGACTTTCAAAATCAATGGGTCTTCCTTCTTGCATTAAAACAGCACCAATTCCATTTCTTGAGGCATCACATTCCACAATAAAGGTTTTTGTGAAGTCTGGCATAGCTAAGACCGGTGCTAGGAACATTGCCTCTTTAAGATGTTCAAAGGCTTTAGTTTCTTCAGGAGTCCATGAAAATGCATCTTTCTTCAATAATGTTGTTAGAGGTGCTGCTATTCTCCCATAATTTTTAACAAACTTGCAATAATACCCTGTTAACCCGAGAAATCCTCGCAACTGCTTTATGGTTGTGGGGACTTTCCATTCCTTAATGGCTTTAATTTTGTTAGGGTCTACCTTAACACCCTCATGAGATACAATATGACCCAGATATTCCACCTCTTGTACCCCAAAGAAACATTTGGATGTTTTTGCATATAATTGTTTCTCCTGCAATAGTTTGAGCACCCTGTCAACATGTTCAACATGATCCTTCCAAGACCTGCTGTAGATTAGTATATCATCAAAAAATACTAGCACAAATTTTCTAAGGAAGGGTTTGAAAATGGAATTCATCAACCCTTGAAATGTAGAAGGTGCATTGGTAGGGCCAAAAGGCATGACCAAAAATTCATAATGACCCTCATGAGTTCGAAATGTTGTTTTTGGAATATCTTCAGTCTTCATTCTAATTTGATGATATCCTGAACGAAGATCCAACTTGGTAAAATAAATTGCTCCATGTAATTCATCCAATAATTCATCAATCACAGGAATGGGAAATTTATCTTTAATGGTGAGTTTATTGAGCTCCCTATAATCTGGACACATGCGCCATGATCCATCCTTCTTGTGTACCAATACTACAGGAGTAGAGAAAGAACTTTGACTAGGTTGAATTATACCAGCCTCTAAAATTTCTTCAATCATACGTTCAATTTCTCTCTTTTGGACATAAGGATATCTATAAAGCCTGATGTTTGGAGGAACACTTCCGAGAATCAAATGAATAGCATGATTATGATCACTAATAGGTGGAAGTCCTTTGGGAGTTTCAAGCACCTTGGAATGATTGTCCAAGACATTTTGGGGATCTGCAGAAATAGAAGATTTTGATGTTGGAACTTCTAGTGAGCATAATTGTGCAATTACGCCTCATTGTTCTTTCTTTAGAAGCTTTTTCATGACATTAGAGCTTATTATCTTTCCTGGCTTTCCTGCAATACCCCATAATTCAAATTCCTTACCTTTTGAAAAAAAAATTCAAGAAAAGTTCTTGAAAATTAAAAGTTACTGTCCCCAAATATTGTAACCATTGTACTCCTAATACAACATCAGCACCTCCCATAGGAATCGAAAGCATTGGACTTTTCAATACATATTCCCCCATGGTTAGCTTGATATTATGGCATTTTCAGAGAAATTTATAGTTCCTCCATTTGCAACCATCACTTGACATTCTGGTGCTAGGTATAAGAAACAATTCAATTCCTTGGCTACCTTACAATGAATGAAATTATGGGTACTACCTGAATCAATCAAAACTATTACCTTTTTCTTCTTGATATGTCCTTCTATCTTAAGAGTTTGAGGAGTGGTAATTCCTGCCAATGCATTACATGATATGGTCGGACTCATTTCTTCCTCTTCTAGGGCTGGTTCCTGGTGTATACCCTCTTCTTTTGAAAATTATTGTTCATTTTCTTCTTCCTCTTCACAATCTATGTAAAATAATTTCTTCTCAGCACACTTATGACCTTTAGTGTATTTGCTATCACAACTGTAGAAAATCCCTTTCGCTCTTTTTTCTTTCAATTGTTGTGGTGTTAACCTTGTAGGTTGTGGAAATCTAGGAGTAGCAACACTTCCCTCTTTATAGAAGTGAGTGGTAGGCTTCCTTGTCACCATAATTTTACATTCTATTTTTCTTGCCAACTTGAATGCCTTCTCCAATGAATCAGGTTCCAAAACACGAACTTCATGTTGGATGTTATCCTTTAAAGTACCTATGAAGAGATCAATCCTGTGTTCCTCTGGAATATCAGTTACCCTTATATTCAATTTTTGGAAGTCCTCAGTGTGCTCCCCCACTAAACCCTTTTGTTTGAGATTTATCAATTGGCTAAAGAAGGTGTTGCTCTTTGTATCCTCATAATGTGCTATCATTTCCTCCGTAAAAATTGACCAAGTGACAATTGTTTTACGGGAGCAAAGCCATCGATACCATACAAATGTATTTTGTTCTAAATGTAAAGTTGCAATGCATACCTTTTGTGTGTTTTGCACATTATGGAGATCAAAATATTGCTCCATCTGTAGTATCCATGTTACAGGATCCTTTCCATCAAAATTCCTCATATCCATTTTGGAATATGGTGGTTCTTCCCGCCAACATTAGAGTTTATGAAATCACGATTAACATTTATTTTGTTCTCATCATGAGTTTCCTCTACTATCTTTTCACCATTAGGAAACATTTCTTGTATCAACTTTGTCAAACCTTCCATGTCTGCTTTTAGATCATTCTTCATGTTTTCCATCTTAGCTTCCATGTCATCCATCTTATATTTCATGCCAGCTTCCATGCCATCTATCTTAGATTCCATGCCTTTCTTCAAACCATCCATATTATTCTTCAAACCATCCATCTTCTCTTCCACGCCTTTCTTCAAAACTTCCATTTCATTTTTTGCTGCTCTTTGCGAGAGAGAAATTTGGTGCACTTGCTCTTGTAATTTTGCTACATCATGTTGCAATTCTTCATCTTCATGAATCATAGTAGAGCCTTCTGAAGGCTTAATGGGTGTTGAATTATTTTTACGGGGAATTTTTTATAACCCAATACTGATATGTATTCTACAATATGCCCTTGTAATCAATTCAAATTGATTCTTCAAACAAGACTTATGAAATTCGGAAGAAAAAAAATACACACCTTTTTCTTGCTTTTGAGGAGCTCGACATTGAAATTGGATTATACCTGTGATTGTGGCCCTTAAATATCTAAAATTTGGCACTGTGGTAGCCCTCTAAATTCTCTTTCGAATTCCACAGGTCTGGCCTGATTTGGATTCTCCAAGACAAAGTTATGTCCAATCTCCCACAATGACCTAATAATGGACTAGTTCAGTATAGTGAACTTGTACGAATTTCCACATGTCACTGTTTCATCCTTCAGCTCTGAAATTGATAGAAAATAAAATAAAGTCTGTGTACTTGCGACCAATTTTTACAGCACTCCAATCCGATGCTCAGAAATGGAGTTATGAATATTTTCCCATGATCACCTCTTTGAGATGAAATTTGGGATCCTGAAAAAGCACTACTTTCCACAGATCATATCTCAGAAAATATTGCGAACCAAGCTCTAAAATTTTGCGACGAGTTTCCTTAGGATTTCGGCTTCGTGCCCTAAAAATTTCAAATTCTAAAACTTCATAGAAAAAAAGTTATAGAGAACATTCCACGATGACCTGTTTAGGAGCCTGCAAAATGACCTACCTTCCACAGATCATATCTCCAAATATATTGTGAACCAAGCTTTAAACTTTGCAACTAGGTTCCTCAAGATTTTGGCTTCGCACTCTAAAAATTTCAGCTTCTGAACCTTTGTAGAAAAAAAATTATAGCGAAAATTCCACGATGACCTGTTTGGAGCAGCAAAACCCTAGAATCCCAAGCTTTGATACCAAATGTTGTGAAGCCAGATCCAAAAATAGAAGAAAAGACATATCAACACCTTAGAAATAAGCCACTTCTAGGGGGCAACATCCAATACATTACATGAATGAACAATTCTTGGATGATACAAATTACAAAAACTCCTTTCTATATATAGGAGTCCATGGGGCCACAATGTAATTCTAGTGGGCCACAATGTAATCCTAGCCGACCTAACAATAATAATTTAAGGGCACAATAATAACAATATGGGGGTTATAGGGGTACAATAATAACAATAAGGGGGTTACACTAACAAAACTAAGGGACTATGCTAGTAATACAGGGACTTAACATTGTTGGAAAGAGGAAACAATCCTCTTTCACATGGTATGGTAATACTTATGGAGAAATTCCTCTATGGTGGTGAAATTTTTTTTTCTTTGTGGTTTCCCTTGAATGATTTAGCACAGAAAATGATCAGGACAATATGGCTTTGTCATAGGGGTTATCATGAAACTAGTGTAGTGATGGTGTAGTAATAAATAGGAGAGCTCAAATGCATATATTTCATCAATGGCAATTATTGACCAACAATCTCCCCCTTTAATGTTTGTAGATTTATGTGGGTTAGATTCTTAGATTGAGAGGTCAAAAATTGCTCCATAGTATACATGTTTAAGTGTCGACGTTTCGAGTCTACAAAAATACCCATCTTCATGTCAAAGCTCGAGGAAGAGCAACATAAATGAGAGCTATAAATATGCATGAAGGGATAAGGGAGGAAAGAAATGGCCGACAGAGAAGAATGCGATAGTAAATAATTAATTAATTAGAATATATCTAAATTCTTGATTTTAATGTGTATATATTTTATTTATGAAGAAAATATTTGTTTAATTTGCAATATTAATGATTATTAAATTGTAAATTGTAAATTTTAATTATTAATTATTAATTGCAATGATGATATTTAATTTTAGTGAATATTAAATCTAATTAAATATATTGATTTTTATTTAATTGAAAAAACCCATTTTTTAGAATGATAAATATTGGATATTAATTATTCTTTAATTTAATTTAATATACATTATACTTTAATTTAATTTATTTAATTATGATTTTATTTTATTTTATTTTAATTGAATTTAATTGAATTATAATTTAATCTAATTTTTATTTAATTTAATTTAATTTAATTTTAATTTTAATACAAATTATTAATATGATTTGTGATTTAATATAATTTTAATTTAATTATATTTAAAAAAAAAATTAATTGAAAACCCCATATTTTAGTAAAGGGTTTTAAGAATGATAAATATTAATTATGCTTTAATTTAATTTACATTATACTTTAATTTAATTTAAATTAATTATGATTTAATTTTATTCTATTTTAATTATAATTTAATGTGATCTATATTTAATTTAATTTATATTTGATTTAAATTATTATTTCAAATTTTACTTATTATTTTTAGTTTTAATTGTAAATTTAACTATACTTTTGATTGCTTCTCTTAGGTTATTATTATTAGCATTATTAAGGGATATGATGAAAGGGACGAAAGAGAAGGGGGGTTATTCAAAGGTTGCAATTTTGCAAGAGAAAATGTACCCAACTCTTGCTAACCTCAATCCCATTATCTCTATTGAGATTGTTGGGATGTCCACTCCCAATGCCAATTTTGGCCTAACCTCCTTCTTCCTAATTACTTTCCCCTTCTTTCTCTTGGAGCCAAAGGTCTGCCCAATACCAAAAGAAGTGCTGAGAGCTTCATCATTCTGTGGTTCTTTCGCAGGGGGTTGTTCTAGCAAAGAAACTGGTGACCTGATGCTCTGAGGAGGTGCCTCAACTCCTGGAGACCGAGTCTCGAGGTCAAGAAGCGAGTAGTTCTCTTTCGACCCCAGAGAGATGTCATTAACTATTCCTTGGATTTTTTGAGAGAATATATTACCTTCCTACCTAATTTCTTCTGCAGGCCGAAAATTTGTATATGACTCCTCCAGAATCGGGAATCCTTTAAACATATTCTCCCTAAACAACGCTTCATTATCACCAAAACGCTCCAAAAACAAAGCCTGCTCAGACATAAAACTAGGGCAAAAAACTAGCGGTATTTTGCATCCCTAAGTCTTATCCAAACATTGACCTACTCCCCGAGACACCGCCTTTACCTCCTCAATTAAACCAGATTTTAACCCTTCATGCCTTAGCAAACTATTGCCCTTTACCATGTCATCAGAGACCACCAATTAAGGAATAAGAGAGACATAAAGATCTTAGCCGAAAATTTGTCGAGGAAACACAACCTTCACCTCTTTATAAAATTGCATTCTCCAGACTGACTGAAGACTCTGTTGCCTGCAACCAAGATACTGCCTTTGATGAGAGGTTTCTTGACTGTTCCAAAAGGCCTAAACTACCATTGACTTCCCAGTCCAACTTAGCAGCACCTCACTTGCCAAGTGGAGACCTCGCTAGCATTTTAACCTTCTCCAGGTTCTGTTGGGTTGGTTCCAACCCCCAGACCGACAGAATGTCCTCTAGTTCTAGTTCTAAGTCGACATGGTATTTGGGGCTAACCATACTGAGACCATAGAGAGATGAATCACAAAACTGTTACAAAATCCGCATTCTAAGGGAGAGTCTCAAACGTTGGACTGGCTTCCATGCTGGGAGGATGAAAAAATGGAACAACGGTGCAATAGATAACTAAAAATGCATAAACCAAAAACCAAGAGTGTTAAAAAGGAGTTCGAAGGGAGACTGGTTACGATTTCGAGGAGCGTTTAATGAAGACTCGGCATGTGCATACAAGCAGTGAGGCGGTTCCTATAAGCCATCAGAGCTATAGTGACTGCCACCATTGATCATCCCAATGCATAGAGTGTGAAAACCTAGAAACCATAAAAATTTTCCCCCGCATTTTAAAACAAAACCTTATATTCAATTTACCCTCAACCTACTAGTTTAAAAAAATTATTTCAAAGGTAGTCTTCCCGCTAATTTCAAGTTAGAAACTATACACTCTTAAATTTAACTTCATTTTCATCATGGTTTTACTTCTATAAGGATTATCATCATTTTAATTTTTCACCACATATTTCAATCATAATGGCGTGATAATTTCTTCATAGGGCTAACCATCGGCCCTCGGAAATCCCCAAAGCAATATCTCCGCAAGCAACAAAAAAAATTGCAGAAACCCATAAGAGGTTGATCAGGCTGGACTTAAATGTATTCATCTCCTTCAAATTCACCACAACTCCCTCTTAGTTCTAAAAAAATCGGCGGGTTTCATTTTCAGTTGTTTCATCTATATAACTTTAAACAAGCAATGTATTATGCTAAAAGTGCCTGTACTTGGGTTTGAATTTTCCATGTGACTTACCCTTAAACTCTATTGGACAAATAGGGTGTCACTGCTGTCATAGGAGAATCTGACGATGTTAGGTACAAATCCATTTTTTAAGGCCCTTTTCCTGTCTTTATGCATACACAATCAAGCATATGTAGATAAATGGATGGATGGTAAATTGGCATTGAAGAGTCTAAGTGATAACAGGGCATGTTTGTGCAAATACCTGCATCCTTCACTATTCTGACTTATATTGTTAAGTCTTTGAGAAAGTATGAAATGACCTTGTCTTGCAACCAAAGCAAACTCATTTTTCCCTTGTTAACTTATCACTATTTTGCATTGGTTTGTTTCATCTCAAATATTACTTATTTTTGTGTTATGTTGTTATTGATACCATCGGCCTGCAATTGTTTTTCCATTTATTCACATGAAGGAACTATGTGAAATCAATCCTTCTCTACAATTGAGTCCCTTGTTTCAATCTTCAACTTCTATTTAGATTTTGGCATTTTGAAGGTTCCATGTATTTTTTGTTATAATGACACCAGAGACTCCAACATTATGACTTCTTGTTAACAAATTCCATGTGTATTGTGTACATACATCAAAAGGGTTGTTGCATACTGCCCCCAAAAAATTTCTTTGACAAGTTACTTGTTTGATAAAGTTTTCTTTGGCTACCATAATCAACACGATGTTCCCTAATTCCACGATGTATATTTTATTTGATCATTGCAGCTAGACATGAGGCCGCCAAACAAACCTTAGTATTAAATTTCACGCATCCAGATTTTTGGTTTATCTTTACAAATTAGTTTTTATGTGGTTTTGGTAGGTTTTATTTATAATTCCCAACATGTCTGTGATTCATATCAATTTGAATGCATACATCACACAAATACTTGTCATCAGGAAAGAATCAAGTTATGAAGTTGTGTTACTAGTTATTTTAAGTGTCAATCAACTGTTCACAAAATAAATGTCATTATTAGTATTTGTTTGTTTTTTCATTAGTCCTTTGAAATTCAAGGGTTCTTTCTCCTTTTCTGGATCCTTAAAAATAAATAAAAAGTGGTAGCAAACATCCAATAGAGATCTTGGCATCATGTAGCAATCCTATGTTTCTTGCATAGCTTGAATAAGAAAATATTTAATTGATCTTAATCCCTCTTACCCAGGGAGATCACAACCCTAAGCTTGTCTTTCTAGAAATAAAAATGTCCATCAGGCATCCTGCTCATCGCAAGATCACTCAAACATGAAATAAAATAGGAATGTCCTTTGTTGTACCATATAAAGTGGTATTATGTTAAACATTGGATTCTCTGAATCCTATTCTGCAATATACAACAATGACAACTGAAGAGGTTTCTTAAATTTATACATCAGATTATAGTAGTGCTAAAGTATATAACACTTAGATGTTCTCTTTCCATCCATCATATTGTCAATTGAGTTATCATCAAAATATTCATGAAACATTAGATTTCAGTAGTGCACATCCGGATGTAGAATCACTAAGATATCTCAATAAGCAATTGTCCAATATATGAGGCTCACCCATAAATCGACTTCAAAACTTTCATAATGAGACATATTTCTGATAAGGTGATGATCAGGTATCCTACAAGATATACATATGCAGACCATTTTACCATCAATCCTTAAGTGTAGGGAATAGTGCATCAAGGCTAGGTTTTACATCTTGACTTTGAAAGTAAACTCCCTCTTACGTTGATAAACGAGAGTGTCATCAATCAGAAGTAGTTGCATCCTTACAATCCAATCATCATGCCTTGTCCATAACTCCCTCTAAATATAAGGAAAGTGACCTTGCCAAAATTATAGTCATAAAGCTATCTGCAACCTGCTACCTTTCCTGTCACTATTCCTTTGGTCCATGTGCCAAAGTCATCAATATAGCTCCCTCTTAATTCTTGCTTCTACCTTTTATCAATCTTCTCCTTATTTTTAAGATGACACGTTAGCATACCAAACCTCAGCAATACATAGTTGAACTCTCTCACATGCTCTGCCTATTCAAATGACAGATCTCAATAGCATTATATCAATAGAACCTTATTACTGAAATTTTAAGAATGACTGAAATTAAAGATACCAAGGGAATTACTCTGAATTTAGCCTTGGAATGATTTCCCAGTCGAATTATGCCATGGATACTAGCTTCTAGCCTGATCTTAACATCTAGATAGACCAAGGAAATTTCAAATTATGCCAAGTTTCTTCTAAGACACAAATACTACATCTGATGTATTGAATTTATTCCAAGGTTTAGTATTATTGCAGAAGAATATGGAAAATAGTTAATGCACTTTAAACTGGTGAAGAAGAACTGTCTTCTTCCCTCTAGGTTCTGATGCTTGTCATTAAAGACTGAATACTTGCTCCATCCTTTAATTATGCTAATGGAAGGTCTAATGGTCAACCTGACTTCTTGTAGTGATTTCTGTCACAAGGGATGTCTGGTCTTTAGATACATATAGAATTTATTCCTTTAATGATGTTACTATAGGTCTTCAAAGTGAAAAACTGATTCTTCTCGAAATCGAACAAGGGTCTATGAGCTTTATGCTAAGAATATCAGATTGTGACTGTATATATGAATGTTGTCACTATTGAAGAAATATGATTGTGAACACAATCAACACGGCCCAAAGTGATCAAGAGAATTAATATTTTAGATGGAGGATATTGCAGCTACTCCACTGCAACATCATTCTAGAATAGGATTCCTGATGCCATATATAGGGGAATCTTATTATTCTTTATATAATGCAAAACTCAACAAATATAGACAGTGGGAATATACCATATGAATAGAGCAGAGAAGCCATATCTAAACTAATGGATGCACTTCCATATATTCATGTATTGTACCATCATTCATATACAAATAATTAAATCGAGGTCAAGCTTAGATTGTTGTAATAACAATACCATATTGGAGTTGTTTCATAGTGACACCCATACACAAAGTTGAGAGTATATAGGAATGGGTTGATACCCATTATTTCCAATATGGGAAGCCATACCAATGTAGAGTAATATGAGAAACATATATGACTGAAGCAAGAAAAAATGTCATAATGAAAAGAATCATACTGACAGTATAGGAAAATCATACCAAGACCATAGTTATATAACGAACATCCAATTATTTCAGAGGTGTTGTATCAAGAGTGAAGATCTGAGAGACTTTCTTGAAAATTAAGCTTGTTGAACCATGGTTCAAATCACTATGATTTCATGACCAACTATGCTTCCCCTTATGTTGTTATACTAGACATTCAAATCATGGTTGGAAGGGTTTTAAGGCTCCTCCTCAAGCCTCCTACAATTCACGTGTTTGCTACATCAAGGTCTTCACATATACCAAAATATACTTGATCTTAATTGCATTTTACCTTAGGATTACTGTGGCCTAATCTAGGCCTCAAAACATACCTTTTCGAGTTGTTGTAGAAGTAATCCCTTCTCTGTGGCCCAGAGCATAATGAGAATCTCCTTCTAGGACAAGGATCCACCTCCGTTTACCTGCACTGTCTCTTGAGATCATTGTGGCTAGGGCAGGAGGTCCCTTCTAGGCCTCTCGGCCCTCTCAAATCCTTCTCCTCATACTTTTGTAGCAGCACCTTCCAGCAGCCTTGTAAATAGAGACAAACCCTTCACAAAATAGTACAGTAAAGCCATCAATACTTACCTCTTAACATGTGGTCTGATCTAGCAAGAGAGATTCTTCCCTAAACAGTCTTGACTCTACTTTCCTCCTTGTTGGTTGCTTCCATTAAATGTTGAAGGAGGAATCTGAAATTATGGTTTGCAAATTTTATTTGAATCCCCTATGAGCTATTGAGCCCAACTCTAACATATTCCCAAACTGGAATTCTAACAGTCCCTTGATTGATGGAAACTTGATTACATTCCTTGTGGTTGCATTCCTTCTCTTACTTGGGACTAAACTTATCTGGCTTTGAAACCATGTTAATTTTGGAGCATATTCTTAGCCCATAAGCCATTTAGATTCCATTAGCAATGACATAGCTCAATATCATATAAATAGTAACTGAAGAAAGAACATAGATGATCGAAGCAAAAGACAAGACAAGACAAGATAACACAAGGATATGGCGCAAGCCAAGAAAAAACCCCAAGTCGGGGAAAACCCTTGATCAATTCTTCTTATTATTCATAAACAAATTTTCAAGAGAGAGAGAGTGAGTAAAATGATTTTAAATTCAACACTGACTTTCCAAATAGAATATATGACCTTAGACTGCAATTCTGAATACTGGTTAGGGCTCCCTGATTTAGCCCTTTCTAAACACTGGTTAGGGTTGCTTGAATTTGCCATATTTATCCATTACATCCTGCGTTCAAGCCTGGAAATATGAAGCCTAGAAAAGACTTAACCATGCCTTCATTCTCTCAAAAAACTTAACAACTCGCTGTAATAATGGTCCTCTATCTATGTCCTGCAACAAATATGTTCAATAGAAGATCATGGAGAGATACGCTACAGCAAGAGATCAGAATCCTCTGTCAGGGATCACAACTTATGTCCAAGGGTCTACAACCTTTGATCCAATTGCATTGGCTTCTTAGTGGTTGCGGCTAGGTAAGGAGACCCTAGACTAGGTCTCTTGGCCCTCTAGACTTCCTTCACAAGCTATTGTTTACTGCAGCCCAGAACAGAGAGATAATTACCATAAATCAAATAAAGCTACACCCTTAACCTCTTCTCACACCTACAGCTTAGACCTACAAGAAATACGCACCCTAAAACAGAGAGAAACTCTTCCTTCTTTCTTCATGCTAGCCTCAGTTCTTCACTGAAAATTTCAGAGGTAATTTATTGATCAGATTGCTCTTGGATGATTTCAAAAGAAGGACTGGCAACCTATGTGTAAAATTTAGACAAATCTATTCTCATACTGGCACACTTGCTCTTTCTTGTATGTAAGCAACCATTTTGCGTTGTTGTAACTAAAATCATATCAATTGGTATAACAACTTGAAGACTAGAATTTTTCAAGAGCTTTGTAATTCTAGTCTTGTTTGGAATTTTCGTCCTACCCAAGATTATGGTGTGAGCTCTCCAATCAATTTGAGCAATCTAGAGGTGCATCAACATCACCAATCCATGTCCTCGGGCCATTGACACATAGGTAGCTTTTTATTTCTTGTGTTTTCCTTTCCTTTTAACATTTCTGCAATCCATTCATGCAAAAATATTCTAAATATATATGCAATTTTATCTTTTTTTTGCCATGGTGGAACCATTGGTTTCTACACCTACACTTGGAATTTTACACCTGTGACATTGGTTTTACGTTTGTACCATTGGTTTTATATTGGACCTTGACTATGGCATGCATAAATTCTCACATAACCCACAATATGTTTTGAAACTTGTCATCTTTCCCATTGGGGCCCATTTCTATTATTGTAGTCCATGGATAATAGTTTCTAGTTTGAAAATTGAAAGTAATATCAAATTATCACTCAAACCCACATCAGTGCTTTGTGTCATTTTTCCAAATACCAGCAACTCCCTTGCTCTTAACATTTCTCAACCTTTAGCAAATTAACAACAACAAAACCAAATATTCATGGTTTCATACCAAAATGAAAGGAGACATTATGGCTATTTTCCAGACCCTACGTCATCAATGACAAGCCTAGACGTAAAATATTGACAACCCTTTGACAATATGGTCCACACCTCTTACCCCTATCCTTGCTCAGTATCATGCACCAACATCTTTTCCCCTACTAGCATTCCTCTTGAAAGCACAAGTATTCATAAATAATTTCCTAAACCAAGGAAATCTCAACTGTAAACCATTACTATTTCCACTATTTTCCAATAACATGTGTTACTCTATTGACCTCTCATCCTCATTAAACTTGATCTTACCCCAAAATTAATATGGGTTTAAATAGTATCGGGCAACATGTAAGGGAATGCATCTACTTATCTAAAAGCTTGTCAAGTATGTCCTAAAGTGGTATATTTGATTGCTTCATCTTGATATCCTCCTTTGATGACTTGTTCGATTGATCCATCAAGCTAGGTTGGAAACATAGTGTGGGGAGAAATTGGGCTTTGAATAAAACATGTTTCTAGAAATTTATGTTGGTGGGTCTAATGTTACTACTTGAATTGCCTTTCAATGTGATATGGTAGGTAGTGTGTAAGTACCATCATAGGATAATCTCATGACGTCAGGTATGAATCCACTTTTTAACTTTTAAGGTCCTTCCTCTATCTATTATGAAAATAAGTATATGGTAAATTTTCATTTAAGAACCTACGTGATAAATTTTATTCAAGAATCTAAGTAATAAAATGGTAAATTTTTGTAAATTGATGCATCCTTCAGTAAAATTTCTTATGTTTGTGGCAAGTGAATATGGATCTTATCATCTCATCTAGCAAGCAAACCAAATCAACTTTTTCCTTTTTGTCTATGGCTATTGCATTAGTTTATTTCCATTCTAATTTTTCTTTTTGTTTCTTTTCAAGTCTTAAAATTTTTCTTCTCTTAAGTTTATCCTCAAAAACCTGCAAGTGTTTTCCCCTTTAGTTATATAAGAACCATGGGAAAAAGAGCTCACTCTGCAACTGAGTCCCCTGTTTCATCTACATCTAATCGGCTCAATGTTTCCAATAGTTTCTTTTATAAACTTATAGATGTTTCCACGTTTAGTGCAACTTATCGAATGACGCATTTGAAGTGACAACTTCACAATTGTTTCATTTTCGGAGGTCAAACAGGTCTTGGAGGTCTCACAAATTTGGATTTTAAGGTGATTGGCCTCTTTTTCTTCTCATACTGGTCTTGGCCAGAAAAAATATGCCATGGTACCCTATGGAGGCTTTGAAAACCTCCTCTATTTAGTTCTCAAGTATTCTCTCAGGTTAGAGGGAGTAAGTTGCGAATATATTCAACTGTTGGTTGTCCAGCGTCACTTCAACAACATCTCTCCCATGCAAATTTCAATGCCAATTTTCAGTGGTTTTGGATTAAAATGTTGGAGGAACAATGCAAACTAGATACATGAACCCCATCTAATATCCACACTAGTGCCTTTCCATTGGGCACCATTATCTTGTATTACTGAAATATAAACTTGATTAGATGGATGATATAGAAAACATTAAAATATGATGTCTTAGGTAGCAATGGGAATGGGATGGCAATCCTTGGCACTCAAAGAATACATTAAAATATCAGAAATTCTAGTGAATGTGGTATTCATTAATTTTTATAAATAGGAGAAAAATTCCATGGACATTATTCAAATGAATTCAATAGCAAACAAGAATACATATTGGACAATCTTCACATGAATCCCTATGGTTCATAGGTAAACTATAAATACTGGATAACCTTGAATTCAGAACAAGATACTCCTTAATACTAAACAGGTTGGTAATAAATTTCCAAAGCATATAAAGGTAAATACCTTACTCAATCTTGATGATAAACCAATGCGGGAAATAGAAAAATAGCAAGTATTTGAAATCAGTCACTTCCTTGCATTAAATTCAAATATAATCAAAGAAACAATGTTGACTATAAATATTGAACATTCATCTTGATAACTAAAGAAAGTTATCCATAACTTCATAGACAATTGGGAAAAATTTCTTGATTGAATAAGAAAATATACGAAAACTAGGATACAAATTCTACAAAAAGGGAGGTGAATCTCCTGGTACACTCTTAGATATTTTTTGAATGGCCTCTTAGGCATTAGAGAAATTCAGCCTAAAGGTTTCAAAATTCCAACTCTTTACAAAGTCTTTGATTCTATCTTTTATCCCCTCTTGCATACTAAGTTTCAACCTTCTTTAGTGTAACTACTTTCCAAGAAGATAAAGGAAGATGAGGTGTCTTGAGTAGGTTTTTCACCTTAGGTATGAAGGGTCTCAATTGTCTTAGAAAATAGTGTACTTTGTTGGCATTAATTCTCCATGAATTCATACATTTATAACAATTTGACAGTTGTCTTATCTGTAGTCATAAAGTGAAGATGCTACTATTTTATTTCCAATAATTCATTCTAAATTCCATTTGTCATTCTAAAAATACTATCCACTCAATGAATATATCAACATCCATTCAAAAATTGATTGATGGAATGCTTTATGAAGAAAATGACAAATGATTTTTCCCAGCTTATTTTTTCGTATGAATGCACCTTTGCTGCTCATCTTATTATTTTAATTTGGAGTTGCTGCCCTTGACCTTTCTTTTTCTTTTGCATAGGTATACAAACACTAAACCTTGAAACAATGGAAAACAAACTTGTTCTTTTTATGATTCTATTTATTGTTGTTAATATGGCCCTCATAGGTTTCTAGTTTACTAGCCATGTAAATTTAGCAGCAGCATTTGGAAATGGACCCAAACCCAACAACCATATTTCAAATTATGAGAAAAGTCCCTTATTGGAAGGTTGGTTTACATTCTACCAGCCATTATTTTAATCCTCCTTTTGGATCTAGTGTAGAAACATGCATATGTCCAAAGGACTTATGCCAATAAATGCTAAGAGGTTTCCTCTTTCTTCCAATAGATGAAATAAAAGAGCATGGGATTTCATGTTTAAGCTTACTAGATAAAAGTTGCACAACATTCACTCTTCCTTTCCCATCACTCAGTGCAACTCAATCTTCCTGTAGTTTTGGAGATTTAGGGGACTCCATATTTTGCACAGTGATTCTGAGTACATTCTCTTAAATGATTTCCAATGAGAACAAGATTCAGATGAAGGAACAAGTTTTCTTCAAGTGAGAGGGAGATGGAATGAATGATAGTGTTAGTGATATAAAAGCTTCATAAATAGAAATTCCAAATTAAATACAAGTTGTTGGATCTAGCACTAGGACAAGGCACACCATTCTACTATAAAATTATACTGATGTCACAATGTGAAGAAACAAAAAAGACCTTGCATCTGACAACTACAGGAAACATTCAATGATGCCTGCTAGATCCAGATATGCAGGTACATTTATATTCATAAAATATGAAGGCCAAGTAGACAGTTTATGTTCACTAATGTTTTCAATAATGGGAATATACTTGCTCGCATAATCTGGATCAAGAGGGCATAAGACTTCATTAAATCTATCCCTTTGTGGGGCTTGTTCCTACTAATGCAACCAATATTGCTACAAATGCAATAGAGACAAACATTCAAACTGAGATTACAAGATTTATTTCTACTCTGAACATCTCATCCAACATAGTACACTTTTTATAATGCCTAACTATGACATTTGAACTATGACAAATATTAGAAATGATGCAGACTGTTCAGATGTCATGACTATATTGAAACTAACAACTGGGACAAGAACAACCAACAGAGCACTTAGAGGCTAGAGCCTAAATATAAATTTCACATTTTAGACCTCATGGAAAGGTCATATATATTATGTTTCAATATTGGATCTCCAAAGCTTGACAATGACTAACTAAAGAGAAATTATGTACAAGTCCTGAAAGTTAATAATGAATTGGAACAATCCCATAAAGAGGCACTTGTTTTTCCAATTGAAGGACAGTTTGGTGGCAACTATAAGGGATTCAAAGACATGTTTGGAGAATATGAAGAAGAAAAATCAAATGGTGGTGTCTTCCCTGTTACAAAGGGGAGTCTCATGGGCTCCCTTGAGGATGATCATGCCAACTAAGATGAAAATTCTGAAAAGTTTTCGTTTGATGCCTTGAGTAGTGATAAAGATGTTGCTCCAAAGGGGGGTCAATGTAATTTTCTTAAAGAAACCACTGGAGACATAAAATGGGCATGGAGTACTGGATGGATGATTCTTTTTTCAGCATCATCAGAGACCACCATGAAAGTTTGTTGTCGAGTGATACAGGGGTGGTATTACAGCAGTAACAAATAAAGAATCCAAACTAGGGTCTGGAAGATACAACATCATTGGCCTCATGAGCTATGATGATATGCTCACTTTCCTAGAAGAGACAACTGAAAGTTCAATCTCAGCATAGTGCCCTTGAAGATGACATAGATACTCCATTGTCGATCAAAGCTTTGGTAATGGAAGTATCATTTATATAGGAAGTCACAACATTACTTATGGGGTCAACATACTTTGGATATGTAGATTTCTCGAGCATGATATCAAAAAATTTTCCCATACATGAACGATAGGAGGATTTATTTTCTTTCTACCTGACCCTTTGATACATGATTCCTTGATGAACTTGTTGTGAATGGGTATTTATTTGATGCCCTGAAGAAGGGGGGGGGTATTTACATAAATATTTCTAAGCATATAGCGATATAGGTATGGTAAGTGACTCACCTAAAAAAGGATGATGAGATTCATTCAACATGAAGACCCAAAAATTTCGAGTTGAATTTAGTGACTCACCCATCCATCATATCCTTTAAAATAGACCATAAAACCAGCTAGACATATCTTTCTAGTCAATCCATAAAATATCCACAAAATAACAACAATGTGCTACATATACTTCATGTAAGAAACATGCAGGACTAACATCATAAAACATAAATCTAATAGAAGTGAGTATGAATTTATGAACATATTCAGAAGAATGGCCTGCCAACAACTGCTGAATATGCCAAGTCTTTGTATCCACAAACAATGTAGTTTTTTAAAGTGCATTTACATTCTTGTTTCATTCACCATAAACATGAAGAAAGGAAAGATTAATAAAGCCGAACAGCCAGATTAATATTATCGAAGATTGGATTCAAGGTATGGTTTTCCAACTAATAGATCTCATTTATCCAATTTGCTACAACCAGAGAAGCTCCAAAGATTTGAATATTTTGAGCATCTTTTTCTAATGCAAGAGTGATTAGCAATTTTAATGCGATGAACTCTGCCAGATTATTTGGGCCACTTCCCAATTCAGCTGTGAACTTTAGAACATGATCATCATATAGAGATCTCATCACCAGCTCCACCAGATGGTGGATCACCTTGACTTGTGCCATCAAAGAAAGTACATTCACCATTTTTAACAATCTGCTTCTTTTGAATCACTCTAGGTACTTCTTTTACTGAATGTGCCAATAATTCCATCCTTATCCCTGTATATGACATCTATAAAGTCTAAAATTCTCAAGCTGTAAAAATAATGATTAGACCTGTTACTAGATAAATATTCCACAAAAGTAGTTGTCTGACATTAGATCTCTGTATTATAGTCTATAATTATCTTCAAAGAGGGTGCTCTGGTGTTTCTTTTCTTAAATGCATCTGGAGCAACAAATTGGAAATTTCCATTTAATCTTGAAGTGTGAAAATAAAAAATCCTTATCCTGAAATTTTTTCTTACAAGTAACGAGCAGTGGAATCTAGATTGTCTTCTAGACCTACTCCCTTGTTCGAATTGGACAACATCTGGAAAGGGATGAACCCATAGCTTAAAATGTTAGGCACGTGCCTTAATTCAACTTCTTTAATTGTATATTATGAATGGTTTATATTGTTTTGTCATTTCCTGATCCAACTTTAAGGTCATACTAAAGTACTGCATGGCTTACTTATTGAGTAGATCACATGGTTATGATTTCCCACAATGGCTTATTGCTTATGAAGAATTTTTGTAACTACACAGATTGATAAATTAGTATTTGATGTAGGACACTCTTGACTCTCAATCAACAACTTGGATATCCTCATTGCGACTGTCTAAACTTTTCAGTGGTTGAGGAGGATAGTTTCCTATAACAGAGAAATTATAATTTTCAATTTATTAGACATTATCTATTAATATAACTTGCATTGTGCAGACATGAACTATGCATATATATATTATACTGTGCATACATTAACTATTTACATATAACTATATAAATGAGGCAATAGGAAATGAAAACAATTCATCATAGAATTTGAAAGATTTATAGGGGTTTTCTATTATGCTTCCTTTTACTATTAGTGTTTGCCCAATTAACACCAAAGTGGAAAGCCATTAGCACTAGGGCTATGAAATTTATACATCGACATGCTTGGCTTGCTTCCATGACCATGATGGCTCATGAGGGAGTTGAAATGATTAAATGAACCTTGGTGAGGGGATTATTACCACCCCTGCTTTACCAACCAGAGAAGCCCTTGTCACGATAGAGTCGGACAGGACAGTGATGGTTGTTGGTAGTGCATTTTGGGAAAGCATCCAAGGTTGAACATGAAAATATATAAAATACTTATAAACCCATGCAGAATACTAACACACTGAAAACAACTCTTTTGCAGACCACATGAATAATGGACAACAAGCAGACAACACTGCATGCAACATTGAAAAAATTCCCACCAAAATTTTCCAAAAGGTGCTAGAGCAAAGCTACATGGTTGATGTTTTTCTTGCTTACATTTTTCCATCTCAATGCGTTGTAGATGTTAAAGAGTTGTATTTACTATTTGATGGGTTCCTTAGCTAGTATGTGACACCAACAAGAACATTTTCGTCCAGTAGACAGAACATACATGGTGTAGTTCCCCCATTGGGACTTCAAGACTGTTACATAAACGTCATTATCTTCTGTGAAATGCATAGTTGGTCGAATCCACCAAAAAACATCTTGAAATGAGGGTCCTAATACATTATTCCAAAAGTCCCAAAATTGTGTATGAATAATATATTTTTCCTCAATATATTTTTGGCATTGAAGTTCACTTGGGAATTGCATTCATCTCTCTCTAGTCTATAAGCGAGAATGAGATTTGTTGGTACCTTGCCAATGCCAACAAAAATATCTAGAAACAATTGTTTTCTCATGTGTGCATAACCTACCCCTCACTAGAATTGAATATGTGACCTCCAAGGAGAAATCACATGTTCTTAATCATTAGGCCCAGTCAATTTGTATAGTCCAAAACTACCCTAATGTGAAGAAACTCAACCTGTTATGAGGTCTATCCATTTTTACAGTCTATAGCCCATGAAATTGAATTCAAGGTACAAGAAAAAAAAAATATGAGAACCAACATAATAAATTTGAATTTACTAATATGGTTATAATAATGTTTCCCATGTGTACTTTTTCTACCATCTATCCCGACCCAAGTGGCATTTTATCTTCAAGCTCTGCATTGCTATAGTTTACAAGCTACAACCAAAACTTCTATTGTAGGCAGAATTTTGTCAAATGCATGTTGAGAGCCATGGGTTGATCATACATTTTTTAAACTACAAGTGTTAATATAGATATTGGATACATATGTCTTCATAATATGGATAGCCTACCAACAATGGTCATTGTTTTTTTTGTTCATATTCTTACTCATGGGAGGTTTGTGCATCTATTCTTTTAGAATCAAATTCAACATTAGAGATCAACATTTAAGAAATTGTCAAAGAAAGTGACTAGGAATGGGATACCGTACCAATATCACATGTTTAACATTTCAACTCGACAATTATATTTAACTTGAGAATTCTAAAACTACTGATGTATATGGAATTTCATGTTGTTATCATGTGTCTACATTGTTGGTGAAAATTGAAGCCGATGTTACAGTTTGGAAATCAAAGTAGGGGAATAGGGATAAGCAACACCATAGCATGTTCAACAAAGAGGACTAAAAGTGCATGGAATGTTTCCACCTAACCATAGAGCTTGAGCTCACCCTCTTGTCGAGAACCTTCTTTCTAAAGGCCAATCTATCACACTTAATGCTTTATGGAAATAGGAATCCAAAATTACCGCATAACCATCATTGAAAACTATACATTCATTTAACAACAATAATTCATCAAATCATGTCTCCAAATCCAAGTCAATTGTTAAGTGCAACTTTCTTGGTCGATGAAAGTGAGTAGCTAATATACCCTACTAGGGTTCAAGTCTTCTAGTAACATGCTAGTGTATGCGCTTGCGCATAGAACAATTCTTGTTGCTAGGGGAAAGTATTGAGGACTTTAGTTAAATAGATACTCCCCACCAAATTTTTCTCTCGAAGAGCAACCATGGTTAATTGTGCTAAGGGATCCCTTGTAATGCAAAATTTTGGTGCAGTAGTCTTAATCATGATAAGAGGATGCTTGTTTAAAAAAATCCATGTCAACTTAAGCATACATCATTCAATCAAACCAAGACAAAACATGGGGAACTCCTTTAGAGCTTAAGCAAGTCAAGAGGCATCCATAAAGTACAAGCAATACAAGACAATAAGTGACCAATATGTTTCACCATAGGTGTATGGAATCCAAGCTATAATAAATTTTATACCAATTTTATGGGACAAGGGAGTGTTGGAGCATTGAGACACACGTGGGGGGATGTGTGGAAGCACCTCCAAATTTTGGGTAAATTCAGGGGGGTGTCGAGGTCCCTAGCATAGGGGTTCTTATCTCTCAAAATATAAAAATAAAAATAATAATGGAAAAATCCCAAAAATAATTATTCCCATGCAAATTCATCATTTTTCATTGTAAATACTAAATAGTAAACAATAAAATAGTACTTGATTAAAATTTATTTATTATATAAACACGATTCAGATTCATATTTAATAATTGAATAATTGATTCATAAACTATAAATGAATCATAATTGGTAAACACTAATACATTGATTTAAATCCTTCATTCTAGAATCTATTAAGTAATTGGAATTAATAAATTAGTAAATACTAATACGAGGTCGTTAGTATCTAAAGTCAAGGCTAAAACTTTAACACTAAAAAATAACAATGTGCAATGAACATTGAAAATTAAATGAGGATTAATGAGTGAAAGTGTATAAAAGATAAACAAAAGTTAAAATGAGGTAGGGTATTCTATATTTTGCTTTTTATTTTTTCATTTTTTAATCCTTTATATGAAAAAAATTGAGGGAGATGCCAATAAGTACCTCTTTTTTGGGAGAGTAAGTGAAACATGCCCCCACCTTGGGAAAGTATTTTCCCTCGTGTTTCCTAATTGTTCCCTTGCTACAAAATCTAGCAACGCCTTGTGGTGGTGTTCAAAAGGTAGGGGATAGACTCTGTAGCAACAACGAGGAAAAAAAAATCAGATTCAAATTTCATATATATAAAAGATAAAAACAAATTTGAATGCCTTCGTTTGATTGTTACTTGAATCTAGTGTGGGAAAATTACAGGAAATGTGATTGGAAAAAGGATGGGGAGACCATACAGAGCATGTCTTGGGTATGATTCATTTGATTTTGGAGATCTTTCGGGCACCTAAACCATCGACTTTGGAAATGTTTCTATTACAAATTCCTATGGTTTCTAATGTTGCTATTCTTTCACCTCATGGTTGTTTTGGGTAAGCAAATGTTTTAGGAACGTCAGACAAGACATCGATGGACAGGTAAATTTTTTTTTTATAATTACAATGTTCATTCCATGATATCCTCTCTTTATTGTTTGATTGTATTTTGAACGTTTATTTTTATTTTGTTTTGTATTTTAACTATGAAATTGAAAATACTTGGTATCATGTCCATTTAAACAACCACCAAATCTTGAAGATGAAATTAATATTACATGATATTGATTGAAATCCTTTTAGTTGTTTTGTGTTAAAATATTTTCATGAGTATTAGAAAAGTTTACTTTCATGTTGTTATTTTAGCACATGTTGTTTATATACTTGACCAAGTTCATGCGTTAGAGAATGAAATTTTGTTGCGAATAAAACGACACAGATTAGACATCACACCTTAGATTATTTGTTTTCACAAGTTATCTATAACTTGGAGTTTTTTAGCATGTAACTTAGTTGGCATGATTGTGTCTAAGCTTTACTTGAAGGTTGAATACTAAGTTACTATGGTGTTTTTTTCTATGGTGATGTTTTATTTGCTTTGTTTACACAGTTCATCTGGCCCCATAGTGACCACTATCGCCCAACTGAAGAAAACTTGTTCGAGTTTTTTGCTTTTATGGGGAAAAATGGCTTTGACATTGCTGATGTTGAGGTATATGTTGTATAAATATTTTATAGTCTACTTTAGTTTATATTCTAGTGTTCATCATATTTCATTTCTTACATTTCATTGTGACTTTTTTTGTTTTCAGAAAAGGAACTCAGTATTGATGGTAAGAAGCAAGAATTAAAGAAAGAGGAGAACAATAACATTGGAGCGGAAAATACAAAAAGAGAGAGAGAAGAGAACCATTCTAGTGATACCCTTAGATTTAATATTTCGCATAAGACACACACATAGACACTGATGGTCAAATCTTCAGAGTTGTTGAATTCACCTGCAATGTCTTGGCAACACAATGATAATGTTTTGAAGTGATGAAACAATATTTCATGTGTAAATTGTAGTCCAACAAATATTAAGTTGGAAACTCATATTGTAATACTTGAAATTTCATATAATATAATTTATGTGGTTAAAATTATTTATAATTGCACTTTATATTGTTTAGTATTGTAATTAATACGTGTAACTTTGTGTTTTCATATTAGATTAGCATGCGCATTGTACAACTATTTTTTAATTTAGTCACAAAATCATATTAATTAATTTATGTTAATTAGAAATAATGAGCACATAAAATCAATCTAAAACTACTAAATTAGTAGTTTATATTGATTAATGATGAACATAAATAAAATGAATATACAACGAAATTAGTCGTTTATAATGATTATTACTGAAAATAAATGAAATTGATATAAGCCATTAAATTAGTCGTTTATATAATGAATATGAAACTACCAAGATAAGTGTGGTGCAATATATGTTCTTATTTAACCTTCTTCTTACTTTTTTGTATGTATTTTTATATTTTTTTGGAGGTTTTTATTCTTTATGTATAAATGCTAATTTTGAGAAATGAAAACTATGAAATGAATCAACTAAATCTAGTGAAATTTAAATGCTTAAAACTAATCTTTGAAAGAAGAAAGAAAAGGAAGTGTTTTTGAACTATTCTAATTTGAATATAAATGAATCAAACTTTACATGGTTAGAATCTGATCTAAAAAATAGAGTATCTATTCTAACGACTTTGAGTCTTTTGAAAATTAAAGTTAATTCTAATCTATCTACTCCATGGATTGAAATATGAATCTTATGACTAAGAATTGAATTTTCAATGCTAATCTAAATGAAATCAGATTCAAAGGAAAAAGAGACTATTGTATGATTAATTACCCAAGCATTCAATATGGAAGTATGACATAGTCACCCTCTTGACATGATTTACAAGCAATCGATTACACTTTAGTTTTGAACATTTAATCTTGTAAGGAAAAACTCAATTACTGTATAGGTTAAACACTCAAGCATCCAATTTGGAAGTATAACATAGTTACCTTCTTGGCATGATTTACAAGCATTCAATTATACATTTAACTGAGGATCTTAATCTAGGAAAGCAGTTTAAAGGCATGTAAAGGAAAACTCAATTATTGTATAGGTTAAACACTCAAGAATCCAATTTGGAAGTATGACAGAGTCACCTTCTTGGTATGATTTACAAGCATCCAATTATACATATAATTGAGGATATGATCTAAGAAAGCAATGTAATAACATGAAAGCAAACTAAACAACTGTGAGCTATTGCCTCAAACATAATCCAATTGGAAAATAGAAGAATATAATTTCTTGAGATGTTCTAGGAAATAAAATATTACATATTCATTCTAAAATTAATGCTAAGAAAACATTCATAAATTGAATCTATGATATTAATCTAAAACCTGCAAAGAAATATTAATCTATTTGTGAATTGACAAAACAGAGAAAATAAAATTAAACTAAAACAACTAATGAAAAACCTCCTCCTGTGCAGGGCCCCTTTGCGATAGAATAGGTTGAGATCTTAGCAGACTATATGTGCATTAAGAGAAACTAGAACCATGAACACAATCTTGGTATTATGAAAAAGACATAGTCTAAATCACACACAACGTTTTACAGAAATTAAGACTGTCTTCAGTCTTCACCCAACCAGTATTTAAACAAAACAAAATGTAACTGTCGAGAGCTAATTCTGCCTATAGATGGATAATACAATTGAAACATAGAAGTGAATTCTAAATGGTTAACTCTATATTTTCTATGTCAGAGAAATTCAAGAGTTCTTCACTCTCGGCTTACGTCCTTTGACCAGACTTTGACCATGATCACAACAGCCTTTTTCTGTTGATTTCAACCAAGTGGATAGGATGAAATCCATATATGGATCATTCTAGAGATGCCCATGTGGCTCGTTCCTTTATTTTCTCCTTGGAACCTATCAAACCATAAAATTAGCTACAGAAACAATAATTAGCTGCAGAATAGGATGCGTTCTATAGCTGAGTTACAAAAATCCATTCAAATAACAAGAACATCATAATATAACATAGAAATCATTCAAATGATTTCTCTTAAACAAAACATGACATTTATCATTAATTGGAGTGTATGGATTTATGAATATGTAAGGAAAAGTGATAAGAAATGATGTCAGAGAAAGGACAATTTTGAGGTTCAACATACCCCCACTAAGAAGCCATTGCATGTCCTCATGAAATTTATAAAAAATGTGAACTTCCTTCTCCTATTGCATTTTTTCATACACTTCTGCTAATACATCAAGTTTTATCTTCTTGCTTTTCTTTGAAATGACTACCATCCTGGGCTTCCTCATAAGAAGTTTGTATTTGAGATTGGTGACTACCCTACTCAATGATTTGTTATTCATTTTTAACTTTCTATTATTTGTGTACCATAGTCCGAAATGCAGCATGGTGTTATCACTAACAACTTTGTCTAATTGTTTTTACTGCTTTAAGGCTTCATTCTCCTATTTAATATGCCTATTCAATATATCTAGCTCATAGATTTCTTATTTAAGGATGTCAACTAGAGGTTCTTGTGGATTGATAGGTAGTCTTGGATTCACTACTGCAATCATTTTCTCCAATGACTCTATGTAGTCATATATCTCTTGTTGTATTGGGTCTATGCCTGGAGATATTCTGCTAGGACTGCCTTCAAAATTATATATAGGAGAATTTACAGGGCTATGTGGAGGAAAGATATTGATGGGAGATTGTACTGGAGGTTATTCTTCTAAATTCATAAACTATGTCTCTTGTGGTAGTGTGTTATTCATTGAACCTTGGAGTCTAGAGCTTCTCCTCGGTTTTAGAGGGTTTAATTTTTCTTCACTTGTAGCCTTGCTCTTATTTTATGTTTTACCTCTTGTCTTAACTCTACTCTGCTTCTTTTTCTTCATCAGTTCAGCAAGGGTGAGTTCATCATCACTTTGTTTTCATGGAGGTGCAGGTATTTCTTCAATGTCTATATCAATATTATTTCTTTTGGTTTTCCTATTCTTGTCCTCCTTAGGCTGCTCTGGTTCATCTTGGAAATGGTTTCTGATCAGAAAATTCTCCCAAGAATCTCTTATACTTTTCAAATGAAATTCAAGAAGTATTTTTACCGACCCATGATGGTGCATAGTGTTGTCTATAACCTGAATTCTCTTTTGTACATTTGTAAAAATTATTTTTAAGCTATTCAATAAAAACAAAGGAAGATTTATTTTTCCATCCTCCAAAATTTTCATCAACAACTGAATATGATACACATACATGCAACCGAATATGCCTTCATAAGTGATAAACTTCTGCAAAATTAAAAGCATGTTCCTCCATTTGTTCTTGAGTGCTGAGCTAGGAATGCCCTTTCTGTAGATAGAAGTATCCATACTTGGGTTTTTGAGGACAACTCTCCATGCTTCACTGTGAAATTATTTGTTTCTGAATCACATTTCACCAACTCTTGGGAGTTTTGTGGCTTCAACTATGAATGCTTTTGTCACTAAAAATTTGATGTCTCCCATTTCGACTTCAGTTCCATCAAAATACCTCACAAAAGACTTAGTGATCTGTTTGTAGGAACCATCAAATCTTTATATAAACTTGAGCCACTTAGCTTTCTACAGCATCTCCTTGATCTAAGGATAACCCTCCATGTATTTAGCTCCCACTGGCTCAGTCTTGACTATCAAACCCATGTCTTCTATCATTAAGAGTTTAGCCTTCATTATTATCCCTCTCTGTATAAGTGAATTGAGTTGTGGATCTAATGAAGGACGTCGAAGTTTTGTAGGAATGAATGAGATGGATATTTGATGGGGTTTTAAGAAACGTAGATGGATAGGTTACGACAAGAGGTCATGACAATTTTAATCATAAATGGGGGAAATTCGTTATGGACCGTTATGAAACATGATGCGGATGATGCGGTCGATCTATGTCATGACAAGAGTCCAAGACAAATCAAATGATGACATGTTGAGGCAGCATGTGTTCATCTACGTTATACATGCTAATTTTTTTTACCTTTCTATTTAAATAAATTTATGTAACCTACCTTTAGAACTAACCTTTTGTTGCTATTTCCTTGATGTTGATTCTTCAGGTATCCTTTAGCATGATGATTTTCAAATGGATTTCTTCAATTTCTTGTGCTCAATATTCTTACTTCAGTAGGCTGTAAAAATGTGACAGAGCTGAAGAATGTGGAATCAGCTGCAAAATGGAATGTCAGCTACAAAATGAAAGCAGTTATGTTTAGAAAATAAAGGTAACAAATATTTTGGGGATTTTTAGAAATGGAATGGAAAATATAAGATGTCAGAAATTTGATTTTCATCTTATATTTTCTATATAAGGATGCCAATCATTAATTGGTTTTCACACTTATACATTTTTTTTTTGAATAATATATATATATATATATATATATATATTAAGAGATAGGAAAAAAAATAAAAACTAAGTTAGGGAAGAAGAAGGATTCTTCTTCACTAACTTCATTTCAGTATTATCTTGGAAAATTTTGATAAACTCTTCTCTTGAAAGTAGCTTATGATATACTTTTAATCGATGTCCATTCACAAGAAGAGGTACATTTTCTTCATCAATTATACTTATCCTAACTGCTCCATTGTCAAAGAATTTTTCAATCTCATAAGGCCCAAGCCAATGAATCTGAAACTTCCCTTGAGATTCTTTGAACTTTGAATCAAACAAAAATGCCCAATCCCCTGCTTGAAATGTTTTCTCCGTGATATATTTATCGTGTCACTTGGACCTTTATTGTTGGACTATATTGGTTCTTTGAACTACATCTTGCCTTATTTCATCAAGCTCATTAAGTTTCTCCAATCTATGCTTCTGAGCTTTTGATAAATCAAGCCCCAATTGGACTGCCATCTTGAAGGTTTGGATCTGAAATTCTATAGGAAATAGGACTTTCTTCCCATAGAAAAGTTCATAGGGAGTATGTCCTATTGTATTCCTCCATGTGGTCTAGTAAGCCCATAAGGCCTCAGGAAGCCTCTCTGCCCAATCTCTCTTGTCTAGATGTACAGTCTTATTGAGAATTCCTTTGATCACTTTATTGGTAGACTCCACTTGACCATTTGCTTGTGGATGGTAAGGAGTGGATTTTATATGCTTGATATTGTATTTATCCATGATAATTTCCACCAATTTGGATGTAAAATGGGATCCCTGATCTGTCACAATTTCTCTTGGGACACCAAAACGAGTGAAGATATGCTCAAAAAGAAATTTAACTGCAACATTTTCATTAGCTAAATTAAGTGCTTTAGCCTCTACCGATTTAATGACATAATCAATACATACCATAATATATTTCTTTTGATTTGATGGTGGATTGATTGGTCCAAAAAAAACCAAGGCCCATTTTTCAAATGGTTCGATGAGTACCTGAGGTTGTAATAGCATTTCATCTATAGGAATAGGTTTCCCCATTCTTTGACAGTTGTCACACCTTTTAACACACTCCCTGGTAGGTTTAAATATGGATGGCCAAAAATATCCTAAATGAAGGATTTTATAGGCTGCACTTTTATCATCAAAGTTTCCACCACATGGTTCATTATGACATGCTTTTAGAATATCAAGCATTTCATCTTCTCGAACACACCTTCTGATAATGAGATCTAGACTTGTTTTTTACAAGTCATCATTAATCCATGAGTAAAGTGCACTTGTTTAAATAATTCTTATTTTTTGTCGAGGAAACAAGTGTGCAAGTAAATTTCCTCTGACTAAGTAATTAGAAATATATGAAAACCAAGGAGTTTTAGTAGTTATTGTAAAAATATATTCATCAGTAAAATCATCCTCAACTGGAGTATCATTTTTGACATTTTGAATTTTAGACAAGAAATCAGTGACTGTATTTTTTTTTCTAGGTCTATCTAGAATGGTGATATTGAATTCTTGCAGGATTAATAACTATCTTGTGAATCTACCATTAGTAATAGATTTATTCATTAATATCTAATTGAAGAGTGATCTGTATGAATAAATATTTCATAGCCGGTGATATAATGTCTAAATTTATTGATATCATGGATAACAGCTAAGAATTCGTTTTTAGTTAAAGTGTAATTTAACTCAGCACGAATCAAATTTTTTATTTTGTAATAGATGGCATAGGGGATCAAATATTTTTGTCCTAATACAACTCCCAGAGTTTTATCTAAAGCATCTGTTGATATATGAAAAGGAAGTTTCCAATTTGGACCTCTTAAGATGGGTCCTTCAGAAATTTTTGTTTTTAAAGTTTCAAATGCCAATTGGCAATCATGATTCCAACTGAATTCACAATCTTTGGTAAGTAATTTGAAGAGTGGGGATTCTATTTTAGTGAAATTTTCTATAAATCTTCTATAATACCCTGTGAATCCTAGAAAAATTTTAACATCCTTTTGACAACCTGGAAATGATAATTTGGAGATGACATCAACTTTAAATGAATCAACTTTAATTCCATCTCCTGAAATATGATGTCCTAAAACAATTCCTTCAGTAAACATCATAAAAAAAATTTCATGACTTAATTAAACATTTGCTTCTTTACATATTTTAAGAACATTTTCCAAATTCTCTAAAGCTTATTCAAATGAATTCTCATAAACTATAAAATCATCCATATATACTTCTACACAATCATGTATTAGATCAAAAACAATTCCTAGTACTACCCTTTGGAATGTTGCAAATGTATTGCATAAGCCAAAAGTAAGTACTTGGTAGGCATAAGTTCCCCATGGACAGGTAAATGTGGTTTTATCTTGGTCTTCAGGTGCTACTTGAATCTGATTGTAACCACTAAAACCATCCAAGAATGAGAAATACTTCTTACCTGCTAATGTATCCAATACTCGATCTATAAAAGGTAAAGGAAAATCATCTTTTAGGGTAGCTTTATTCAACTCTCAATAGTCAATGAATAACCTCCACTTACCACTATTTTTAGGTACAATAATTAAGTAAGAAGCCCACTTACTGTCTGAAATTGGGTAAATGAAGGTCACATTCAACAATTTTTGCAATACTTCTTTCACAATTTCCCTAAGATTTGGATTCATCCTTCTCTAAGGTTTTCTGATAGGTTTACATTTTTACTCAATGTATATGTGATGTATACAAGTCTTAGGACTAATTCCTTTCATGTCAGTGTATTTCCATGGATATTTAGAAGAATGTTGTTGTAATGTTTTGATTAACTTTTCCTGTTGTAATCTTTCCAAGTTTTTGTTTATGTTCAAAGATTTTCTCAGAAATATTTCAACTGTAGAGTTATCAAACTCTTCCATATAGTATAGAGACATCTACCTAAATGAAAAATATTCAATATTGCATTGTTCTTGAAATTGATCATGTTCATATTCTGAAGATGATTCAAAGTTTTCTATTGAATTTAAAATTTGACTATCTTTACTAATGCTTGAAATAGTAAAGAGAGGTTTTATATCATTGTCATCATCAATCCATTCTTCATCTTCTAACTCTGTGAACTTTTTTTCTGGAGGATATAGAGTGAATTTCATTGTTGAGTTATCATCAGAGATGTAAATGTCACCAGATCTAGAGCTAATGAAAGCATCAGTTGTAGCCAACCAAGGTCTTCCTAATATTAGTGGATGTCCTCCTAGATTGTTGTTGGGAGTTAGAATCATAAAATCAACGGGATACTCCCAAGAATATAAGGATACTAAGATATCTTCTAATACACCATCTGGCTTGATTATAAATCTGTCTACTAATTGCAGTAATGTAGGTGTATAATAAAGATTAGGAAGCTTGAGTTGTTCCATGGTTTGTTTGCTCATGATGTTTATAGTTGCTCCTAAATCAATCAATGTATTTGGAGTTTCAATACCATTGATATGTGATTTTACAACTGGACTTCTTGGATCTAAATATTTTTGTATGGAAATTTTTCCCATCATAATGTCTGCAATTTTTCCTACTAGTTGAATTCCTTTTATTTCTTTTTTTTTTCTTCTTGGTTTCTTCATGCTCAACTCTTTTATTGTTTTAGCTTGAATTGAAATCTCTTTAATGTCCTGTAGCAAAGGAATTTTGATAAAAACATTTTTCAATTCATCTAGAAAATCATAATTAGGCAACATTATATATTTTTATATCCCTCTATCAACTTGTAATATTTTAGGAAAAGGAAGGTTAGAAATAGATACTAATGGTTGCTCTATGATAGGAGTTGAGTTTATTGGTTCTTTTTGTTTTTCATTTTCAAAATTTTGGTTTTGAAGAGATGTTCCTTCTTTAAAACTTTTATTTGGTTGTAGAGAATCTTCCTCAAAATTATCTTGTTCTTCAATAACTACATAATGCTTTTTCCTCTCTAATATTCTACCAGATCTAAGTTGAACATCATTAAGATCTAGTGAAATAATCATGTAAGATGGAAATTTTTGTCCTTCTATAATGTAAGAATTTTGAGGGTTTTTATTATTGGGGTTTGGAAATGGTTGGGCAGGTAGTTGATTTGGTCTTTGTGGAAATGGTAATGAAAGTTGTGGATTTTGGTTTTGGAGTTGGGGTTGTTGATTTTGTTGAGGAATTTGTTGGGGAGGATAGTTTGGATAGGATGGAGGATATTGGTAGTATTGAGAATATCTACCATAGGGATTTTTCATTCCTTGTGCCCAAGATTGAGGTTAGGACGAAGGTTGTTGCCAAGAATTCCAATTATTTGGTGGGGGCTGAGTATACATTTTCTTTTTAATACCTTGAGTTTGTGGCCCCTGCCATGGTCTTCTAGAGACAAAGTAAAGAGATTCTACTAGATTTGAAGTTACTTATTCTTGAAAAACAACCTTAAGAACTGGAATTGAAGGGTAACTTTTAGTTTCATGATTTTATGAGCAAATTACACAGGTCCCTATTACTTTTACATCAAGAGGTCATTCTCTTATAGCATGCTTCTTTTTGCATTTAGGACAGAAAATAGATAAGGCATCAGTTTCGGCTTTCTGCTTGTTTTGTAATTTAAGGGTGTCTATCTATTCACTAAGACTCCCTAAAATGTTTGTTTTAAATTCATCAAGCATATTTCAAATTTCTTCCCTACTTACTATTCCAGTTGTAGATTTATTCACTATAGCAAGAGAAGGATCTCTTGGATTTTTCCTAGTTTTTTACTTTCCCCTTGAGAGATGAATACATAATTCACCAATGTCAGGTAATGTGAGTTGAGAGATATCCCCCTTCCCCATCATGTTTAGAATGTCTATCCACTCATCTCTAATTGCTTTTAAGAAAATATCTTTTAAATTATCTTGATCTAAATTATCCATTTTAGCTCTTTTTATGTTATAATTGTATCTTTCGATTAGATCCTCCAAATTCTCATCTTATATTTGAATTATTTTGAATAATTCATCCTTGTGATTAATAGGGATGCAATAATCCAAATATCTCTCTAAAAATTCTCTTTTCATTTCATTCCATGTCCTAATAAACTGTGTGACTAAACCCATGAACCTTTTTAAAGCTGCACCTTTCAGTGTTGCAGGAAATAGCTTTAGTTTTTTAGAGTCTTGTAAGTAATCATAAGATCTACAAAAAACTTAAAATTCAAATAAAAAGGTTTCAGGATCTTCACTCTTTAATCCATGGAAATTTGGAAGAATAGAGGGTGAAATATTTTTCATTGTGGCATTTGTGTCCCCATCAATTATAGGAAATCCAAAAGAATTATCATTTTCCGTATTTCTTCTGTTCTCTTCAACTCTTCTACCTCCTCCTTTGTTCCCTCTACCACGTCCTCCACCTCTTCCTCCTCCAAACAGTAAATTTTCTCCATATATAATTTATCCTCCTCCTTCTCCTCCTTCTCCTCTTCTTGCCATTGTAGATTCCTCAGAGCTAATATAAGGTTCTATTTGTAAAATTAATTTCTCTTCCTCTAGTTCCTTTATTAGTGGTATATTGAAGAAAGGTTCTTCTTCCTCTTCTCCACTAGGAATTTCTAACTCTTCAGCTAGAATGTGCTCCCCTGTAGAGGTGAAAAAGGTTACTCCTTCTATTGGATATCTATGATCTTCTTCCTCTAAGACTGCCTCAGTGGATGAAGTATGAGATCCTCCTAATTGGATTTATAACCTTAAAACTTCAAGAATTCTATGTCTATTGAAGTATGGAATATGTGTTTGAGATGGTGGTGTATCACTACGTGGTCTAGGTGGAGTGAGTGGTGTTGTTGGAATTAAACTTCTTCCTCTAGCTATGAATCTACCCCTAGAATCTCTTTCCCTACACATATCATTTTTTTTTTATATGTAAGAAATGAGGTTACCTAATTACACTTCTCCAGCAAAGGTGTCAAAATGTTTAGCCAATTTAATGTCGTAAATTGTTCAACATAAATTATCAATCGAGGTTTCTAATCTGATGAAGTGTGGTGCATTATAAGTGCTTAGTTAACCTTCTTCTTACTTCGTTGTATGAATTTGTATATTGATTTGGGGGATTTTTTTCTTTATGTCTAAATGTTAATTTTGAGAAATGAAAACTATGAAATGAATCAACTAAATCTAGTGAAATTTAAATGTTTAAAACTAATCTTTGAAAGAAGAAAGAAAAGCAAGTGTTCTTGAACTATTCTAATTTTCATAAAAAATGAATCAAACTTTAGATGGTTAGAATCTGATCTAAAAACAGAGTATCAATTCTAATTAATTTGAGTCTTTTGAAAATTAAAGTTAATTCTAATCTATCTACTCTGTGGATTGGAATATGAATCTTATGACTCAGAATTGAATTTTCAATGTTAATCTTAATTAAATCAGATTAAAAGGAAAAAGAAACTATTGTATGATCAATTACCCAAGCATTCAATATGGAAGTATGACATAGTCACCCTCTTGACATGATTTACAAGCAATCGATTACACTTTAGTTTTGAAAATTTAATCTAGGAAAGCATTTAAATAACATGTAAGAAAAAACTTAATTACTGTATAGGTTAAACACTCAAGCATCCAATTTGGAAGTATAACAAAGTTACCTTCTTGGCATGATTTACAAGCATTCAATTATACATTTAACTGGGGATCTTAATCTAGGAAATCAGTTTAAGGGCATGTAAAGGAAAACTAAATTATTGCATAGGTTAAACATTCAAGCATCCAATTTGGAAGTATGACAGAGTCGCCTTCTTGGTATTATTTACAAGAATCCAATTATACATTTAATTGAGAATCTAATCTAAGAAAGTAGTGTAAGAACATGAAAGGAAATTAAACAACTGTGAGCCCTATTGCCTCAAACATAGTTCAATTGGAAAATTGAAGAATCTACTTTCTTGAGATGTTCTAGGAAAGAAAATATTACACGGTCATTATAAAATTAATGCTAAGAAAACATTCATAAATTGAATCTATGATATTAATCTAAAAGTTGCAACACAATATTAATCTACTTGTGAATTGAAAAAATAGAGCAAATAAAATTAAACTAAAACAACTAATGAAAAAACTCCTCCTTTGCAGGGGCACTCTACGACAGAATAGGTTGATATCTTAGCAGACTATACGTGCATTAAGAGAAACTGGAACCACAAACACGATCTTTCTATTATGAAAAATACAAAGTCTAAAGAAAATAGCATTTTTCAGAAATTAAGACTGTCTTCGGTCTTCACACAACCGGTATTTAAACAAAATAAAATGTAACTGTCAGGATCTAATTCCGCCTACAGATGGGGAATACAACTAAAACATAGAAGTAAATTCTCAATGGTTAACTCTTGATTTTATACATCAGAGAAAATAAAGAGTTCTCCGCTCTCAGCTTATGTCCTTTGACCGAACTTTGACCACGATCACAGAAGAATTTTTCTGTCGATTTCGACCATGTGGATAGGACGAAAACCATATATGGATCATTTTGTAGATTCCCATGTGGCTCATTCCTTTATTTTCTCCTCAAAACCTATCAAACCATAAAAGTAGCTACGAAAACAACAATTAGTTGTAGAATAGGTTGAGTTACAAAAATCCATTCAAATAATAAGAACATTAGAATATAACATAGAAATCATTCATATGCTTTCTCTTAGACAAAGCAAGACATTTATCATTGATTGAAGTGTATGGATTTATGAATAGGTAAGGAAAAGTGATGAGAAAGGATGTCAGAGAAAGGAAAATTATGAGGTTCAAAAATTCTATCACTCACAAGCAAATAAAAAACTACAACACCACACTGAAATAAAAATGAAGCAATGATGAAACTATGAGAAGTAGAACTAATTGAATGACAGAAAGAAAACTAGCTTACTGGCAGAAAGGAAAAGATAGTAACAGCAGAGAGGTTGAGGCACATGGATTGGGCCCTAACCCACGAGCCTAGCTCTTTGAAACTTAAATCAGTCGAATGAAATTAGTCTACTCATTTCATAAAATAATAACCTCATACATCTCTGAAAGTTTGATCACTGAGTAAAATAATAAAAAACTCAATAGCTTGCAAAACATTTTCAACTAGAATTGACTAATTCTTCCTAGCTCTAGCTCTGCTCTATTTATTCTACAGTGCAGCTACCAACAACTCCCTAGAAAATAGTGATTGAGTCCACTTAACTCCAAGTAAACAAAGATTTAGTGCACTTCTCTTTGATTTTCTTGGTTGCCTCTAGAATTCGAATTGCTGGAGAGAATCCTTGGGGATCCTTTGGTTGCCTTTGAAATTCAAATTGATGGAGAGAATATTTGGGATCCTTTGGCTACCTTTAAGAGTTAAGGAGGGTGGAAAATCCTCCAATAATTTCTCCTTGCTGTCTCCTCCAAGTATTTATGATAAAATCCTTATAAAATTTCTTAATAAATCATGATTTTATCCACTCAAACTCATATTAGGCACTCAGAGTATGTTACCCTCAATCACCACCTATACTAGCATCATAAAACCAAATAATAATAAAAATTCAAGAAAAATAGATCTAAGAAGGCAAAAAGGTGACCATTAACCCCTCCAAATATGTCTAATGATCATCATCACCCCCCTACTGAATGGTTTCTCATCCTATGGGAAACTAATCCTCCTCCTAAATTTCCTTCAAGGCTTTGATAGCCCCCATGATTTCCTGAGGAAGAAGTGTGGGAGTTTCCCGAAGGGGCTAAAAACCATTATTCTTTTCTGCATTCTACCATTCTCTATCTTGTGCATCTCTGTCCTTTTCATCATTCAGCCCCTGCAGCAAAGTTGGGTTGAGCTTTAGTCTCAACCATTGGATCTTTTTGGCATGCATGGCCCTCTTGTATAATGGTTCCCTTTCCAATGCACCCCTTAGTCTTTCTGGAGTATGGTATTCCTTGTTCTTGAGGTTGTGAGGGAGGTTGTTCCCTCTTCTCTAGTTGGCCATAATGCACTCAACTTCTAGCTACCTAGAAACATCGTCAAAGTGGCTTATCACTTGGGTTTGAGTCTGAAGGTAGCTTTCAACCAGTGTAGGGTCCCTTTAAATCTCTCGACGGTTAAGGATGACTCCTCTTGGGATGAAAAATTATGGTCTGATATATAGGGGTTCTCTATTTCTTATTCCCATGACCCTCCATATCTCTTTTTCTCTAGTGTCCTCATTCACCATCTAAGATACTAGAGCCATCAACTGCATATCCCCCATTGTAGGATTGGGGTCCCAAATATCCAGCTTTTTAAGCACGAGGTTATGCATGTAAAACTCTGCCATCTTTACCTGATCAACCATGTTAGCTTTCTTATAGAAATTCATGAATTTCCTACAATTTTAGAAAGGTAGTGATCCATGGGAGGCTAGAGTTTTAATTTGAAATATAATCCATTGCTCCTTGACATACACAACATATGAGTCAGAAGGGAATCTGTGTTGAAGGACTTCTATGCATAAGTCTTCCATGGTGACTACTTATTCCCCTTTTTGCTGCAATTTCTCCTTCAGTGCTTCATTCTTTGCCTATGGCTTCTACAGTTGCTTCTTCAGAACTATTTCCTTGATTCTTTCCTCCTCCCTTGGTGATTCTTCAATGATAATCGGGCTCGTGGGAGGAGTTTTTGGCTCTCTCTAACCCTTTTTAGCTCTGAAATACATAGAGGTCTACCTTTTTCTCTTTGCGCTCAGAGGAGCTATGATGGAAACTACCTCTTTGTATTGATGGGATGTGGTGTTGTGTTGTGAGTCTATTTCTTGCCCATTTTCTACTATCTTTATGACTTTTATGGGCATATCTTCTATTTTTCCTTGGTCCTTTGTCTCTTCCTCTTCTTCTTCTTGTTCTGGTTCTTCTTATTCTTCTTTTGGTTCTTCCTCTTCTTATGGTTCTTCTTCTGTTTCCTCTTCTTCTTCTCTAAGGCTAGGATTGAAGTTCTGCCTTTTTTGGGTTGCTATAAAAGCTTCCCTGCTCATATTTACGAAAGAGGAGTTGGCCATGGGTAGGGTGACGTTTTTCAACTGATATTGTTGTGCGTTGTTCAAATATGCAGCCTACTCTCGGTACTGATGTGCTGCAGCTTCCATCGGTCTCTCTCCCCTTAAAAATTTTAAATTTACTGGTGTGGATGAGACGAGGTCTCCTTTTATTAGATTGCGCAACTAATTTTGGAGTGCTTACGTAACTTGGCTCAGCTCTAGTTTTTGTTGTATACAGTTGTTTACTTCTCCCTGTTAATTCATGATGGAATGCGTGTTTCCTCCCCTTGTTCTCCTCTACTCCACTTGATTTAAATTCTTTTATTTTGCATTCCCAGGTGGTGTGACTTTGTAGTTCTCCCTGGTCATACTTCACGATGGTGGCCAAGCTAACTGAACACCTTTCTACCCCTTAAACTCTAAGTCTACAAATTTAATTATTTCTAGATATTATGGATGCATAGCGAGGGGTGAGAAGCTATACCTGATTTTATCTGTCATTTCCAAGGCGTTTGCAAGAGCTGGATTGAGGAGATAAGCCTTTTAGATGTTGTGTTATTCACTATTTTATGTTCTCTGAGTGAGAAGCTCCCTTTTTTTTCTTTCTATGCAAGAATAGATGTCTGCATTGTAGGAATTACTTGATGTATGTAGCAATCTGTGTCTTGCTTCCCTTGCTACATTGTGCTCAAGAATCGAGGAATGTGGTGTATGGAGGTGATGGAGGAAGTTATGAAAATGAATGGAGTGAATGATGGGATGGATGGTAAAACAGAAGAAGGGAAAAGAATATGAATGCTTCCCTGTGTTTCCAGAAATCATTAATGACCTACAAAACAACAAACACAGAAAACACAGATGAAGATGTAATTTTTTTGTTTTTTTTGTTTTTTTTTCTCTATTTTTTTTTTAAGCAAGTGGGCTGCCTCCTTGGAGGTTTTCAACCCATGGACTTGCCTTGGGCGCCTCAGGTAGGTTTTAACCCATGGATATTTATTCTATTTTCTTCTTTCTTCTCTTTTTTTTGTTTTTCAGCAAGTGAGCTGCCTCCATCGAGGTTTTCAACCCACAAGATTTCCTTGGGTGCCTCAGAGAGGTTTTCACCCATGGATATTTATTCTTTTTTGTTTTTTTTTTCAAGAGGTGTGGGAAACTACGAAGTTTCCCATCACATACACCTATCTTCTTATTGAATTTACGAACTCTTCCTTGACAAAGGCTTCTTGTAAATTTTAATTCTGTGACCATTGACAAGCAAGGGGATTCATTCCTCATATATGGTTCTGATTTGAACTACGCCATTATCAAAAAAAAATCCACCATGTAAAATCCAAACCATCTTGTCATGAGCTTTCCTTTGAAATATTTAAACCTTTAATCATACAACAGTGCCCAATCTCCTTCTTGGAACGTATTTTCTTTGATGTTTTTTTCATGTCATACCTTCCTTTGCAGCTGAACTACCTCTGTGTGAAGAAGTGCTTCCATTCTGAAATCATCCAATC
The DNA here is from genome assembly GCA_034641835.2 of Pinus albicaulis. NCBI lineage: Eukaryota > Viridiplantae > Streptophyta > Pinopsida > Pinales > Pinaceae > Pinus > Pinus albicaulis. The sequence continues at coordinate 619,982,475 of CM076584.1, read as the reverse complement.
CATTTAGTTGCAGCAACCTCTCTTTTTGGGCATTTGATAGATATAGATTTAATTCAGCTTCCATTCTTAAATTATTGAATTCAAACTCAACTGAAAGTAGAGCCTTCTTACCATAGAATAGTTCATAGGGAGTGAATCCTATTGTTGTCTTCCAAGTAGTGTTGTAGGCCCAAGTAGCTTCTACCAATTTTTCCACCCAATATTTTCTGTTGCTTCTTACAACCTTGGTGTGGATGCTCTCCAAAGTTTTGTTATTTACTTCTACTTGGCCATTCACCCGAGGGTAATATGCAGTAGAATTTCTATGTTGAATCTTGTGCTTCATCAAAATATTCTCAATGAGGTTAGAGGTGAATTGTGCTTCCTGATCAGTGACTATTTCTCTGGGGTATCAAAACTTGTAAAACATATTCTCGCTCAGAAATTCTACTACTTTCTCCTTGGTTTCTACCGTCACTGCTTTTGTTTCAGCCCACTTTGTTAGGTAATCAGTGCAGACTATGATATACTTCCTTTGTCGAGATGGTGGAACGATAGGTCCAACAACTTCCATGCCCCATTTTTCAAATGGCTCAAGATCCACCTGAGGGTGAAAAGGCATCTCATCCCTTTGCGTGGGTTTCCCCATCCTTTGACACTAGTCACACCTGTTGGTGTATCTTTTTGAATCTTGTTGAAGGATAAGGCAATAGTATCCTGCCTGCAAAGATTTGTAATTAGTTCTCTTTGCAGCAAAGTGGCCTCCACATGGGCTATCATGACATGCAGAGAGGATATCAAAAAATTCTTCCTCCCTCACACATCTCCTTAGGATTTGATCAAGGCCTTGCTTGAAAATGTTTCCCCAAATCCATGTGAAAGGGGCGCTTTTTCTGATGATTCTACTCCTCTTTCTGAATGAAATATTAGGAGGGACTCTCCTAGCAACCAAATAGTTGGATATATTAGAAAACCATGATGAGACTGCTAATATAGCAAATATATTCTCACCTGGAAGCTAGTCATCCACCATTCCTTCTTCACCTGCAGGGAGAGCTAACCTGGACAAAAAATCTGCAACAACATTCTCCTTTCCAGGTTTATCAATAATAGTCAAATTGAATTGTTGCAAAAGTAACAACCATATAATTAACCTAGCATTAAAATCTGGTTTTTTCATTAAATACTTGATGGCTGCATGGTTAGTGTGAACAAAGGTATGATATCCAATTACATAATGTCTAAATATGTTCAAAGCATGGAAAATGGCTAACATCTCCTTCTCAGTAATAGTATAATTCAGCTCGGTCTTGCACAATTTCTTGTTGATAAAATAAATGGCATAAGGGATTTTGTCCTCTAATTGTCCTAATGTTTCCCTTACGGCTTTATCATATGCATTAGTGTCGATGTGGAAAGGCAGAGTCCAATTTGGACCTCAGAGGATGGGGGCAGTAGTCAACTTTTCATTAATGAACTCAAAATCCTCTTGACAAGGACTAGACCAAATAAACTCAGAATATTTGGCCAATAACCCAAATAATGGTGAAGCTATATTACTAAAATCTTTGATGAACCTTCTATAGTAACCAGCTAAGCCTAAGAAACTTCTGACATATTTCTGCTTTTGAGTAGTAGGTACCCTTTTGATGATAGAGATTTTGTCCCGGTCTACCTGTATTCCTGCTTGAGATATGGAGTGTCCTCACAAAACCCCTACTTTCTTCATGAATTCACACTTTTTTGGGCTCAGGGAGAGATGCATCTCAATGCACCTTCTTAGTACTTTACCCAAATTGGAGAGAGCTTCCTGGAAGTCATCCCCACATGGTGTGAAATCATCCATGTAGATTTCAACAGATTCATGGACTAACTTATAAAATATGCTCAGGACAACTCTTTGGAAGGTAGATGGGGAATTGCACAACCCAAAGGGTCAGACTCTATAAGCGAAGGTACCCCAAGGTCAAGTGAAAGTAGTCTTATCCTGGTCTTCAGGGCTTATTTGAATCTGATTGTACCCACTGAACCCATCTAAGAAGGAAAATAACTTCTTCCCCGCAAGGCCATCCAAGACTTGGTCTATAAAAGGCAAAGGGAAATGGTCTTTCTTGGTGGATTTTTTTAAGTTCTCGATAATCAACACAAATTCTCCACTTCCCATTCTTCTTTGGGACTAATACAAGAGGATATACCCACTCATTGTCGAATATAGGATATATGAACCCTGCATCCAATAGTTTCTACAGCTCTTCTTTGACTATGTCCTTCAAAGTTGGGTTCATATTTCTTTGGGGTTGTCTCACGGGCTTGCATCCTTATTTGATGTAAATATGATGTTTTCACACTGAAGGATGCACCCCTTTCAAGTCTTTTTAATCCCAAGCAAATGCATCTAGATTCTCTTTTAAAAGTTGGCACAACTTCTTCTCTTCTTCATTCGAGAGGTTTGGGTTGATTTTCAGAGACCTAGATGGGCCAAACTCAATAGCCTTGATGGATTCATAGGTTGACTCAACTGAGTCCACTTCCATCCAAGGTTGGCTTTCAGAGTCTTTAACTAAGGTTTCGAGAGGAATGTTAGTGGAGGACTGGTTTTGAATGGCATGGTCGATGATTTCATCTTCATCAACCTGCCCCCCTCTAAGAATATCATCTATGGTACACATAGGGGCAGTGTTACATATTCTCCATCCTCCAACCATATAGGGAGATCATGATCAATGGAAGGCTAGGGTGGAGGATATAATACTAACTGTTTAGACAGAGGCCCATTTTTTATACCCATGTTTCTAGCCTGACATCTAATATAAGCCTTTGCAGTGGCTAACCAAGGTCTCCCTAAGATAAGGGGATAACAATTGAACTTGGTTTTTTGTTGCAGGACCAGGAAATCTATAGGATACTACCAAGATTCAATGGTAAACATAACATTCTCAACAATTCCTTCTAGAGTTACTTTGGATCAGTCTGCAAGTTTTAGAATTTTTGTGGTTTTCCTCAAAGTCCTTTGGAGATTAAGTTTCAACATAGTTTCCTTGGTCATGACATTGATGGTAGCCCCTATATCAATCAGATTCTTGGGGACTATGACACCATTTATATGCACATCAACAACTGGACTACCAGGGGCCAGGTACTTTGGAAATATCACCCTTCCCAGCATTAGGTCAGAAAGTTGTCCTACTACATTGATGGTGGGAGTATATTTCTTCTTTCTCTTGGGTTTCTTGAAGAAATTTTCTTTGATGAGCCTATTATAGATAGGGAAATCCTTAATTTCCTGGAGAAGTGGTATCTTTACACACAAATTTTCCAATTCTCCTAGGAGTTCAGTCTCCTCAGTGGTGTGCTAACTAGGGTGGATCAAGCGCTCAGGAAAAGGAGGTTGTTGGATCTTAGTGTTACCTTTGTCTTTTTCCTCCTCGGCCTCTACAGGTGGAGATGGAGGATGGTTTCCTTGGAGTACTCTTCTCAACCTTAGATTAACCTCTTAAATCTCCACATCATAAGTTGGATAGGATGTTTCTCCATTGGGAGCCTCATGTGCCTGTCTATTTTTCGGGTTCAGATTGGATTATGCAAGTATTGGTAGCCTAAGTGGAGCGGCAAGAGTAAGTTGAGGTTGAGTTTGGGGTGGAGGCATTAGAGTAAGTGGTTGATTTTTTTAAGGCCTCCACCCTTGGGATGGATTGGTCCACTGAGGTTTTTGTGGAACATACTACTAGAATGGTTGGTTTACTGGCTGAGGATGATAGAAGGGTTGTAAGGCCAAATAGGAGGTGTAGACCAAGATGGAGGAGTGGGGGTGTATGAAGGTTGCATGGGTGCACTCTTATTGTTGTGATAGTAAGAGTAAGGTGCACCTTGCATACCTTGTTGATATGGATGAGGGCCTTAAGGCCTTCTCTGGTTGATGAAATAGAGTTGTTATGGCATTGCTTCCCTGCCTTGATATATAGCCTTAAGTCCACGTAAGGAGGGACACTTTTCTATGGCATGATTCTCCTCAAAGACTAAGAAAACCTCTATGACATTCAGTGGACATTCATTTCTTGGGTGCTTTCTCGTACATCTAGGAAAAAACATGGCTAGGGCTCTCTTTTATTCCTCTTGCTTCCTTTTGACCTGCATTGTGTCCATTTGCAAAGAAAAGGTGTGCATCATGTCACTCTTGAAGTCCTATAACATGTTTCAAATATCATGTTTTATGAGGTGGAAGAGGAAGGGGTATTGGATGTACTTTGGCTAGCTCTGCCCTTCTTCCTAAATGCCCTAGAATGGTTCTGGAAGAAATTTTTAATTGCTTCATAGGTTTGTTGGTAGATATCTCCTCCTGATAGCATATTCATGGTTTCTATCATCTCTTCACTAATATCTCAAAGAAGTACAAGTTTAAGTGATGTAGGAGCAAGAGTGCAGTTGGCTCTCTTATAGTTTAATTGAAACCTCTCTTTATAGTTCTATAGGGATTCATCAGGTCCTAGAGTCATCCTAAATATTTCATCCTTAGTTTCCTTGGACCTACAATAGTCTTTGTAGTTACTGCTGAAGGCCTCTTCCATCTATGCCCATGCAGTGATGTTATCCCCAGGTAGACCCATGAACCAGCACAAGGCTGCATCCTTAAGGGTGGATGGGAATAGCTTCAACTTCTGATCATCAGAGGTGTAGTCATAATTCCTACAAACAACAGCAAATTCAAACATGAATTTGTCAGGATCCTCAGAGGTGAGTCCATGAAAGTGTGGGAGAGATGAGGGGCTAATGTTTTTCATCTTAGATTCCCATCTGCCTTTCTTATGGGAAAGGCTCTATAGGTCCCAAACATGGTTAATATAAGTGAATCAGGTCCCTCAGTTGAAAAAAAGTCTTCTTCTTCTTCCCCAATAGGATCCTCAAAATATTCAGAAGGATCTCCTATAGGGAGTTCAATCTTACTGCGACTAAAGAAGAGTGAAGGGTGGCTAGGAGGTGATGTGGGGGTTTTAGGTAAGATTTTTCTTTGAGTATTCCTAGTCCTACAAGACATGAAAATAAGATCTTTTTGTATTTTTTCAATATTTCTGAAATAACATGAAAAGAAAGGAAAATAGAAAATAATGCTAAAAATAAAATCAAAGCATCTATTAGACACCTCCCTGGCAGTGGCGCCAAAAATTGGTGAGCCCTGGTATTTCACTGAGAATGATGCAACTCCCAGGGGCTTCCCTAATTTACTTTATCAACCCGGGGTTCATACAAACTTGGAGGTGATAGTGCTATATACACAGCAGATGCAATATGTTCATGTCATCCTATTATGCTTTATGAAAGGGTGCTATTTTTAAAACTATGATAAGAACTGGAAAGTGAATTGCTGGAAGGAAATGACCAAAAGGAAACTAAACTAAATTTTTGAAAAGAAATTACAAGAATGAAACTAATTTAACTTGTGGAAAATAAATGACAGAAAGGAAACTAATTTAACTTGCTAAAAAATGAATAGCAGAAAGGAAAATAATTCTAAACCACACTTAACTTGGCCAAATGGCTAAATGCACTCTATTTATCCTATGGTCTATCTACCATGCTTCTACCCATGCAACTAAGCTATCCATGACTTAATCCTAATTTAAAAAATGTTGATTTTGCAGCTTGGAGGAAAGGAAAGGGCTAAAGAGGCTAATGGAGGGCTTAACACATGAAATAGGGCTTATGAGTGGAAAGCGGAGGTTTAATCCTTATAAAACCTTTTGATATGGCGTCCATATGCTTTTGGAGTGGAATGAGTGAAATATGAAATGGTGGAGTTATGATTGGCGGATAGAAGTGAGATATGTGATCTGCGATATCACAATCACAATGTCACAGGGTTGGAGTAGTAAAGGTTAACAGGAACAAAAAAAATACTGCGAAAGGTTATTTGTGATGCAACGGAGTTTGAAATTAGCGTTTGGAGGGGTAAGTCTTAAAGAAACAAGGAAATGGTGTGAGGTGCAGTTGAGATGGGTGACGTGGTGGTGGGACCAGCGGTGGAGCGCAATCGGTGTTTGAAAGCAGTAATTCTTAAAGAAACAAGGAAAAGGTGTGAAGCACTATTGTGATGGGTGACGTGGTGGTGGGATTGGCCACGGAGCGCGATCACAATATCGCAATCAATGTTTGAAAGAGGTGAGTATTAAAAAAACAAGGAAAAGGTGCGAAGTGCGATTGAGTTGGGACACATGGCGGTGGGACCGATGGTGGAGTGCGATCGCAATATCGCAATCGGTGTTTGAAAGCAGTAAGTCTTAAAGGAAATGGGAAAATGATGCGATCTGAAATTAGGAGCAATGGTAAGTCCAAAGGAAAAAAAATGTGGTTTCTAATGTTTTTGACTATTTTTAATTAAAGAGCAACGAAGGGGAGTAGAAAGGGATATCGCATTCGGGCTTGGAATGAGAGAGCGTTAACGAATATCACAAGCGATTTGCGATTTACGATGGAGCGAGTTACGACGAGCATGAGTTTCTAGGAAAAATGGGCGGAGGTCTGATTCTAATGCTTTTCAAGCATTTGGGAATGAAAAGGGTGATGGATGCATATAATAGAAAAAGGAGGGAAATGGAGGCACAACAGTAGTGCTCAGGCGTGAGAACAGAGCTGGGAAATGAAGCAAGATGGCTTGATTATCTTCTTGGGGATTTTGATGTTTATTCCTACAAACAAAGTTGTGGAATCATGTATGAAAAATAGAGGAAATGCGTGACAAAACGATGAACAGAAAGCAGTTTTTGGTCATCTAGGAAGGTTCGCCCTCCTTGAGCTCTATTGACAGAGATGAGAAGGGGGTCTTGATCTACAAATTTACTTGGTTTTTCTCCTCTATTATTTCACTCACAAGCAAATGAAAAACTATAGTAGCACACTGAAAGTAAAAAATAAGCAGCGATGAAACTATGAGAAGCAGAACTAATTGAATGACATAAAGAAAACTAGCTTACTAGAAGAAAGGAAAAGATAGTAACAGGAGAGAGGCTGAGGCACATGGATTGGGCCCTAACCCACGAGCCTAGCTCTCTGAAACTTAAATCAGTCGAATGAAATCAATCTTCTCATTTCATAAAATAATAACCTCATACATTTCTGAAATTTTGATCACTGAGTAAAATAATAGAAAGCTCAATAGCTTGCAACAAAGTTTCAACTAGAATCGACTAACTCTTCCTAGCTCTAGATCTGCTCTATTTATTCTATAGGGAAGCTACCAACAGCTCCCTATAAAATAGTGATTGAGTCCACTTGACTCCAAGTAAAAAAATATTGAGTGCATTCTTCTTTGAGTTGCTTGGTTGCCTTTGGAATTTTAATTGCTGGAGAGAATCCTTGGGGATCCTTTGGTTGCCTTTGAAATTAGAATTGCTGGAGAGAATCTTTGGGATCCTTTGGCTGCCTTTAAGAGTAAAAGAGGGTGGAAAATCCTCCAATAATTTCTCCTTGTTGTCTCCTCCAATTCTTTATGATAAAATCCTTATAAAAATGCTTAATAAATCAGGATTTTCTACACTCAACCTCATATTAGGCACTCAGAGTAATTTAGCCTTAATCACCACCTATACTAGCATCATAAAACCAAATAATAATAAAAATTAAAGAAAAATAGATCTAAGAAGGGGAAAAGGTGACCATTGACTCCTCCAAATATGTCTAATGATGGAGCCCATCACCTAGCACTCCCTGACATGCCTTGGCATTGCCTTGCATATAACCTTTTCACTCTAGTATGCCAACCTGACACTCTATCATGGCTTAGCACTATTTATCATACCATGTCACTCCCTCCTTGGCACATCTGGAACTCACTGTCAGTCTCTGCCACAAACTCCTATTAATTCATTTCCATGAATTTTGACTTAGTTATCCTTGTGTTTCCATGGCACGCCCTGGCACTCCTTAGCACGCATTGGCACACCTTGGCACTTGGCACATCTTGGTATGATTCCCTAGCACTCTAGCATGCCTGTAGATGTCTAGCATGACTTTTATCTCCCTCTTTAGAATACATGGAATTCACTGACACTTCATTTCCATCAATTTAAAACTAGTGATCCCTTATATTTCCCTTGTAGTTTACACTAACACTCTCTAGCATGTGTTTGTGCCACACCTTGGCACCTAGAACATCTTGGCATACCTTAGAACATGGTATGTCTTCACATGCCTTAGAACTTGACATGTATTGGCATGCCTAACATTCCTTGGAATTTTCTAGCATGTGTTAGTACTTCTGGGCATTACCTAGCACACTTTGGCACTCCCTAGCTGTCATGCCCTCATAGATACCCTTAATTTTTTGTGACTTAGGAACCCAACCAATTCATTGGAAAAATATTTTTTTTCCCAACCCAAAGTATCCCTTTTTCTAAAATTACTTTGTCCAACCCCTTATCATAATCAAAGGATTGCCTCCTGCAAGTCCTATTCTAAGCTTCTCCTAACATACTTTCTCCTTCAGACACCTAGAATTCATTGACACTCCTAGGCACAAAATGTTATTCGTCAATTTCCATGAATTTTTACCTAGTTATCCCTTGTGATTTCCTAACACTTCCTAACAGTCAACATTCATTGACACTATCTAACATGTCTTAGCACACTTTTTAATTCCTTGGCACTCCCTAGCACTCCTTAGTTATCATGCCCTCAAAACTACCCTTTCTTTTTTTGGGACTTGCGAACCTAACCAAGTCTTTCCTCGACTACAACAGCTTGACCAAGCTATAGTTACTACAACGATATTATTCCTTTTTCACCTAATAACTGACTATAACTCATATTAGGTTACTCATGTCAAATTTAAACTTATCCCACTTAACAAGTTACAATTTACCAAGTCAAGGCTCACATCCAACCATGGCCATAAAACAACTAAGAAACATAGTTACATATTGACATTCCATATAACCTTACACATGTAATAATCCCTTGGAACTATGTGGCAGGTGTTAAGACCACCTGCATTCGTTGGCATGCTTTGGCACTCCCTAACACACCCTATACTCCTTGACATGCCTTGGCACTCTAACATGCATTGTCAAAACTGTAGCATATAACCTTTTCAATCCCTCCTTAAACACCTAAAACTCATTGAAACTCCCTATCACACACTCTTATCTATTCACTTCCATGCATTTTGAACTATTTCTCCCTTGTGTTTTGATGGCACTCCCTAAGAATCCCTAGCACCCACTAGCACACCCTCACACCTGACATATCTTGGCATGCCTTAGCACTTGGCATGTCTTGGAATTCCTAACATTAATTGGAATGTTCTAGCATGTGTTAGTACTTCCTGGAATTCCCTAGCACACCTTGGCACTCCGTAGCTATTATGCCCTCATATATAGACTTACTTTTTTGGCGGCTTGGGAACCCAACCAAGTCATTGCCAAAATAGTGTTGTGCCCAACCCAAAATATCCCTTTGTTTGAAACTAATTTCTCTTGCCCCTTATCTGAAATATAGGCTTGCACCCTACAACTCCTATTATGAACTTTTCCTAGCACACTTCATTCTTGGGACACCTAGAACTCATTGACACTCCTTGGCACAAACTCTTATTCCTTCATTTCCACGCATTTTGATATACTTCTCCCTTGTGATTCCCTAAAACTCTCTAACACTCCTTTGTATGCATTGACACTATTTGACATGTGTTAGCATGCCTTATCATTTGGTGGCATGCCCTGGAACTCCTCAGCTATCATGCCCTCACAATCACCCTTACTTTTTTTGGGACTTGGGAACCCAACCAAGTCATTCCTCAACTACAAAAACTTGACCAAGTTACCATTACTACAACTGGACTATGTCTTGTTCACCTAATAAATTCCTATAACTCATCCTACGCTACTCATGTCCAATCTTAACTCACACCACTTAACAAGTTACCAATTCAAGGCTCACATCCAACCGTGGCCATAAAAAATCTAAGAAACAATATTGACACCTTGACATGCCATAACACCTAGCATGTCTAAGAATCCCTTAGCACTATGTGGAACATGTTAACAGTTGGTTCATTCCTTGACATTTTTTGGCACTCTCTATCACATCCTAGAAATTCCTAACATGCCCTATCACTATACCATGTCTTCTAACTCCCTAGCATATAACCTTGTCACTCCCTCCTTAAAACACGTGGAACACACTCACGCTCCCTATCACACACTCTTATTCATTAATTTCCATGCATTTTGAATTAGTTCTCCCTTGTGTTTCCATGGAAATCCCTAACACTCCCTATAATGAATTTTCATACCTTGACACCTGAAACATATTGGCATGCTTCCCTCACACTCTAGCATTCCTTGGTACTACCTAGCATACCTTTTCACTCCCTCCTTACCGCAACTAGAATTCAATGATACTCCCTATCACACACTCGTATTCATTCATCATTCATTTTGGCGTAGTTCTCCCTTGTGTTTATTGGCACTCCCTAACACTCACTAGAACATGTTAGAACACCCTAGCACATCTTGGCATGACTTAGTAGTTTTCATTTTTTTGCATGCCTAACATGCCTTTGAACTGTGTAGCATATGTTATCACTTCTTGGGATTACCTAGCACACCTTTGCAATCCCTAACTATCATGCCTTTATAGATAGAATTACGTTTTTTATGACTTGAAAACCAAACCAAGTCATTGAAAAACCAATGTTGTTCCCATTCCAAAGTCTCCCTTTATCCGAAACTGTTTTTATAGCTCCTTGTTGCAACCATATAGTAGCCTCTTTTCATTCCTTTTTTGAACTTCTCTTAGGACACTCAATCATTGACACACTTGGAACTCATTTACACTCCATAGAAAACACTGTTATTCATTCATTTCTATGAATTTTAACCTATTTCTCCCTATCATTTCCAAAAAATCTTCCTAACACTCCCTAGCATGCACGGGAAGTCTCTAGAACACCATATCACTCCTTGACATGCCCTATTTACTCCATAGCATTCCCATTAACTCCCTAGTGCAAATTGGCTCTTGGCACTTGGTGACACCTTCCAATTCTTGGCATGCATTGGGATGCCCTATAATTCCTTGGCATGGTTTAAGATAAAATTTATTTGAGATATATTATTCATAATCAAGAGAGAACTAATAAAATATATGACGTGGAAAACCTAATACGACAGAAAGCATAGCTATAAGGTTAGGCATATGCTCTAGTCACTCTTTTTCAACTATGAAATATAATTACAAAGAAAGGGGTATTCACGATGGAGTTGGCATGGACATTAAGGAATGAAAGGTTACTACAAAAATATTCTACCTCCTTTGTTATGCTCGATATCCCATTCATTTATTCCATGCCCAGTTATGGAATAATAATAATTCCAAAACAATGGAGTCCCTTCCTTTCCTAGTAACCTAGTATAACACAACCTTTAGTCATTCAACATCAAGGCTAGGGTTTTTAATACCATTATGTATTGTCAGATTCTCCAAATCTAACTATTATATGCCACTGTTAAATACATAATCCTTCTACTTAAATCTTTGCGAAAATTTAATCACCAATTGCAAACACATGAAGAAATATCAATCACACATAACACAGTTGTTTTTACCAGGAAATCATAAAGCTAAAAGCCCCATTATCATATATTATGTATATATCATGGATCATGAAAAAATATCATACAAAACTCTACTCCAATATCTCTCAATAAAATATAAAATCGTCTCACACTGTCATACAAAAATTGGCTCACACATGCACCAATTTACTGCCTCCTGATAGCTTGCCTCCACTACGCAATCCTTGTTGATCACAACCCCTGAATGAAATCGATCTTGCCTTTCCTTGACTATGCAATCCTCATTGGAATCTCCAATGTGTGTGTGGTTGCATTGAATGCACCACTAGTCGCAACAGATAGTCAAATTGTCCCTTGCACTTATCTCTCCAATCGGTCTCCACTGGATTTGGCATGCATGTAGTTAACAATATTAAATTTTCATTTGCATGTGAGATCACTCCATGTGAATTAATTTAATATTTTATTCACTAATCTCTCACTAATGTATCATTAGTTACAACTAGTTACAACTAGCACAACTGAGTTAAACTACTTTACAACTCACATAACTACACATCCAACATTGTTACAACTTTGTATCACTCAGTTACAACGAAGTCCACTAGCATGTCCCACCAACCAACCTTTGAACTCAAAATTCCTTCAGCCAACTATTTTTTCACATCAGTTAGCTGAAATCAAGTGCTCCATGAGAATAGATTATTATTTATTGTCTAATTATTGTTAAGGGCTAACAATAATCGACATGCATTCTATTTTTAGACATGCATTCCATGAAACAACTTTTCACATGCATTCCAAATATAGATGCCCATCCATCCATATAATTTTCTCAACCATCTATAAATAAGTTACTGCTAAAAATAGATTTTGATCCAAATTCTAAAAATAGACATATCACCTAAAAATAGCCTGCAAGCCCCACCTACTGTAGGTGCTTAATTTTCACTAGGATCATCATCTTGTTGAATCTCAACACTCCCTCTCAACAAGAAAGGGATTATCCTTCACCCTAATCCTGCCTCTATGGTATTTGAATTTTCTCCTAGTGAGCGCCTTTGTCAGAATATCTGGATCCTGATCTTCTATAGGAATGTACTGAAGAAACATGACCTTCCGTTGCACACAATATTTGATATGATGATACCGGATATCTATATTCTTATATCTATCATGAAACACAGGATTAATCGATAGTTTAATGCAACTCTGATTACCACAATGAATCATTGTAGGATCTAAATGAGAACCAAACAAACTGACCAGGATCTTCCTCATCCAGATAGCCTCACATGCAGCTTGACTTTCTACCATGTATTCTGCTTCCATTGAACTGAGTGCCACGGATCTCTGTTTCCTGCTATACCAAGAAACAGTTGTAGATCTGATACTGAAAACCCCTCATGATGTGCTCTTTCTGTCTATTGGGCTGCCCACCCAATCTGCATCCGTGAAGCCATGCAACTTCGCCTCATCCGTCTGTTTGTACCATATGCCATACTCAAATGTGCCCCTGAGATATCTCAGGACATGATTTCCCGCCTTCCAAAAGAGCTTAGTAGGCTTAACCATCGCTTGACTAAGGTGGTTCACCGCATAGCATATGTTCGGTCTTGTATTAACTAAATACATGAGCGAACCCACCAACTGTTGATAGATAGTATCATCCACTACCTCTCTCAATGTAGCATCCTCTTTCCTCCATTTTCCTGGAAGAGGAGTATCCATGGGTTTGCAGCCCTCCATGTGAAACTTATCGAGTATCTCCCTTGCATACTTTCCTTGAGATACAAACAGTTCACCATCTCACTGACATATTTCCAATCTAAGGAAATAGTGAAGGAGGCCCATATCCTTCATCTCAAACTCCTTTGCAAGGTCCTCCTTGCATGAGTGTATCAGTTGCTTATCACCAGTCAGTATTAAATCATCAACGTAAAGAACAATGATTAAAATCTTACCCTCCACCACAATCTCGTATAGGTTTTCATCCGCCTCACTCTTGGTGAAGCCAAGTCTAGTGAAATAGTTGTCGATCCGAGTGTACCAAGCACGGGGTGCTTGCTTCAGCCCATACAACTCTCTTTTGAGTTTGCACACATGCGACTCACTGCTGAAGATCTAAAATCCTTCAGGCTACTCAATATACACTTCTTCCTCAATGATCCCATTAAGGAACATAGTCTTCACATCCATATGATGAATGTTCCAACCCATCTGTGTTGAGAGAGCAAGGATGGTCCTTATGGAAGAATATTGTGTGACAGGTGCAAAGGTTTCTTCATAATCAGTCCCCTCGATCTGTGAGAAGCCCCGGACCACAAATCTGGCCTTGTATTTCTCAACACTCCCATCAGCAGCTTTCTTTACCTTGTAGATCCATCTTGAACCTACCACTAATTTATCAACTAGCCTTGGAACAATTTCCCAAGCACTGTTTCTAACAATGGAGTCATACTCCTCCATCATAGCATCTACCCATGTGGGCTCCTGCACTACTTCCTAAAAGGAAGATGGCTCTATCACAATACATTTTCTCATGAGAGCCATGTATCTAGTGAATCAGCCAGGAGACTGTAACTATTTATGCTGTGAAGTAGGGACTCCTACATTCTATGTTGCATCAAGATTTAGCCTCTCAGATTTTGTGGTACGCCTTATGTCTGTTCAGTTGTTTGGCTCTGTGTGAGTGGACTCATCCATGATCCTCCTCTTGTGGCTGATCCACATATATAGCCTCATCTTTGGGAACCAAAAGTTCCTCCTCTGCATGTAAGTCTAGCTCCTTCTCAAGTGACAAATTCATGGCTTTCTCCTCATTGAATTTTATATCCCGTCACACCACAGTCATTCGACTGTTTGGAAAATACACACAATAATTAAGGGGTGTTTCTGTGTACCCCAAAAATATCCCAACATCAGCAGTCAGCTTCAACTTCTTCCTGGCGTTCTTGGTCACATGCACATAAGCAGATGAGCCAAAAATATTAAAGTGTGAAACATCTGGTTTCTTGCCAGTAAAATATTCTCCAGGTGTACTCATGCCAAGTACTCTATGAGGACAACGGTTTTGCACATAAACTGCAGTGTTGCATGCTTCTACCCAAAAGTGCATTGGTAGGCCCTGATCATGCAACATAGCTCATGCAACACCCCCGATCATTCTACTCTTCCTCTCCATGACCCTATTCTGTTGTGGGTTATGAGGCGCAATGAATTCTCTTTGAATTCCTTCTTTGCTACTGAAAAGCTCCTTATCTCTCGTCATGTGCAAGGAAGCACCACTATCAAGATACCAAACCGATCCCATTGCACTTGAAACCAAGCATGTGATCAAAGAGGAATCAAGTTCAAATTGTGAGGCAAGGGTCTCACCAGCTGCAGCTCGAGCAGCCTTCTTGTTCTTCTTTTTTTGTGGGCAGTTAGTGGGGAGATGCCCATGTTCGTGACAGTGAAAACACTTCACCTTGGACAAATCCAGCTTCTTACCTTTAGCCTCATATTTTTAGTGGAATTTATTCCCCTTACCTTTCCTTGCTTTGGTAGCCAAAGCACAATCCTCTTCATCATCATGCTTTGATGAAGAGCCATCTCTGGTGTTCCGCCTAAAATCCTCCTACACTACATCCGACCACAGTCGTTCCCAATCCAACAGCTCTTCCTGTCCATTGACAAAGTCTTGATAACTGTGCCAACTCTTAAGAAGTCCCAAGAGAACCAAACTCACCAAATCATCATCAGCAACCGTGATTCCCACACTCCTCGATTTATCCCGACATTAGAAAAACTTTGTGAGATACTTAGGAATATTGTCACCCTTTTCCATCTTGATCTTTCTGATTTTATCCTTCAGCGCTAATTTCCTATGGTCGCTTCTGCTTTGGAAAAGTACCATCAGAGCCTAACACATCATAAATGGAATGGCTTTCCCATGAAGGGTTGAGAAAATATGGTCTCGCACACCTTCCAACAGAATCCTTCTTGTCTTCGCTACTTTCTTTTGCGAGGCATCAAGTAATGCAGCATCCGTAAAAGTGGGCTTAGGAACATCACTGTCAATGAATTCCTTCAAGAAATTATCTTCAAGCACTGCCTCCATCTTATCCTTCCATGCAATGTAGTTTGAGCTACCCTCGAGTGCATACTCTAACCGCAAACCATTGAAATCCATTTCAATGTTTACTCAACTGTCGTACCAAGAAATTCTTGTAGCAAATTCGAATTGTTTCCACCAACAAAACTCAGCTACTGCTTCAATATTGCAATCTTCCTTGCTCCGATACCATGTAGAAATTTTAATAAAACTATGTATTACCGAATTCTCCTAATCTAACAATTATATGCCACTGTTAAATACAGAATCGTTCTACTTAAATCTTTGCGGAAATTTAATCACCAATTGCAAACACATGAAGAAATATCAATCACACATAACACAGATGTTTTTACCGGGAAAGCATAAAGATAAAAAAACCCCACTATCATATATTATGTATATATCTTGGATCATGAAAAAATATCATACAAAAATCTACTCCAAGATCTCTTAGTACAATATACAATTGTCTCACACTGTCAAACAAAAATTGGCTCACACATGCACCAATTTACTGCCTCCTGACAGCCTGCCTCCACTGTGTAATCCCCGCTTATCACAATCCCTAAATGAATTTGATCTTTCCTTGCCTTGACTATGCAATCCTCATTGGCATCTCAAATGTGTGTGTGTTTTCATTGAATGCACCACTATAGTCACAACAGATATTCAAACTATCCCTTTCACCTATCTCTCCACTAGGTCTCCACTGGATCTGACATGCATGTAGTTAACAGTAGTAAATATTCAGTTGCATGTGAGATCACTCCATGTGAATTAATTTAATATTTAATTCACTAATATCTCACTAGTGTATCATTAGTTACAACTAGTTACAACTAGCACAACTAATTTTAACTCACTTAACTGAATTACGCTACTTTAAAACTCACATTACTACACATCCAACTCTATTACAACTTTGTATTACTCAGTTACAATGAAGTTCACTAGCATGTCCCACCAACCAACCTTTGAACTTTAAATTACTTCAGTCAACTGGTTTTCCACATCAGTTAACTGAATTCAAGTGCTCCATGCGAATAGATTATTATTTATTGTCTAATTATTGTTAAGGGCTAACAATAATCGACATGCATTCTATTTTTAGACATGCATTCCACGAAACAACTTCGCACATGCAATCCAAAAATAGACGCCCATCCATCCATATAATTTTCTCAACCATCTATAAATAGATTACTGCTAAAAATAGACTTTGACCCAAATTCTAAAAATAGATATATCACCTAAAAATATCCTATGGGCCCCACCTAGTGTAGGTGCTTAATTTTCACTAGGATCATCATCTTGTTGAATCTCAACACACAACCTTTAGTCATTCAACATCAAGGTTAGGGTTTTTACATGCTTTAACCCTCAATTAGTGTTTCTATTTTTTCAAACCCCCATATGTGTGTGTAATGGGGGTTGACATTGCATCCACTCAGAGCTAGGGTGGTCAATAAGGTAGGCCAACTTGCGAGAGTCATAACTTTCACATACGAACATCATTTGAGGTGATTTTTGCACACTTTGAAATCTTCCAGTGTCTAGCATAACATCAAATAGATGGAGATATGTAAGAAAAATGGATCCGAATAGTATATAAAAGACCCCAAATCACTAATGTGGAAACTGACTATATAGTGGGCCCTACAAGCCAATTCCTCAAATTTTTCCACTTACAAAGTACCAAGATATATAACAAAATATATGATGATTCATTTTCGATTATGATTTACATGGTACATAGGAATATGTTTCAATGTTTGACACTATCGACAATGGAGTTAGAAGGATTTTAGGTAACTACCCTCTTATTCTCCTTCTCCATAAACTACATTAATAATATCTATATCAACTAATTTTTTATTGTTTAACAACTCTACCTTATATCTTGCTTGTCTAATAATAAGTGTTATAAATGTTAACGATGTTCTAAACTCTAAAGTATATTAATAATCTATTTAAAATTATATCCCCCTTCATTAATGATCATTCAGAAAGGACTCTTTATAGTTGTACCATCGAATTTCATAGGGTTCACCAAAGGGAGACCTAGGTTTTTTCTTTGGACATGATAGTTTTGTTCAAATAACCTTCAAGGATAAGGTTAAAATTAAGCCACATGTAATACATATTAGGTTCGTGTTTCATGAACATTATAAAACAACCTCATTTTCAATCTCACAACCAATATTTAGGTGATTTAATTATTAACATAAAAATGAGATCAATTAAATCAATTTATGAACTTCTTCCAATATAATATTATTAGGGTTAGCTAACATGCATGTAAGCTTAAACCACTACCATGGAAGTCAAACATTTAGATGCTAATTTAGGTACACAGTAACATTTATTTGAACTGAACATTAGCCAATGATTTATTTGTAAAATATTTTAGCGGAAGTCAAGTGATATTGGTTGATCCAAGATTAAGTGAAAGTAATAGTGTCAATTGATTTCTTCAAAATTCTAGTGGAAGTCGTAACATTGGATATATTTTTTATATGTTCAAAGTTCCAATAATATTTTCACCAAAATTTCAATGGGGTTTTGAGAGTCTCTTAATTAAATAAAAAAAATAACCTTAAACCACATTAATTAAATGAAAAGTATATCATACTTCAAAGATGATGAACTTTTTCAATTTGTATGGGATAATAATTATTTCACTGAACATTTTTAATTTATATGGGATAATATTTATTTCACAGTATGATTTAAACCCTTTCATATAAGCAAGATAAAAATCCCATTTATATTAATAGAATAAAAAAATTAATTAAATACATATTCTTGGATAATTTTTAATCAAAACTTAATTAAATTCAGTTGTACATTATTGAATGTATTTTTTCTGTGTGTGTTTTAGTATAAGATTCATTATTTTGGCAGCATCATTTCAGCTAACCCAACCTAAGAGGTCGGGTAACTAATACCTTAGGGTCACATGAAAAACCCTAGTGACCAAAGGAAAAGACAATTTCCTCAGACAAAAGCTTAAATCCTCATACTTAATTCCATCATTCTAAAGTTCATCTCTGAGCAAAATTATGTCCTTGGAAAAATTCCGACAAAAGTTCCTCCCAGAGCTTAGCATCATCAAGTGAAGACTTAGAATTTTCATATCCATTGGATCTCTTAATTCTCATCGTGAAGCTTACTTACAATTCTCTTAGAGTACCCTGCATGCCCCAGAATTTTCCCTCCTTTTCCCTACCCTTAGCCACATCTGTCTTCTCCTTATCTTGGCCACCTATTTCTTAGTGGTCTCCTGCTTCATCTATGATATCATCGTCAATCTACCAAGCATCGGGAGCACATAGGATCATGTCACATGCAACGTAAAGCCAGTTGTATTTCTCTCTAGAAGAGTGAACAATAAATACATCATCTAAGTGCTCTCGTCGACGTTTATGTTCTTGCTTGGTGGGGTGGGGATTATAGAAAATCCATGGAGATTTAAATGATGTTGTAATATGCTAAAAAAAACTTGAATCTACTCTACAAATTTTGGAAACCAATTATGATCGCATAATCACATGAACAAGAAAGAGAAACCATTTCAATCACACAACAAAATGATTTATATGGGGAAATACTTAGCTAGAAACCCCACTATTTTTAGATTTCCTAAGTAAAATAATATGAGAAGATTACAATGTTTTTTATTTTCCTAAGAAACCTCTACACTATCTCTATTTGTCTCACAAATTCCTAGACAATCTTGGCTCAATAGTTAACCAAATCTTGGCCTCAGAAATCCATATTTCCTTGTGTTGTTTCCTTGGGTAATTAGGTCCTATTAACAGGAAATTCCCCAATAGTGATTGCACAATGCATCAAGTATCTTCCTCTAACTCCATCCACCTCCTATAGAATTGGATTATTATACAACAAATAATACACGTCCATTTAACTCCAATCTCAATTGGGACTTTCTTAGAACTAACATGCATGAGTTATTTTTGAGTGAATTATCATTTATCTAATTCATCACTATATGTGAATTAAATATAATTTCCACACTTTGACCTCTGTCTAGTTCCTCCATCAATTAGAGCTAGTTAAACTAAATTCAACTCATATAAAATGATTTAATTAATTACAACTCAAAATAAACTCAACTAGGGCTCCTATGATGTAGGATATTCTCTACATGCCTCTAATTTGACCCACAACTCGAATTAACTGAACCAACTAATTCATACTAACTTAGTTATCTTGTAAAATCTATCATGTGATGTGGAATAAAAATTTTATTCTAATTTAATCAAGGGAAATTAAATTAGAATCCTTTTCTTATTTCCATTTTCAAGAGGGATAATTTTGCTGGACTTGGCCCTCGACAAACATAGAGAGAGGAACGTCAAGGTATCTTTTGAGAGAATGGGGGTTTCTTCTTTGGCGATCATTTATATCATGAGTATCTTATTTGTTCACATCAATTTTCATTAATTGGGGCTATGAAGTAGATCTAGATGTTTTAGGTCCATTGTTGTTTTAGTTGAAAATTTGTATTGTTATTTTCATTTTATGTTTTTTTTTTCAACATGAAGAAACGGATTATCATTTTTTCAACATTTTTGTACATATGTGTCTCCTAACATTCATTTTACGTCATAATGTGTATATTGTGAAGTATTTTTCTTCTGGATCTAGATGTCATATTTACTGTAGATCTATTTTACCAAAATTAAAAATAAAAAACTCCCAATAGCTTCTAAAAACTTCTTCCCTAATCTGATTGCCAACATGAAAAGAGACTGACATACAATCCATGTGACTAAGATACTTAGTACAAAAATAAATAAAAATTTTATTGGATGACTTTACTCATTCTATCCTCCAGAATAATGTGTATCATGTTCATCCAAAAGAGGCACGACGATAGCAAGGAAAAAACAATTGAATTATATAGCTCCCAGAGCTATAGAAGGAGCCATTAATGAATGTAGTGAAACAAATTTCTCTAGGTTTTGATTTTTTGAGTAATTATCTTTCTTTAAAGTCGTTATTATTAGGGTTTGAAATTTGGTAAATGGGAAGGTTGATTTAACAAAAGAGTTGTTACTCCATGTTCTATGGATGCTAGGGTTTAAAATGTGTAAAATGAGAAGAAAAAAAAAATTGACCCTAGTTCCATTTTTTAGAATAGTTGTTGTAGTGCCCTACTCTAGTTGACTTACAGTGATATGAATTTTAACATTATTTAGCCCTAAGACCCGTACTTTATTCTTTGAGGACCTTAGTTTGAGGATCCGGACACATGACTCTATTATTAGCGGATGTGATTGATAATATGATGATGATAGCATTTATGGATATGCATGTTCTTTATTGATATGATTGTAGCGTTAATGGATATGCAGGTTCTGTATTGATATCATGATGATGATATATTTTATGGATAGATATGTTTCCTATTGATGTAACGATGATAATACCCTTGATGAATATGTTAATTTACCATTGACGTTATGATTATGATAAACAGGAGGGATGTGTCCCATATGTTAACTACTTACACTAGTTCTGATTCAAAATAAACAATGATGTGAATGACTAGGTCATGTTGATGTTTATAACACTGAGAACTTTGTTACTGATGATTATTGAGTATGACGGGAAACAACCAGAGGCACTCGCATATGATGAGTGGATAACATATGTTTTGATAGAAATTAATAATTTGTCTTTGAAATTCCAAGTTCAGTTTGAAACTTGTTATATATATTACATATACTCTGATGATATGTCAGTGGTTGCAAGAACATGTTAGTTGCTTGGCCGAATGACTCACATATGGGTGATGGGGTTGTACAATTGGATGGAACAACATGGGAGGGGTGGAACAATGTTCCTAATCTCACCCGCTAGCCTCCCGCCGTGACTTAGGCTGGAAAGGTCAAATTACCTTCGCCTTGAAGACCACGATGTCGTGAGGGTAGGTCCCAATTTGGTTTGCTCACGAGTAGGGGGTGGACATCAAGGCGGATTCCTTGATCCCCAGCACCATTAGTCTCACTATAGTAGGCAACATACGAGATGATAGGGGTCTCTAGCATTGCACATATAATTTCTCCTCGTAACCACTGGATACTTGAAGGGAAAGTGGTGTGGCACCCTTGGAATTTCAAGAGAAATTCTTGAAGGGCACGACTGACTTGCCACCCTTGGCATTAGAAATAAATTCTTAGGCATGGCACCCTTGGAACTTCGAATGAAATTTCTTGAAGGGCATGACCAGCTTGACACCCTCGACATCATTAAAGAAACTAATAAGTATAATCAATATATGAAAATTTAACTATTCATATCAAGTGAAATACGATGTTAGAACCAAAGGAATTAAATCAAGAATAAAACTTAGGGCAAGGGAGGAATAGGAAGAGATAAAATATTTTACCATGATAACTCTACGCTTTCCATGTTAAAACAAAATATTAAGTACATAAGACTTAATTAGGCAAAAAGGGGGAAAAAGAGACATAGAGTTAAGTAGAAAAAATTTATTAAAAAATTTATTAAGAGAAGAGGGTGGTGAATTAAAATAAGATTAATAAATTAAAAATTGAGAAATTTAGAGAACTTCCATGTGGCAAGAGCCAACATAAGAATATTCATCATAAAGGAAAATTGAGGTAGGATAGGGGACCAAATCTGAGACTTATCAATTAACTTCAGTAATAAACACAAATTAAGGAGTGGAAAGGGGGAATCAAGAGACAACTAGGAGAAGAAATAGGAAGTCTTGTTGGGTTGAGGAAAAATACTATTTTAAATGAATAATTAAGTAAATTTTTTTTGGAGAGTCTTGATGAGAGGGTGACACATGGGTGGGTGAATAATCAAATTTTGAGTTAATAAAAATTAATTATTTATGCATGAAATTCCAAGTGTCACCTATGAAGCCTTCTATAAAAGAAAGGGAAATGGAAGGGAAAAGGAATTTTTGTTTACCCTATTGTTGGATGGAGGAGATTATGTCATTTTGAGTGGTTATGAGCTATAGTGAGTTTGGTGGGATAGAGTATTATAGAGAGGGGACTCTTGAGCCAAGAGGGGCTCACCTCTATCAGCTAGAACATTCCTTCGTTGTACAACCCCATTGCAACTCGGGGGTCTGCGGGGAAGGAGAGTACCCAAGGAGTAGGCTGGGAGGTCAACTGGTGGGTCATTACATTTAGACTAAGCACGAAAACATTCAGGCTAGGAGGTAGACGAAAACAAAGGAGCTCAAACAGCGGCAGGTCAAGTTTGGTTCTTGCCTAAGGGTGAACGGTACATGTGTTAGTTATATTGTTTTTAATTATGATGATTTCATTGTGCCTATAATCAAGTTAAATATATGTATGTGTTATGAAGTTAAATTTATGTACTTGATATACTTGATTTAATTTTACCGAGTTTCAAACTTGTATGATTATGATTTAAATTCCTAGTTACTGTGTTTTATTTATAAAAAAAAAAAATGTAAAGCCTAGCACTCATCTAGTAAATCATAGGATTGGTCTCTACAGTTGTATTAATATTTATGGTGCCTGAATTGCAGACTAAGAAAAATTCCTTTTTTATTGCTCAACATATTTTTTCCTTTTTTAATACTGGACGATTTTTATGCCAATTTTTTACTGAAATTTGATTTTTTTTCCCTCACCGACCATATGATTTTTGCGGCATTAAAATAAAATAATTGAGACTATAAAAATTCAAGAAAAAATATTCTAAATGGTGCCAAGGAATTAGTTAAGAACTTTCTTAAATAATATCTCTTAATTATAACCCCATTCAAAGAAAAAATGATTTAGTCTTCCTCGACAGATGTTGTCCTTAGAGAAATTTTAAAAAGATAAATGTTTAAAGACAATAAAAAAATAGATTAATATCATAATTTGAGCCACGTAAATTTAATTACTTAGAGCTAAATTTCTTCAACCAAATATCATGTTGTAACTAGTGTTGAAAATTAAGGTTATTTTTCACTGCCCATGGTAAAAGCTTGCAAAATATTTTAAGTAGATGATATTCTTCTTTGAAAAATAAACTATAAAAAATGTATATTCAAGTTATTTTTACTCCTAATCATCATAATGTTTTTGATGAAAATTTGAACATGAACATAAGTTGAATATGTTTGTTCTTAATTTAAGAAACAATATGGAGTTGCATGAATTTAAGGTACCTCCAAACATATCTGAATTTTACTGAAAATTAAGTGACTTCATCCTCCACAGGAATTTCACTTGTGTAAAATCAATCAATCAATCAATCAAATACTCCTTTAAATTTTCATTGTGTGCAAACCACCCCTCAAAAAATTCAATTGACATTCATTGCTAACAGAACAAATAGCTAAGTATAACGCCTATGCAAAATGATTTTTTTTGTTAAAGTTTATTTTAAATATGTGCTTTGTAAAAAGTGGTCATGAGTCCCTTTTCATATTCATCCTCGTTGTTCAATATAAGATGATGGCAGTGTGTGGTCGTGAACCCTGAACTAAACTAGTTCCTATAGTTCAACCTTATGAATCTACTATTGAATTGAGTTCCAAACTAAATTTCATTGTTTGCATATGCATACCAATTTCTCGTCCTAGGTTGTGGGTAAATGATATATATTAAAGTTTTGATACTATACTTTCTAATAAATGGTTAAACACCACAGGAGAATATTTTTCAAATATGATTATTCTATTGTCCCAATATTTCATCACAACTCCACTAAATGAAAAATACATTAATACTCGTTTGAGATGATGTATTTTCTTATATGCTCTCTGAATAATTATCAATTTTTGAAATTCAAGTAGCTCAATTCAGAGCCTTAACCCTATCCCAAAAGGTAACAACACTAACCTTAGATAGCTCTCTATATATTTTAATTGATTTATTAAACATTCTATCTCCAATAATGTTTAGATTCCTCCTTATGTCTTTTTAATTATTTCATGAAAGACAAATGAGATCCTTGCATTCTTCTATTAAAATCAAAAGATTTCAATCATTTGTTCGCTATTTGAAAAAACTTATTCTATTTTTTGTTATTGATGGCTACATCATTTTAGGGCACAAGTAAACATTTCCATACCCCTGTCATCTTCAATCACTGCTACTCCACCAGTTTCCTATATTTCCTTTGGAAATCCAAAATTCTTTATTCAATCCACATGTCCAGGAAAAAATACAGAACACAATATTTCTCGACATAATAAAGCTATCTACAAAAATATGTTAAAAAAAATGTTATAAATATAAAGAGTTTTTTACATAACAGTAATATTATTTTTATCTTAGTTACAATAATATGTGATATGAATTACTTTACATAAGAGGCATGTACTAAAATATTGCTTGTTTTATTTTATTTTAAAATAATCACATATATGTTTGTCAATTTACCCTATATGATGGGGATCCAAACGATTTGTTATTGATGCCATTGGTTCTTAACCCTCTTCAAAAAACATAGATAGGGTCTTTAGGGATTATATGATCGTCATTCCTTGGTGCAAGTTGTGGGAAACAATTTTGTGGAAAATAATCATTGAATGAAAAACTAAATCACAAGGACTATTAGTAATTTTGATTATCTCCCAACACCATTGTTTGGCATCCCGCAGCAATGAGAGAAACAATACATAATGATGGCCATGGAACTACAATTACAACTTCTACATGGCTCTCAATCCTTTCAATATCTACCTGAAAACCATCCCCACCATGGATTTCAAAGACTTACTTTGAAAAAAATTATTTGGAAAATCTCTATTTAATTCTAGAGTTACTAAAATTTCTTCGAAGAGTTTGGATGTTGGTGTTAGTGTCCCATGATTTAGCATATTGGTAGACAAAATTCACAGGGTAAAATCAGACCAATCTTTGGAGTCCTAGGACCTAGCCTTCCTGGACTCAGAGAGGGCTTTCTCTATTATATGCAAAGGATGTGAACTTGTTTGTTTTTAGGGTTTGATTTTAGGTTAGTTGTTAAGTGTAGGGTTTGTTGTTTGTTTTTGTTTGGTGAGATGATCAAGTAGAATAGATGGAATGAGTAAATATTCAAGTCATGGGCTATGGAGTGTATAAAAGTCATGAAATTTTCATCAATGGATCGGGGAGCATCACAGGTAAAATCTATCATAATCAATGGATCTTCAAGGTTTTTTAGGGAAATGAGATGGACATCAAGTTTGGAAATAAAGTAGTACAAAGGGCAATCAAGAATCCTTTATCATGTAATTTTTAACAAGAAGGGAATTAAACATCATAAGCATAAAGAAGTAATCAATAGACGGGGAAAACTAGTTACTCTTTGATTCAACTTTAAGCAAATAATCATTTAAGACAAACATTCCAATGAAATATAGAAGGCGAGAAACTCATTTAACTTCTATTGATTTCGCCTTCAAGATCAGAAAACATTTAAGATACACATATAACTATAATCAAATAAGAGCGAACACCTAAAAATAATTGATCATATCTATGAAGATCTCAAAAATAATTATTTAAGCATGGACAAAGGGTATGATCGAAACATAACCTCTTTGGAATTCCTAAATAATGGTACTTTGGAGAGAGACCTCAAGAAAAATGTTTAGTGACATCAAACAAGCAAGGCTAACGATAAATCATCTTTTATACCTATTGTATTAAACCATTCATGAAATAAACAAGCTTAGGGAGTCTAGACAGAAATTAAAAATTCTCTAAAATGTCCTAGCAGAGGAAAACATAAAGGCAGTGAAGAACAAACAGAGCTAAGGTGCCTTTAAAAACATTTCTTAGTCTAAATCGTTTATTCTACTACAACATAGAAATATGGAAACATAATGAAACATGAGAAAACAATAACTAAATAGAATCACTTCACCATTAACCAAGCTCAGGGATCCTGCAAGCAAGCCTCCTCCATCAACAAACAAGTCAAGGCATTCACAAGCTCCAAAACACAAATTTATTTTCAACTTCCAAAAGACTATGTATTACTCCAAATAATCATAAAATTCCAACAAGATAATGAGCTCAAATGTAGTTATTATCTACAAATGAGGAGGTGAAGCTAACTTAGGGTTTGGGTGTCATTTATTACAGATTTAATGAGTTTTTTTACCTTGAAGACCATGCAAGGCCTAAGGCAAAAATATCTGAAGATGCTTCTGAGGAATAATAACTCCTATCTTAAATTTTGAGAGAATATATGTGAAATGTTTGACTTTAAGGCCTATTAATAACTTTACAATAACTGCTGGTAGATAGAAAATATCTCTAACTGAGTTTAATAATTGTTTGATGCTTTCTTTAAGGAAACAACGTGGTAGGTGGCAAAATATATTTGAAAGAGTAACTACCTGTAGGTGCAGTTAATTCAGATGTGCTTTTGGGTTAATCTACCTCTTGTTTTTTCTTTAAACTCTGTATTTAGGCCTTTAAACTCTGTTTGACCTTTTACTGACAGTTTTTGTTGTTTTTCTCTTTATTCTGCTTCATCTCTGTTTACTCATTAATCCTTTGATTAACCTTTTCGATCTTCTGTTTTCATATTTTAATCTTTTAACTTTTTTCATTTATTTTCTTTATACTCTGCTTTGTTGGCTAATCCTTTGTTTTAATTTTGATCAGTGATTAGCCTTTCTAATCTTTTCTTTACTTTGTCCACAGTCCATTGATTGTTTTCTTCACTTGTATCTCAGTTTCTTTGTTTTTCTTGTGTGCAGAGGTGCATTCTTTCGTTGAGGGAGGGTTTTAACTAACCATCGATGATCGTGTTTCATCGATTTGATCTTGACACAGGGCCCTTGGTCCTTCTAAATTTGTTTTAAATCTCTAGATTGTCACCCAGAGTTTCATCCATCTTTACAGGTCCATCGGAATGCTTTGGTGGACACCTCCACCATTAAACTTGCACAAAACACAAATAATTAACCTTAAAACCATGCGGGAGAGGGTTTTACTGCATTTTTTGGAGGTCTTGGGATATCGGAGGATGTTTACAGAGTATAAAATGGTGGAGGAGGTAGGGTTCCATACGCAGAACCAGCAGAAATTCAAATAGAGTTGGGAGGATTTGAAATTTGGCGCAAAGGGATAAGCAGTTTTGGAAAACTGTATGTGGTTTATCACACGATAGAAGGGTGGTAAGTTGTTTCTGGGGGCGGCGGTGCAATATCATTGGGTGATCGCCACATGGTAGGGAAAAACCACCCATTCGCACAGGTTACAAGACTTTAACCCTGGCGCAATTATATTTGTGATACGCGCCAGGGATCATTGGATCTAGGGGAGAGAGATCGACAGTCGTCGTGTGCCTCGGGGGTGGTGAGCAGGTGGACAATTCAATAGGAATGGGGACAGGTGGCAGGTTTTGATTGGGTGTAAGGTATAGTGAAGAGCGAGGCCCGGGGTTTAATACAATAAAGGCAAATGAGGCCTTTTCATAAGGTTTTTGGAGAGTATTTATAATAGAAAGGGCAGAGGTGGAATTTATTCAGATCAGGGGTCTATAGGACAAGCGAGGACGGGGTCGTATGGGCACGAGGGGGGCTGGGGCTTAAGATAAAAAGGGGCTCGAGTTGAAAACATAAGGTCGGGTTTTTAATATAAAACAGGGTTTTATAAGTAAAACAAAAAGACCCGGTAGGTTTAATATTTTGATTTTAAACAATGTAAAAGAGGGCCTTTTACATTTTTCAATATATACAAAGGAAAATGAGGAATGGAGGGTTCCTTTATGAAGGGTTTTGAAGGGAAAAATGGGTTTTTCAGAGCGGGAAAAGGAGTGAATGAGAGTGTGGGTGGGGGGGTGAAAAACAAGATAAACCAGCCCATGGTGAGTCCTTTTGGAGTAGTAAGGTAAAAAAATTAGAAGGTGCAGAGGAAATATATAGTAAAGCAGGTTGATTTAGGATAATGAAGGTAGTGATATTTCTAAAACTCATGATATTCATAAATCTTTTTTTTTTAAATCTAGGACAAGTACTTAGTCATCTTTAAAACAACAAAAATTACTAATGAATAATAGTGGCTCCACTTGGGGAGGGTAGCTCCTTTTCAGGAGGTGTCCAAAACTTTAGATCTCTGGTTTTATGAAGACCAGTGCCTCATCCATTGGGCAGATTCCTCCTTCTTTTCATTTGTTGATGTTTCTTTGAAGTTGTGATCTCAATAATTTGAAAAACATGATTACTTCAACCTCATGTTTACATACCCAGCCTACTTTTCCTAGCATTTTTTCTTCCTTGGGTGCACTTGAACTTGAAAACCCTTGACATTCTTTATTTTGAAAGTAAAAAAATTTATCTACTTCTATCCTTATTGCTTCCAAGAGTTAATATTATGCTAGTGAACTCTTTTATTCTCTACCTATACTATTTGACTGCCAAGATTAAGTTGTTTGGCAGACTTCATTCTCTAAGCTATTGACATCATGAAATTGAAAACATGGTTTAAATCAGGATTAGGCAATCTGACTTACCATGGTTTGTGGCATTAGGACAAGCTGCACACAAACATTATTTTTGCACAAACAATAACTAGAAAAATAAGGGTTGTGATCTATCATTTGCTATGCATCCCCATATTTCTCTTTGGTTTGGTTTTGATCATGTGGAACCAGTATCTTTCATTCCTAATCTATCTTTCTTGATAAGTCAAGCTTGAGTAATTTTTACAATCATTTTTACACTAACTTATCAACATAAATTTAAAACATGTTCAGCCATGATTAGGCTAGATTACTGAACAAGATCTTCTTTTTGAACAAGTAGTGGCATTTAGGCTTGCACACTTTCAGCAGTACTGTTTTTTGGGTATGGGGATGTACCTCTTTTCAAATCTGCTCTCTTTTCCTTTTTTTTGTTTTCTGAATTTTTTGTTTTTTGTGATCTCTAATCATGCAATATTATGTATAATGATTGAAAACTTGAAGCTAGGACTCTTGACAAAAATAGTGTTTGAACATCCTGCCATTGAAAGGACCTCTAAATAACTCTTCTCCATTCAGCCCTTGTAAAGATAAAGCTTTATTACCTCTAACTGAATGAATAATGTAAGGACCTTTCCACAAATTCTCAAATTTTCCATGTTTACCTTTGTCTTCCCTCCTAGAATACCATTTCAAAATCGTGTCCCTAATTTGGAAATCATTGGCTTTGGTCCTTCTATCAAAGATCTTCTTGATGTTTTCTTGCACTGCTTGTGTTCTTTTGTAAACTTCCTCTTTTGACTGATGTAAGTGAATTGTTTGGTTTAGCATTCTTTGCATGTCATTTTCTTCTGATTGTACTTCTTGGAGGAGTTCCATGATTAGAACTCCCAAGACTGTTGGGAAGGCTGCATCCATGCCATATACTAATTGATAGGGAGAAATACTGATCGATTTCTTGGTGGTTAGTCTATTAGCCCATAATGCATGCACTAGCTTACTATGCCATGATTTTTTGTTCTGTTCCAGCAGTCTCTTGATAATTTTGATCAGACTTTTGTTGGAGGATTCAGCTAGCCCATTACCTTGGGGGTAGTAAGCTGTGGAATTCCCCAATGTGATATGATATTTATAGAAAAATTCAACCATTATTTTGGATTTAAAGGCAGCAGCATTATCTGTAATGATATTTCTAGGACAACCAAATCGGGATAAGATGTTGGTCTCAACGAATTTGATAATGACTGAGTCAGTAGCATTCCTAGAAGGGATGGTCTCTATCCATTTGGTGAAATAATCAGTGGCAGTAAGGCTCCACTTGTGCTAGGTAGATGAGGTGGGGTGAATTTCTCCAATAAATTACAAACCCCATTGTTGAAAAGGAGCTTCAATACTGATGGGATGCAAAGGTAAAGGTAGAAGTTTTCTCTTACCATCAAAAATTCGGCACTTATGGCAAGTCATGACTAGTTTTTGAGTGTCAAGGAAAAGGGTGGGCCAATAATAGCTAGCTCTAAGAATTTGGTTTGCTGTGGTTTTCCAGTAGAGGTGACCTCTACACTCTCCCTCATGCAGCTCATGCATGATTTTTCCTGCATCATTCTCAAGCAAACATTTAAGCAATATGCCAACAGAATTATTCCAATATAGAACTCCATCTAAAATGCAGTAATTTAAATATTTTTGTTTCAAGAATCTAGCTTTTGTCTTTGATAAAGAAGGAGGAGCATTGAGATAAAGAAACACATATATGATATCAGCATACCAAGATGAATTCAAAAATATTTCTTCAATGTACGGAGTTGTGAACTCTTCCTGTTCCTATAATACATCAATCATATTCATGTCTAGTGCTTGGAAATTTGATTTAGCCATGAGTTTTGCTAATCCTTTTCCTTTAATCAGTTTGGTGGGTTTGATTTCTAAATCATACTCTAAGATAATAGCAATCCATTTACCCCTTTTACCATCAGCGTCTTGATTTAGAATGTCCTTGACAACTATATGTGGGAAAAAAGCAATGATATGAGAGTGCAAAATGTAGACTCGGAAATCTTTCAATGCTTTAATCAAGGCAAAGGCTTGTTTCTCCATGATGTTATAATATAGTGGAGAATATCTTAATGCCTTACTAAAAAAGGCTATGGGTTGTTCTTGCCCCATTGTATTCGTTTGCAACAACACTGCAGCAATGGTGTGTTCGGATGCAAATGAGAAAATGTAGAAATCCTTGATAAAATTACGACTGATCAGAACTGGTGTTTGAGTGAGAGATTGTTTTACCATTTCAAATGACTATTTGGCCTTCAAACTCCATTTAACTCCTATCTCCTTTTTGAGAATGTTTGTAATATTTCTCAAGAGTTCAGCAAGGTTGGGGATGAACCTTCTCAAAAATTTGATCTTCCCAATGAAAGACTACAACTCCTTGATATTTCTAGGATGGTTTATTTGCAATATTTCTTCAATCCTTTTGGGGTCTACTTTGATTCCTTCTTCAGAGATTATTTGGCCTAGGAGTTTTCCTTCTTGGAGACCAAATAATGTTTTCTTGGGATTCAAATATAGGCCATATTTCCTACAATTTTCAAAAAAATTTCTCAAGTGGACTAAGTGCTCTTTATCAGTTTTAGAGGAAACAATGATGTCATTGAGGTAAATTATTATGAAGTAGCCTATGTCTTCTAAAAAATCTATGTCCATCACCCTTTGGAAAGTGGCCCCTGCATTCATCAATCCAAATGGCATTTTGACATACATGAATGTACCCCAAGGTGTGGTGAAGGTAGTTTTGTGTTGATCATTTGGGAGTACTAGCACTTGGTTGTAACCAGAAAAACCATCAAGCAGTGATATACTCTTAGATCCAACCACCTTTTGAAGTATTTGATCCATATTAGGCAAGGGGTAATTATCTTTCAGGGAGGCCTTGTTTAGATTTCTAAAGTCAATGCAAAGCCTAATCTCCCTAGTCTTCTTCCTAACTGACACAAGGTTTGAAACCCACTCTGAGTACCTAAGGGGGAGAACTATGATCCCAGCATCATACATATTTTTAATCTCTTTCTCAATTAAAGGTAGTAAAACAGGGTTTATTCTTCTTAGTTTTTGTTTTAAAGGTTTTTGATTTTCCTTCAGAGGAATTTTATGTTGAATAATGTTGGTGTCATATGATTTCAGGTATTTGTACCCCCATCCAAACACATCTTTAAACTCTTTTAAAAGTTCAATATATTCTCGTTTTATGTGGGGAGGAATTTTTTTGGATAGCTTGATTGTTTTGGGTTCCTTCATGCTTCCTATGTTATATTCTTCCACATTAGTTTCTGTAGGCTCCATCTTTGGTTTTTTGGCCACATCGTTAAAATCAAATAACTCCTCTAATGGTGTAAGGCCCCTTGGTATTGTATCATCTTTACATTGTAAAACCTCAAGATCCCTATGGTCTAGATTTTTAAGTAATTCTGCCTTATAAAGATGTTCAAACTGGTTTATATCAGCAATGGAGGACAGCTCAGTTTTGTGCGCTTTTTCTTCAACAAAAAAATATTCTTCATGCCTTGAGCCTAGTGTTGGTACAACAAAATCATTTTTAGATTGCAGAAAATCATCAATGTTTTTATCACCCTCAAACACTTGTCAATAGTCTTCGTTATCAATAACTGTAGGCTGATTTTTTACTTTGACAATGAATTGTTCATTCGCATGGGGTATTTGGAAATTTCTAGCAGCAAAGGCAACCTCATTTGCAAGGCTATTTTGGGATCTAGGGATGAAAGTGAGTTCATATTTCTCAAAGGTTTTCAGGAGGTCTAGGGCATCATTCTTATGCTCTCTTAATCTTGGATTTTTAGCTAAATATTCCCCTTTTATTTGCCTAATGATCAGCTCTGAATCTCCTTGGACTGAGATTTTCTTGGCTCCTATTTTTTTAAGCAAATGAAGGCCAAGGAGGAGAGCTTCATATTCTGCAATGTTGTTGGTGCAATGGAAATCAAGTTTGTAGGAATGGCCTTCATTTGTATTATGTATACATACACCAGCTCCAGAACTAGCTTTTCCACAAGAGCCATCAAAGCTTATGTACCAAAGTGTTTCCATTTCATACTCACTATCATGTTGATGTTCAAAGCTACTAAAGTTTGGATTGTTATGTTCTTCATTTGAGGATAGATTTGACTGTTCTGGGGGGCTTAACTCATTCTTATATTCATTTTCTTGTTTGTTGATTTCATCTTCATTATACAAGATAAATGAATCAAGATCTAAATAAATGGAATAAACAGAAGTGTTTTTTAGTCTATCTAGGCTACTTACCATATATTTCATATGATATTCCCAGTATAATCTCCTTGTTTGGTTAAAGACCAGGATGGTAGCATAAGACATACCCATTTGAAGGCTCCCTTGAAGTTTGGTTCCCCATGATCTGGATAAAATCATGCCATACTTCGGGGGAATCTCAACAACTACTATGTCCATGACTAGACCCTTAGCAGGGATTTGTGCTAGATTGACACATAAATCCTTGATTAGACCCAAAAATTTGACTCTAATTGAATCAAAAGAATACAGTTCTTTGTAATGTTTAGTAATTTCTAGGACTAGTCTCTCCATCACCACTTTTGGCATGAGGTTGTGAGATGCACCAGAGTCCAGCATGGCATTGTGTAAGATTTTATCATGTATGTTCAAGCTGACATAGAATGGAGGGACAGCTCCTTCTTGGTATTTTCCTTCTACTTCAGGACCAAACAATAGTTTTGGTTTATCATCAGTCAAGTTTAGAGTATCAGTATCATTTCCTATATTCAAAGCTTTCAAGACTTGATTTTTATATACATCCTGGGTTACTAGTTCAGCAAGGGGTATACTAATTTTGATCTTGGAAATTTCTCCCTCAAGACTGAAATGTGCTAGTGTTTTTTACATATTTACATCTGTTTTGTCACACATAGCCTTTTCAGAAGTTTTGATTTGTTGAGTTTTATTAGGACTATCATTTTGAACAAACTTTCCAAGGCCACTAGTAGAAGTACTAGGGAAGCTTGGGTCAACACTTTGCTAGCTGGTTTTGTCTTTGTTCAGATCCGTTTTTTTAGCCATGGTGTTGGTATTATTTGTTGTCTTTTTTGGAGGATTTTCTGAGGTTTTCCTAACATCAGTGTATGTGTTGTTATTCTTATAGTTTTATTGGTTCTTTTTTATCCTAAGGTCATATTGCCTATGGACCTCCATTATGGCATTTTCAAATCCTAATTGGTAATCTTCAGAATCCTCATGGTTGGTTTCAGTTTGGTCTGAGGAAAGGAATCCTTGTTCTTCTTCAATGAGAAAAAAATCACCCTGACTATCGGAACCTATAATATTTACATGATTTTCTTCCAACCTTTCGGTCTCTCTTTCTTCTTCATCTACATATTTGTCTTGGAAAGGAGGCCTAATTTGTTGGTCATTTTCTCTTTGTCTGTTTTGGGGAGGGTCTCTTCTGAAATTTAGATTCCTATTTATGTTTTTGGGATTTTCTTGGTTCTCCCTAGGATGTGCTCTTTCATTTAAGTTTATCCTTTCCATCATTCTTTCCATTACCCTCACTAAGTTATCAATTTTGGCATCAAATGATGAGGTTGAGGCCACATCTTCATCTTTGTATGTGACTCTTTTTTCTGACCTTAACCTACCTATTTTTTCAATCAAGTTTGCCTCTACACTTACAACTCCCCTCTTCATGTCTTTTAAAGTTAGGGGGTCTCTCTCTCTCAGCTGATAGGCCATGTCTGGGTCAAAACCTTCTGGAAATTTTGCTAAGGCTAAGCCTAGTGGGGGTTTCATGTTTGGTGGGAGTGCATTGTAAAAACTATTGAACCTAGTGCAGTAGTCTTGGACACTTTCCCCTATATTTCTCTTAAGTTTTCTATATTCTGAGAGGATTTGGAGAGGATTTGGTAGAGAGAAGGGAGATCATGTATGTCGTTAAGAGTCAAGATTTTGAACCATTTTTTGGCTTCTTCTCCTAGGCTTTGGGAAAAGATCCTCATTTTAATGGTCTCTTATTATATTTCCATGTATTCAAAGGCATCATTCATCCTATCTACATGTTTTTGGGTAGTGGTAGATTTAGTTCTGGTAAAGTGGGAAATTTTGGATTGGTAGTCATTTGGAAAAGGAACTAGAGGTTGTGGTAATATTAGGGGGGCATACCATGCTACCATGATGGGAGTGAATGGGATCCAAGGTTTATTTACAATGGGAGGGATTATGAGAGGAGGTGGATGATGAAATGGAGTGGTTTGCAAAGTGGTGGTATGAATGGGTGTGGTGGAAGTACTTGGATCAACAAACTGATTCTGAGCAGACTTGGGATGGAAAGAGCCAAAGTGATGGAGAAGATGAAAATCAGGAGGGGTGGAAGGAGAGGCTTCTCTACTAGAACTCTACTACAAATATATGGGCTCAAGGTTATTCTGGTCAATCTCACTATGTGACTTGGTTCTAAATAGGTTCTTTGTATGGGTCAAGCCAAACTGGGGATCTTGCAAGGCTGTAAGATGTTTAGGGATAGAGATTTCTCTATGAATAGTCCTAACAGTAATTGAATCTTCAGTTTTGGAAGTTTTCCACAAAATATTGTCTGGGTCATCAACTATAGTAGGAGGATTTGGGTCTGGATGAGATCTGGTATTGATCCTTTGTGAAGCCAGATTTCAAACTCAAAATACAGAGAGGCTGAATAATTTAGGACTATTTTCAAAAGGGCTACTCTCTTAGTGCTTAGTAAACTTACACAGTATGGGACTAGGCTTCTAAACTTCTCAGGGCTGATTTGACACAATCGTAGGGAAATCTAATGAGAACTAGTGAAGTAATAGGCCTACTGGAGGCTAGTGGAGTCGCCAAGTGGATATTTTTAGTTATTTTGAAGATATATGTGTATGGTCCACCACCAATAACTGAAAAAAACCAATCTAGGGATGTTTTGGGGTTTTATTATTTCCTTTGTGTAGCCCTAAGCTTTGTACGAGTGTCCTATAGCTGAGTCATCATTTTTCTAAGATGGTGAAACAATGAGATTCTACTCTTGGATAACACTTAAGTTTCTATGATTTTGATAAGGGTTTCTGAAGTCCTAAGGGATAGTTAGATTGTCACTAACTTATAAGTTCCCACCGTGATCGCCATTATGTTATTAATGGTGATGAGGTGGCTATAAATCATAGGATATTGTTTGACAAGGGCTTCTGAATTCTCTAAGGATGTATAAGCTTGTTACTTACTCAGAAGGTCCCACCATGATCGCCATTATGTTAGTGTCTCATGATTTAGTAGATTGGTAGACCAAATGCGCAGGGTAACATCAGACCAGTCTTTAGAGTCCTAGGACCTAGCCTTCTTGGACTTAGAGAGGGCTCTCTCTATTGTATGCAAATGATGTGAACTTGTTTTATTTTAGGGTTTGATTTTAGGCTAGTTTTTAAGTGTAGGGTTTGTTGTTTATTTTGGTTGGGTGAGATGATCAAGTAGAATAGATGAAATGAGGAAATATTCAAGTCATGGGCTATGGAGTCTATAAAAGTCATGAAAGGTTCATCAATGGATCGGGGAGCATCACAGGGAAAATCTAGCATAATCAATGGATCTTCAAGTTTTTTTTGGGAAATGAGATGGACATCAAGTTTGGAAATAAAGTAGTACAAAGGGCAATCGAGAATCCTTTATCATGTACCTTTTCACAAGAAGGGAATTAAACATCATAAGCATAAAGAATTAATCAATAGACAGGGCAAACCAGTAACTCTTTGATTCAAATTTAAGCAAATAATCATTTAATACAAACATTCCAATGAAATATAGAAGGCGAGAAACTCATTTAACTTCTAGTGATTTCACCTTCAAGATCAGAAAACATTCAAGATACACATATAACTGTAATCAAAGAAGAGGGAATGCCTAAACATCATTGATCACAGCTATGAAGATATCCAAAATAGTTATTTAAGCATGGACAAAGGGTATGATCGAAACATAACCTCTTTAGCAAACCTAACTAATGGTACTTTAGAGAGAGACCTCAAGAAAAGTGTTTAGAGACATCAAACAAGAAGGGCTAGCCATAAATCATCTTTGATACCTACTGTATTAAACCATTCATGAAATAAACAAGCTTAGGGGGTCTAGATAGAAATTAAGAATTCTCTAAAATGTCCTAGCAGAGGAAAACATAAAGGAAGTGAAGAAAAAACAGAGCTAAGGTGCCTTTGAAAAAATTTCTTAATCTAAATCATTTATTCTACTATAACATAGAAATATGGAAACATAATGAAACATGAGAAAACAATAAATGAATAGAAGCACTTCACCATTAACCAAGCTTAGGGATCCTGCAAGCAAGCCTCCTCCATCAACAAACAAGTTAAGGCATTCACAAGCTCCAAAACACCAATTTCTTTTCAACTTCCAAAAGACTATGTATTACTCCAAAGAATAATCAAATCCCAACAAGATAATGAGCTCAAATGTAGTATTTATTTTCAAATGAGGAGGTGAAGCTAACTTAGGCTTTGGGTGTCATTTATTACAGAGTTAATGAGTTTTTTTACCTTAAAGACCATGCAAGGCCTAAGGCAAAAATATATGAAGATGCTTCTCTGGAATAATAACTCCTGTCTTAACTTCTGAGAGAGTATATGTGAAATTTTTTGCTTTAAGGCCTATTAATAACTTTACAATAACTACTGGTAGATAGAAAATATCTCTAACTGAGTGTAATAATTGTTTGATGCTTTATTGAAGGAAACAACGTTGTAGGTGGAAAAATATCTTTGAAGAGTAACTGCCTATAGGTGCAGTTAATTCAGATGTGCTTTTGGGTTAATATGCCTCTTGTTTTGTCTTTAAATTCTGTATTTAGGCCTTTAGACTCTATTTGACCTTTTACTGTCAGTTTCTGTTTTTTTTTCTCTTTATTCTGCTTCATCTATGTTTGCTCATTAATCCTTTGATTAACCTTTTCGATCTTTTATTTTCATATTTTAATATTTTAACTGTCTACCTTTATTTTCTTTATACTCCACTTTTCTCACTAATCATTTGTTTTAATTTTGATCAGTGATGAGCCTTTCTAATATTGGATTTGCTCTATCCACTATCCATTGACTGTTTTCTTCACTTGTATCTTTGTTTCTTTGTTTGTCTTGTGTGCAGAGGTGCATTATTTCGTTGAGGGAAGGTTTTAACTAACCATCGATGATCATGTTTCATCGATTTGATTTTGACACAGGTCCCTTGGTCCTTCTAAAGTTATTTTAAATCTCTAGATCGTCACCCAGAGTTTCATCCATAGTTTCAAGACCATCGGAATGCTTTGGTGGACACCTCTACCATTAAACCTGCCCAAAACAAAAATAATTAACCTTAAAACCATGCAAGAGAGGGTTTTATTGCATTTTTTGGAGGTATTGGGCTATCAGAAGGCGTTTACAAAGGATAAAATTGTGGATGAGGCAGGGTTCCATAGGCGGAAGCAGCAGAAATTCAAACGGAGGCAAGAGGATTTGAAATTTGGTGCGGAGGGATAAGCGGTTTTAGAAAACCATAAGTGGTTTATCACGCAGTAGAAGGGTGGTAAGTGGTTTAAAGGGCAGTGGTTCTATACCATTGCATGATCGCCATGTGGTAGGGCGAAAGCGCCCATTTTGTGCGGGTTACGAGAATTTAACCCTAGCACAATTATATTTGCGATACGCGCTGGGGATCGTCGGATCTAGGGGAGAGAGATCGATGTTCGTTGCATGCCTTGGGGGTGGTGAGCGGGTGGACAAGTCAGAAAGAGTGGGGACAAGTGGTAGGTTTTGACTGGGCGAAATGTATAGCGAAGAGCGGGGCCCAGGGTTTAATACAATAAAGGCGAATGAGGCCTTTTCATAAGTTTTTTGGAGAGGATTTATAATAGAAGGGGCGGAGGTGGGATTTATTCAGATCGGAGGCTTATAGGATAAGCGAGGTCAGGGTCATATGGGCACGAGGGGGGTTGGGGCTTAAGATAAAAAGGGGCTCGGGTTGAAAACATAAGGTCGGGTTTTTAATATAAAATAGGGTTTTATAAGTAAAACAAAAATACCCGATAGGTTTAATATTTTGATTTTAAACAATGTAAAAGAGGGCCTTTTACATTTTTTAATATATACAAAGGAAAATGAGGAATGGAGGGTTCCTTTATGAAGGGTTCTGAAAGGAAAAATGGGTTTTTCAGAGGGGGAAAAGGAGTGAATGAGAGTGTGGGTAGGGGGAGTGAAAAACAAGATAAACCAGTCCATGGTGAGTCCTTTTGGAGTAGTAAGGTAAAAAATTTAGAAGGCAGAGAGGAAATATATAGTAAAATAGGTTGATTTAGGATAATGAAGGCAGTGAGATTTCTAAAACTCATAATATTCATAAATCTTGTTTTTAGAAATCTAGGACAAGTACTTAGTCATCTTTAAAACAACAAAAATTACTGATGACTAACAGTTGGGAAACACCACAAATAGTTGAAGCTGAGGAGTACCAAATGTTAATTCTCAATGAAAAATTCTTTGACAGGTACAATATTATGTACATATCGATCCCATGTATGTTCTATTTCTATATATCAATCAATTTAATCATGCCCTACAACAAATAATGGTGAATTACAAATAAATGATGGTTTTATGTTGTAAAACATCTTCTTTTATGGATTAATGGTTGGATTTATAACTATTTCGTGAATAAAATGAAGATAAGTGGTATATAATTAAATTTTGTTCGTATATATCCAAATTGGTCTTATTTTCGGTGGATATTCACTACTGAATATATATAATTAATAGTTTGAATCAAATGTAGAGAAATGGTACACTCCCACCTATTATTCTTGTATACCTACATGTTAACTTGATCTCTTCCTTAGGTTATACTCACTTTTGAAGAGGCAGAATTGATATCGTGAATGGAATTTATATAAATGAGATATACCTATCTGATAATTGTGTTACCACATGCTAGATTGATCATTTTTTGGCTTAATTTTTATTTTTTTAGGTGAACACTAACTTTTGAATATGTAAATGCAATATTCACCCTACTCGCTTTCTTAGTGATTGCATGGTTGAAACAATCCTTCATTGTACTGGATCAACAAGGTAGGTGTAACCAACCCTTCTAAAATTACTTATCTTCTAGCTAGTTGAGCACAACAAGAAGGTCTTTGTTGGTAAGTAATACCTCTATTCCTATGCATAGCGAAAGAAAAGCCTTGAAAAGTCTTATATGAGCTAGTTAGTTCAGGACATCATGTGTAAAAGTATAAAAGTAGAGCACAAACTTTTATGTGTTGCACTTATGAATTTGGATTGATCCCAACAATGGTATAGTTGGATATGGACCTTTGCATCAATGGGATTTTAGTTCAGAACATTTTGCAAAAGGTGGAGGCAAGAGAGATGGGAAACAGATGGTTCAACAAGATGAGGATTTGAGTTCATCCATTAAGAATATTTGTTGTTATAATGAATCTTCATGCATTGATCAACTTGTTTTCTATTTTTCTATGTGCACCCTATTGCATGGCCACCGCCCTCTTCATCAATAGTACAACACCAAATCCACCAATTAATTGGCTTGAATTTTCTTTATGTGATTGAAACATAACATAGAATTAAAATACAGACTGAATACTCAACATCCAGTTCTTTACAATGGCAGAAAATCTAGCATGATGTAACTCTTTTGATAAAATCAACAACATAGAAAATGTGCTTAGCATGCAGTTGGTAAAGAAAATATATACCACTAGTGGTGTTTCCCCCCTTATTAAATGCAGGTATTTGTTTCCCTAAATAATAAACAGAAGCATTAGGATGAAAGCCATCATCAACATATATCGTCACGGGCTTCTCATCTCTAGTTTTAGGATCAGCAATCTTCAGCAAAAAACAAGAAATACATTAAGCACCATTGTGAAAATGCTCTAGCGTCTCCAACTTTAGAAATTGCAGAACAAGGTTTTTTTGTAGCTTTTCTTTAACTGGGATGATATCTTATTTGAAATTTCCTGCAATTATTGCTACTGTTGTGCACCCATGAGATTAAACTTGAAAAATAATTCTAGCAGTTAATATTCAACTCCCATTCCTTACATTCACTGATTAATTCATACAAACTTCACAAGCATTCATTTCACTCAAATAAAAATATTTAAAAATTACATCCATATACCACTGCCTGATCCTGGTCTTAAAGTGAAACACCAAAGTGCTCAACTACATTTTCTGATATTATACCCATGGGGACAAGACAATATTCTACTTTTATGAAAAATCCATCCTATTGCAAGGGGCAGCTAAATCCATCAGTGTCTTTAACATAAATATTTAATGAAGAACTTATATATCTATCCTTGTGAAGGTATATATAAATATGAAGGCAACAGTAAGATATATTAAATACATATAAGAGTATGGAAAAAAACATCAAATTGAAACTATTGACAAAATCAAAAGAATTATGTTTACAACATCATTAACTTTTATTGATTCCTATCATTGAATTGACAAAACCTTCTCGCACCATAGGATTGGCAATCATTGGCTCCACTCTTGCACCTATTATTGAAGTAGACAAAATGAAATAAAAAAACTTATCTAAATTCAAACCTTCTATGATAATCCAATGGTAGGAAACATATATTGGCATACCAATGTCATAAAACCTAGCTTTAATTGCAGCTACAACATCAGAAATTACTTTGTTGTATCTAAATTTTTAAGGAACTATTACTCCATGATATTCTTTCCAAATCAGATCACCAGACAAAGAAAGCACGACCAATAGAACAATAAGAAATCTCCAATCCAAAATTATCATTCATGTAACAAACAATCAGTCCCACACTTTTAGGAAATGAGATCACACCTGGCCTCCTTGCAGGTTGGGGAAGGGTTTTTAGTTCGATGCAGATCTCACTCTCCAGTCAAGTGATCCACCACATTCGCACCTAATATCTATCCTTACACAGAATCACAACAAAAAAATATGACAGGTGATATTCCTTAGAATATCGTTAGATCAAAAGCAATAGAATTAACAATATAACATGTTGAATACAAATTCATATAGGGAAGGAACATATGTTTCCATTAATCATGAAACAAATTACAATTCTTATACCTTCACGTCAAATATTCCTCTCCACAATCTAGTATATTTTCTCCACTATATCCAAGAAATCAGCACGAAGAGTAGAATACAAGTGGCAAGGACCTCACAAGCTCTCTCTAGCTCTCTAGCTCTCGAGAAATAGTCAGACCCTCTCAAATGGCGCAGTATAAATAGGAAAAAGAGAGGTTCCAAGAGGATGTATGTAGACGCTTAGGATGGCGTGAAGTCATAAAAACTTCTAATCGATAATTCATAGCCAACTCAAATAAGTGACAAATTTAATTAATCTCCTAGAGACTAAGGTACTCTATAATTCATCCTTAGATGCTGGCACAGAAAGGGTTGAAAAATTCCATGGAAGCTTCCATAAGGAAAGTCTGGGAGCATCTAAAGGGCTCTGGATGCTCCATAATCCTTCATC
Source organism: Pinus albicaulis (assembly GCA_034641835.2). Classification (NCBI taxonomy): domain Eukaryota; kingdom Viridiplantae; phylum Streptophyta; class Pinopsida; order Pinales; family Pinaceae; genus Pinus; species Pinus albicaulis. The sequence continues at coordinate 619,939,799 of CM076584.1, read as the reverse complement.
CATGCATTCAAGGGTCAAGGTCAAAGAATCTCCCATAATTAGGTGTTGGGAGCATATAGGACGCTATAGATACTCCCATAGGATTCCATGCATCTAGGGGCCAAAATGGAGAAAAATAGGCACAAGGTCTGGAAGAAGTCAAAATGATAAGAGGACTAAGGTTCAATTATCCAGGGGGATAAAATAGGTTGATAACATGCTTGTAGGCCTCAAGAGAATTTTTTATCAATAGTCATGACAGATATAGTCTTCGAATAGATGGCATGGTAAGCAACATGTATTTGTATAAAAAACTCATGCATCCAAAAAGAAAATAATTCATCTAACAGATGAAAAGGTAGTATATACACCCAGGAATACAACATAAAAATAAACCATCATGCACTCATTAGCACTTTGAGAGCTAGGTGCAAGAACAATACCCACTAAAATATTACCAACTTCAATTGGATTAAGTCCAGAATTCTCAATCAATGCTTGCAGGAAGCTAAAGAACATTCAGATACAAATTTGTGCACTTGTGCTTCATGGATCATAATGGCTAGGGGGGGGATTTTCAAACTACATAAGAAAACCATCCATCAATTGATTAGTGTATCCACTAATCCATACCTTCAGAATAAGAAAGAAATTCAATGGCAAGGGTATCCTTAAACCCTCCACATATATACTTGCAAATAGGGGTATGATAAGAGTTGCAAAAGTTAAAATCAAATAGAGAAAACTAGGTTTTGTTTATCTAATCAACAAGAATTAAGAAAACTTTGAACTCAATCAGCCACATAAAATGCAAAGTGTTGGAAGATATTTCCTGAAAAACCAGCAATTAAGCTAGAAAAAAATGGAAACTTATGCAACAATGAAAACATCATCACCAAACTCAGTAACTCTTTCATAGGCAGCACTATCTTCAGCAATAATGACATGATCATCACCAAACTCAGTAACACTTTCATAGGCAGCATTATCTCTAGCAACACATATTGAAGCCTGGTCAAAGGAAAATAATGATCGATACTTGTATTCTAGCTAGAAGATCCATGTGTTAAATATACTCAACACAGTATTGACTCCCTTGTAATGTAATGAAGATAAAATATATTTTTAATAATATATTTATGGAAAAATGAAACTAACAACTGCCAAAAACAAGGGTACAAAAAATATATTTAAGGGGATTCAATTGCTAGGATTCACCTTGACTTGGGAATGATAGTCTATAGCTAGTGGTTTCATGCCCATAGTATTATTCCAATTATATTTGGATGGAAAGTAACCTAAAAATAGACTTATTAGTCCCCATTGTAATGTGCCAAGGGTTGATCAAGTGTGAGATCCCTGGCCATGAGTTGTAAGGGGCCAAGGGTTAAGAAAGTATGGGCTCCCCACCCATTGTAAGGGATCACGTGTTTACCAGCTTGTCAAGGATTTCACAGAATTCTTTTCGTTTGGTTATCCCCAGAGTTAGGGCTTTCCTAGGGTATTTCTTAGGATTGTTAATGTGTGTGATTGCTTCTATATTTTGTTGTTGATAGTGTGTTTGATTTATGCTATATTGTGTTGTTGTTAGTGTGTGTGATTGCTTCTATATTATGTTATTGTTAGTTTGTTTGATTGGTTCTATATTGTGTTAATGATTATGCTTATTTACCTTTCCTTTTATACATGAAACAAATTAAGTTGAGTTTGACAGAAGCATCCATTAACCCCCATACAATATAACCTCAAACATTCCCAATCCATCAACACATTTGAACATATAATATCGAATTTGTCATTTGAAAATAGTATAAACTACCACAACCATTGCATGGAAAGCTATGAAAAATAGTTCTCACCCAAAATATGCATAAAACACAACACTCATAGCCCCTGCCCCAACCCCCACCCAAACTAAATTCAAAAGAGAAAACCAAAATAGGAAGGCCAATATGTAAGCATAGATTATATTTCACCATATTTTTTATTTCAAATAATTCTCACTAAATATCCATTTTTATGGATTATTTTAACTTCACTTCTAGTGTTACAATTCCATTTAGGCTTCGACACAACCAAAAATTGTGATGGTTTGGGTTGGCCAATCTTCAGGGCACGGAGAGTCAAATTTTTTGCTTTCACTCACCTCCTTTCCAGCAATTTTGTGGAATTATTTTGGGATATTCCAAACATGGTACATTAGACCAGAATAATAGATAATCCTAAAAGATAATTGTAACACTTAATAATTCCTAGAAAACCATATCCTCAAATTGCACCCAATAACCAAAATAAAAATGAAAAGGAGTAGAATGATCTAGTTACATTTTCTCAAAACAAAACATCCTATAGGAAGTTAAGTTCTACTGTAATTTCCAATACCTATGAGGAAAAACCCATCAAAATTCAAAGAACAATATTTTTTTAATTAAATTTAAAAACAAATAAACCTGGTCATATTTAGGTTGTGAATACAGTGGCCTGCAACCTTGGTTCTCATCCATCATCACTTAAGACCCCAGACTTGATGTTTGCTACATCCCCCCAACACTCTTAGATAGTTTATCTACCAATACCTTGGTCCATATTGAAATGGTTTTGTCTATTATTAACTTTCAGGTTGTCATATGTGATTTTTTCCTCCAGGTCTATGATTTTCCATCTATGAATTTTGCATCATTATCTTGTAGGAGCTTCAATAGAATTTTCCATTTAAACTCAATTTTATTAAAAAACTTAAATTCAATCCTCTCTGTTCAACTCCATTCATTGTCAATCCCTTATATTCTATGACTATATTATCTACATTTTATAACCTTAAGTCACCTCACATGATACAGTCTCTTCCTCGTATATGTATCATGGAAGTGATACCACCATGCCTTTGTGAGATAACAATTTTGAAGGAATTGTACGTTTTAAAATTACTAGAGGTTCCATTAATCCCATACATCCACATGTGGTGCATGTTCTCTTAATTTCCTCCAACATGGAGTGGTTTGAATTCTAACTTAAATTTGCTTTAGTCCCAAATGATGTCCTTAGTTACCTAAATGGTTCCTCATTTTTTGAACCATCTTGTTACATAGGAAAAACTTTTTACATGAATATTTGCAACAAGACACCTAATTTACTCAAAGATATCCTAAATAATCCTATCTTTGATACCCCATTTATCTGAAACCTGATTAATGCAGGGTAGAGTCTCTTTAACTATTGAGCATACCATTTCTTTATTCATTACTTAAGTTAGTACTTGAATTAGAGCCTCAAATTCATATTTTGTTTGATATTCCAATGGATAAAGAAGAAATGATATTATCTTTGTGATTCATTAGTACCCCATCAATCCTAGGTCTTCCTTCTTCAACCCTAATTGCCCCATCAACATCTAATATGAACCGACTCTTAAGAGGCACTTCTCTAGGAAAGGGGTTTGGTTTGTTGGAAAATTGTATCAATTTGTGGATGTATGTCTATATGTGTTCTTGTTTTTACTATTTTGAATTTTCTTTTCTTTGTTGATAGACCTTACTTTTTTTCTTTGTGTACCTTACTTTTACTTTATTTATACTATGTATGATTCTTAAACAGTTGGGAAGATCTGTGACACTACAAAATATGATTGAATGGTAAGATAATGTTCTTTAAATTCTATGTATTATTACTTATCTTTTGATATGCATATTCTAGCATTTGGTGAGAATTTGTTTCATGTTCCTTTGAAGACAAAATGTTCTGATCTACATATGCTAAGTATCTAAACTTATGGAATTGATAGATTGTGTATTTGAAGACGAAAAATAAAAGTGTAGCCATTATGTGTGTACATATATCATTGTTTCATAGTTTCGTGCATTACAAAAGGTCTACAAATAGTTGGTTTCTCTTCAAACAAGAAATCTTGTGATTTTTCCTTCTTGAGTAGTCCATCATGAACAACTTTGTAAAATAAGACTACATCATGTCACATGTTTCTTTTTCATTTTAACTCTTAGTTTCATTGTGAGTAGACATTATTGGGCCCCTCACCAATTTTTCTAGTCATTGTCTTTGACAATATATTCTCAAAATATATAAAAATTGTTTAGAGACTACATCAAAATCTAGAACATATTAGATTGGTTGGTTGTAGAATATTCATAATTATGCTTCTATTTGTATCAAACAGAGTTCTCTATTCTTCTTTCATTTTATCTATTTGATTGATATCTGAAGCAAAAGTATTTTTTAACATTGAATGGTTAACAAATTTCATTTAGATATATTTGTGTGCATCATCTATTTGCATGCAAATTTACTGATAAAATGATGATTATTAAAGCACTGAATTTTTTAGATATGCAGATCCCTTGTAATTCTAACACTCATTTAAAGGAATAGTTATTGCATTAGTTTGATAATTGTACAACTATATTAACTTGGACTAGATCGTGTCATGCATGAGTAACATTTTTTTTTTCTTACTATTTTTTTCCCTTCAATAAATGAACATCCTTCCATATAATTTTGGTGATAACATGCTCTTCTCTGGCCCGTTCTTGAGAAAATATATTTTATTTTCATTTTGGGGTGATTGATGATTGTTTATAATCACGATTATTGAAATTTGAGACCATGTTGTGGATATATCTCAAAATCTAGTGGAAATTATACAAGGAGTGTTTGGATTGGACTGAAGGAGATTAACATGAAGTAAAGTGTTATCAACAACCCTGATATGAAAATATGTCAATTCTATTTTTATATTCTAAGGATTTCTTCCAAAAATGATTCTAAAAATTTGCAATGACTTAGAATCCATCTTTAAAATGCTAAAGTTTGTAGTCTTACCCATTGCAAAGGTGTTTATGATGTGTTTCCTTGGACTCGTCATGGCTACAAAGTAAGTCAATATTTTAACTCCCAATAATTTCAAGCTTCTCAATATGTAATCTCCCTCTTTGTCTTTTATACTCATTGCATGTTGTAGCATGTTCATTTTTATGGGGGAAAAAAAAAATTTCTATCACAATTACACATAATTACATTGTTTCCTAGTAGAGGTTTCTACCAATAAATGTATTCCATATTATCACTATTCTTCCTATAAAATACCACCTCCTAAAATATTCTAACCATTTGAACACGAATCATCGGTTCCTTGAGGGTGTAGATGGACTGTAAAAGTCCATTTAGACACTTGAGCTATGTAACGATGTCAAAACCTAAGCGGGTAGGGTGGGTGCATCCTGTTAAATTGGTTCTGGCTTGCTAGGAAGGGTCGTGATAAAAATAATTTTCTTTAGCCTTTACTAACCATGTTAGGATCTGGTAATTAGGTGCCTTCACTTCAAACATTCTTGGATGAAATGGAAAAAATCCTTTCACATGCCCTTTCTTCATCTACCATCACCTTGACCAATACATTGGCACCAAATTTCTATTCAAATCTTCATATTGTTTAATTGATTGGGGTATCATTGAGAGACATGTAGAACTACAAGCCCCTTTGTGTCTAGAAAGAGTCTCAAAAACTCTTGAAAGTGGTATCCTCTATTATTGTGTTTCAAACTACATTAGTTATTGCATTATACTTATTTTAGATGTATTATGATGTTCTTGTCAAAATAGGCTAGGAAAATAGAGATAGCCAGTAATATCTTTCCTCTAACCAAAAAAATTATATTTGTGCTACATATGCAATTCATTAAAGTTGGTGGTGGGAAGTATTTCTCTTGCCTTAAATGAGAGATCCATGATTTAACATGAATAGAGGTGTTATTATTCCCATATGTCCCTATGTCACACATTTTCTTATTTTCTTCCAACATGGAGTGGCATGAATTCTCACTTAAATTTTCTTTAGTCTCATATGATATCCTCATTTTCCTATCTAGTTCCTCATCTTATTGAACCATCTTCTTACACAGGAAAGGCTTATTACAAGAATATTTACAACAAGACACCTAATTTAATTCAAGGGATCCTAAATACTCCAATATCTGATACCCCATTTATCTAAACCCTGATTACTGGAGGGGAGAGTCTCTTTCAATATTGAGTGTATCATTGCCTTATTCAAAACTTAATTTAGTACCTGAATTGGAGCCTCAAATTCAATTATTGTTTGATATTACTATGGAGAAAGAAAAAATGATACTATATTTTTGATTTATTACTACCCCATCATTCCCATATTTATTTTCTTGGATCTTATCTTCCCCATCAAGATTTAGTATGAACCCATTGGTAAGAGTGAAGACACAACCTGACCTTGAAATTAATCTTGTAGGAAGCTGATCTAGATAATCCATTCGCAGTCAACATACAACTTGGTAGATACTTTAAATTATGGTTAAATTTCCCTGAGATAAACTTGGACTCTTCGGGTAACCTGTAGAGCAAGAGTTAATCTTATAATGTAAATATGATCATGAGTTGAATACAATAATTTTTTATCCTCTCTTGAAATCGTATGTTGACATACATGGGGTCCAAGTGCTAACTCTCTAAGGTAATTGATGTATGTTTATTTTGAAATATGCCACATTATTTTTTTCCTTCCTTGAAAATCATTAGCATGCATTAAAACATTGTACATACCCCAAAATTAAAAAATGTGTTTTTGAGGCATACTATGTACCTATTTTATCTCCTTCATTGATTATAAATTTAACAACTACATTTATTAATGATCTTTTTTGTTTTGCTTTTTGTTGTATGATAGGTTTAGAAATTTTTTTGTATTATAGGTTTGTTGTATGAGAGTGGGTTCCAATTCCTCACTCTCTAAGAGAACTGGTGTATTTTTATTTTGTGCCATGCCACATGATTATTTTTCCTACATTGACCATCACAGGTGCCCATTGAAACATTTTACATACTCCAAAGTAAAAAAATTGTTATTGAGACATACTATGTGATTATTTTGTCTCCTTAAAGGATTCGAAATCTAGAAGTTGTGTCTATTAAAGTTGTTTGTGTTTTCATTTTTGTTGTATGATAGGTTTGGTGCTCTTTTATGTTATTTTGTCTTTTTTGTTTAGTTCATGTAAATCATAAGATCTATCATTCAATAATGAAGGATACACGATTTCAATATGAGACTGTAGTTGAGCATATTTAATATCGATAAATAAGTTTCTCATGAATAGAAGCATTGAAAATTTTGAATATGCAACACAAATTATTGATGCTTGGAATTTTGGGATGACAATAACAATAATTGGAAGCATTTATATTAAACTATGGTTACCATTAATACTTTTTTTGTATATATTATGTGCATAAAAATAAAAAATTTTCTTTAATGGTTTGAATATTGGAACTCTCAACACTTATTGTCTTTCCCAAGTTATTTGATCATAATTCCCCTCACATATTAACATGAGATTATATTGGTTCAAACTAAAGGATGGAGAGCACCTTTTTTTTTGTTTGAATGCTTCCATTCAATGACAGGAATTTCTCTTGTGGACTTATGGAGCCATTCTTAGCTAATTTTCTATGACCGGGGAATCTAATCCATGAAAATTCACTCAGGGATAACACATGTCCCATCCAAATGAAATATCTCCTTTCAGAATATATCATCCTATGAGGGGAAAAAATTTGACGAGTGGGATTTGAATCTAGATGGGGAGGATCACATCTCCTTTTAGCAACCCAAGCTATAACTGAATGGAATGGGAAGCATAATTTGACATCCACATAATTATAAATGGTAAATGAAAAGTTTTTTATTTCTAATTTTTATTTTGCAATAATTTTTTCTCTAGTAACTTTGAATTTAATGGAAATTTTTTGATTAGATGTTAGAGTTGTGTTGTTAAATAATGCAAGCTTTCTAGTGTGTATTTATGTTTTGGTTATATTCTCATACTACATTTATATTATGCTCATATGCTATGCTTCTGTACATTTTTCATCAATGATTATTTTTTCTTTGAAATTTTTTCGATGATTTGTAGTTAGACTTGAGCTTCTAATATATTGAGGTGTTATCTAACTTTACTCATCATCAAATACATCATCAATTATTTTTCAACTATACAGGGGTTATAGGTCAACATGTAAAATTGTTGATGTAATTTTGTTTTTTTTCTTGTAAAAGACTAGTCAATATGATAATTGTGCATATTTTAAATAGTATGACACCAAATTTATTTGTTAGATTTACATTATTTGATTCTTATCTACAAAATATTTTCCTCCCTCCTCGATATGGTATAAAAACTAAATATTATGCCTAAGATGTGATAATCACAATCATTCAACCTACAAAATTTGTAAATCCTGAAATATTACAAAAAATAATGTACAAACTATTGCCTTTGACATTCTCCCCAGTCCTACTATTGGTGTTCATTTGCACCTCTCGGTGCAATTGCTAGTTATCATTGAGGGGTGGAGAGTGGTTTCCTTGTATCCATGCAATTGCATCTTTGGATACTTATTCTTAGTGTAGATTTGAAAGTGTTTGAATGCCCCTTGGATATTTTGTTGGTGTAATAAATATTGGCCAAACATTGTGCTTAAAATTTTAACATCTGTTATTGGTTACATTTCAGGATCATTGTTATTAATCATTGTATTTTGACATATTCAATTTATTAATAACGAGAAGCACTCCCAATTAGTAGTTTAGGCCACATATCCAATAGGATTTAAGCATGTAGCTCATTATTCATATTTTCATAATATGTACTTACTATTTTTTACTTTGTGGCATGAAAATCAATGTTTTAGATTCAAATGTTTATTTTTTCTCAAAAAATTTACATGATTCACAAGGTGAAAAATCAATCTTCGGTGTGATTACAGATTTTAAGCTTGATAATTATAGGTCATTTACAGGATATAAATGTCTTAAAATTTTCACTTATAATTGATTATTAAAATAAACATATTGTGTGTCTTATACGTAATTATTTTTCTCTCCAACCACTTTTCATAACTTCCATAACCATTAGGACTTCGATCCCAATTTTCTTTTTTAGTAAAATTTTTCCCAAGACGTTACAAATTTTTGTAATTTATCGAAAGTTTTAGAATTTAAAATTTATAAAGTTTCAAGGTCTAATTTTTTAAATTCTAATTCGTTAAAGGGTGTTAGTTCAATGGAATATCACCTTCTTTACAAGAAGGAGGTTGGTGGTTCAATTCCATCATGCCCTAATATTCATATGGAATGGGGACGATCAATTTTTGGTGATGGAGGGTCTTTTGACCATCACCAATGAGCTTACAATGACATTTTTTGATCCTCACCAAAATATGAAATGGTGATGGTCAATGAATGACAACGTATATATGCATCAATAGTGATGACTATGAAAGGTCCATCACCATAAATTTCTGTTGTTCATATCAAATGGTGACAGTCACTATCTGTCATTATAATAACTATTTGTGACAGTCCTTGAATGTCACCAAAACACCTATACTTTTGGAAATGTGGCCTTTTTTGATGTTCAATCTTCGATGAAAAAGGCTCTTTTGATCGTCACCAATGATTTTATGGAGACATATTTTGACTCCCCCAAAATATGAAATAGTGACAGTCAACGAATGTTGCCATATATATGCATCAATAATGACGACCATGAAAGGTCCATCACAATAAATCATTTTTGTTCAGATGAAATGGTGACGGTCACTATCCTTCATTCTAATCATTTTCTGCGACGGACTTTGAATGTCACGACAACATTTATACTTTTGTCGATGCTACCTTTGGTGACATTCGATATTTTGGTGACGAAGGATATGTTATGTCACCATTGCTCATATGAAATGGTGATGGCCATTTTCCATCACTATAAATCATTATTCATGAAGGACCTTGAATTTCACCAAAACACCTATACTTTTGGCAATGCCACCTTTGGTGACATTCAATTTATGGTGACAAAGGCTCTTTTGAGCGATACCAATGAGCTTATGGTGACATTTTTCGATCCCCACCAATGTATTTTTTTCTTGTAGTGTATTTTGTTGGAAACTTATGCATGAAAACTTGTCTGTATGTTTATTTCCATAATTATATTCTTTGAAAAGCATTCATGAAATCCTATTTGTAGGATTATTTCCTTGAAAATATTTGTTGAAATTCTGAAGAATAGAGATTAGTTAATGTTTGTGGATACAATACTTTTTTTATGTTGTCTTTATATTGTATTAGATTATTTTAGGCACAAACATATGCATCCAAAAAACTTGTTTGATCTACTTGAGGTGCATGCATGTGGATGGAGAAGAATTTATTTTTATTGTGTAGTGTTAAATCATTTGATCATGCATGTATAAAATTGATTTTTTTTTAAATGGTATGAATTATATAATGTATTTGATATATAATGTATACAATAAAAATATTTTTGGACTACATTATTTTCCAATAATAAAAAGAATAAGCCATAGTTTAGAGGTTATACATATATGTGGATTATATATATATTGGAAATTAAATATATAAATATAGATTTATATGGTAATTCTAGAAAGGATTTTCATGAGTCCTTGAAAAACGAAGTTAAGTTAAAGATTGTAATGCTTGAAAGGAATTGCATGAGTTCTTGAAAAACAAAGTTAAGTTAACGATGATAATTCTTGAAAGTATTTGCATGGTTTCTTAGAAGGATTTTTCATAGATAGTGATCAAAGTAAAGTTAACTAGATTAATTTATTGAAAGGATTTCATAATCCTATCTGCATAGGGACATATGTCACCCGTTTTCATTTTTTGAATGGTTGCACGGACTTGTGCAAGGACATATATTTTGTGCATGGTAACTATTGCATAGTTTTCTTGGAAAATAATGTGTGCACATAAATAATAAATATTGTATTAGTTTTTGGAAAATAATATGTGTTGTGTTAGTTTTCTCGAAAATAATATCTATTTGCATGAACAAAGATAACATATATTGTGTTAGTTTCATTTAAAGATCAATGGTTACAGTAGTTTTCCCTTTGGAAAATAATGTGTTCTTGTGTGAAAAATAATAATAGTTGGGAAAATTATCTTTTGGGAAGATTTTTTTTCCTCTTATGCAAAGTGATAGAAATAACCATGGTGATACTTTTAAAGTATTTTATTGTTATTGTGGGTAGAGGGAAAAGGTAACTAATTCCCTTTATTATAATGCATGTAAACTATACATAGGTGTGCATGTCTTGGTAATATTTGTGCATTATTCTTTATCCATGTGAGATAGACATGATTCATTGCATTAAGAAGGCGTGGATAAATAGGAATGTTGGTGAAATGCTATACTTTCAACAAATATGAACATGAAAATATTTTTAAAGTACAACTAGTAGAGGCTTATTTTTTGGAATTGATAACCATTTCATATAATTATGACGTCAAATTGTTGACAACTGTAACTACAGGGAACAAAAGTGGATCATGTGAAGGATTAATTAATAATGTGTAATTTATACTTTTTATAAAAAGAGAAAGACGTATTTTTTTAACATTATGATAGGCAGTGAACTAATGGTCCATTCATATTGAGGGATTGTAAACATAGGATAATTTACTGCAAGGAACAACCATGCTACAAAGACACAATGTTCAAGGAATTGTGAGGTAAATGATATCATGATTAATGTAATAACTTCTATATACTTGTTTTTTATTTAAAATAATACTTATTTGTAAGAATTATAACAATGGCCAAGGGATGGACTCCCTTACAACCATTGGGTGAGGGATGAACACCCTCACGAAATTCTTAATAAAATTAAAATTTTGTTGGTTTTTCCCTACGGGGTTTCGAAGGCATATGGGTGTCCAATGATTTTTTTTCCTTTTGTTCCATTATATTGTTGTTGCTTCAATACATATAATTAGCACACATATCATCAAACATGTGATTAACTAGCATAATTAAATGAACGATGATAGCTATGTAATATTACAATAATGAGATTTATGTTAATATACTGCAACAATGGGTGTTATGTTATGTAACTTACTATCCCATTCCTAAATTTAATCTTTGTAACGATGATGATTTTATCTAATAAGGTTATGGAATAAGTGATTTGTAATTTTACATGCTAGTAAATTCTATAAAAATTATCCATTCCTATGAATTATTACACACTGGATAATGTTATAGTCCACACTAAATTACATAATTTATATCAAGTTTATATAAATAAATTTAAAAAATAAAATAAAATAAATTTAAAATAATAATAATATTTTATTTCCACTTTTGAATGTAAGATATACGTGTAATTTATTAAATTCTTAATATAAAGTTGATATATATATATATATATATATATATATATATATATATATATATATATATATATATATATATATATATATATATATCAAGAGAGAGACATACTTTTGAATATATGTTTTGTAGTTTCTAATGTAATTGGGGGCATATATTAATATATCAATGTAATGTGAATCATAAATAAAATATGTCAATGTCAAACTATATATATATATATAATTTTTTATTAGTTAAAAATGTTCAATATGTATTTTATATATAGAGAGAGAGAATTATTATTCCATTAATATGTATTTTAGGGATATTTTTAATTCATTCATTTTTCAAATTGATATGTAACATTTTAAATATTAATGAAAAAGGAAATATTAATATATGTGTGTGTAAGATTTTAAAATATATTTATAAACAAAATATTTATATATAAAGAGTCCACTACATATATGTTTTCTACTTCTAAAGATAATTGAGACATGTACTAACATTTTAATATGTAAAATATGAATCATAAAAAAACTATTTCAATTTCAACTATGTATGTATTGTATAAATCAAAAGAGAGAGAGAGAAAGAGAGAGAGAGTTATTATTATTCTATTTATTGGTTTTTAGGAAGATGTGAAATTCAGTTATTTTTTAATATGGAGTTGACATATAATATTTTAAAAAGTAATAACAAAAAATATAATTTTATATATAGAGAGACCTATGAATATATGTTTTCTACTTCCAAAATATAATTGGGGCATGTATTAACATGTTAATGTGTAGAGTGTAAATCATAAATAAAATACTCCAATGTCAACTGTGTATATTTTATATAAAACAAAACACACGCACACAAACATAGATAGCATTTTATTAGTGTGTTGCCCAAAATCAATATAGATCCATATTAATTTCGAATATACTAAGAGTCAAGAGGAATAAAATATCTCAAGATGCAAACCTTTCCTCAAGTTTTACACTAAAAAAAAATGCTTTCACTTTGAGAGATTTGATCTCTCTTGGCACTTGAATATATATCTAATTAATATAATATGATCATAGTTAATAGCAAAAAAATAAACTTATCTCAATAGTCATGGTTTCCTTCATCTAACCTGAATCATTCATAATGTTATTTTAGTTGGAATATACTTTCAACCATAGGTTCTTTAGTTTTTTAGGATAATTATATTGATTTCTTATAATAGAACCTAAAATAGTATAGCTAAGTTTGTTTACTAGAGGACAATTTTGAGAAATTATGATTTTCATAAGCTATGTTGCTAGCAAAAAATTTATTTTAGTGTGTTTTTTTTTTTTCCTAGATAAAAAAATATCTAAATTTTGTTTTTTAAGTACACCCAACTTTTTCTGAAAAGGAAGAAATGGTACATTGCAAAATAATCAATTACAAAAAAATGTCTTTTGAAGCAAAGACACACATTGCACATAATTCTATATTTTAATGAAGAATAACATTACAAATCATGATTTCGCAACAAGAAAAGGTGAGAATAAAACTAAATAGTTATTACTCATAGAGGCACTCTGGAGCCTAGTACAGAAGATATGTTATAATGTCCTGCTATGTTATATAAACATTTTGACTTGGTGAAATTACCTAAAAATGAAAATAAAAAGAGTAAAGTAAAATAAAATAATAAAATAAATAATTATAATTATTAATAATCAATAATCAAAACTTTCCTCAAATTTTGCACACAAAAAAGATGTTTCCACCTTCAAAAATTTGATCCCTCTAAGTGCTTGATGGATCCATAGCTGCGATGGATCTAGGTTGGTTATATGAAAAGTTAAATTTATTTTATTTAAATAGTGATATAAGGATTCATTTTCCCTAAGAAGAAGAAGTTACATGAAATATCCGAATGATTTTATACTAAAAATATATTGATTATAGTTTTAAGGTTTACCAAAAAAATCACGAGTTAAAGGTAAACTTGCAGGGAATGTTGAAACATTGCTCCAAATTTACATAGAAAAACACATTATTTTACCACTAAATTACATAGTGAATTTTTTTAGTAAGGTGAACCATTAAGGATATTTGAACCTTAATTCTGAAAATTTACAAGATCCTTAATAACATGGAGATCATAATTTGAGGCACCCCAATCATGCATAATTTATTTTTGATATTTCTAATTTGCATATATGAAAAACACCATGGAAATTTTCGATATTATTTATATATTACCAACATATTAAAAATCTTTATGTTTACCGTTATTAAGGTTTTTTTCCATAACAACCAACCTTATTTTTCATTTGTTGAGCCTACCTTTTTCCTTAATATTGAAGGTGATAGAACATCCGTGTGTGTGTTTCATTACAAATCCTTATAAACTTTTTATAACACTTATGTGTATGCATGTTGTTGTAAAGGTCTGAACTTAGGTTTTCTCTCTCTCTATTGGAATAATCGATAAGACTATACCACTTTAGTTAAACATGGATTTTTTTGCATTGAGCTATGTTGATCCCTAAAAGTGTCTTCTCCTTTGCCAAAATCCTCTTTATCTTATCATTCCTTTTGTCATTTATATACCTAAAAGATCAATAAGAATGATTAAAATCATTTAAGGAATACATCCAATGACTAACTTGTTGTGCTTTTGTGGTTTTGTTGTCTTAATGATTTCTGAGCAGTTTTAGCTACAGAATGTATTCACTCTATAGCCAGTTACACATTCTGTAGCCATTTTGGTGTTTGAACATATTACAAGTGTCATATGAAGAAAATGAGTATGTGGGTAGATTCTAAATCTTTCCTACATTGTTCCTTGTCATCCACGAAGGCTGAATCAAAATCTGGAGATGCTTGTGCACGTGGTCAAACCAAGAGTCTGAGAAGCATATTTCTATAAGGATAAGGACTCTTGTTTTGCTTTCAGCAAATCACGATTCCTATCAAAGAGTTTTAGTTTTATTTTGACTTTAGAAAACACCTGTGCCTACTTTCATTCAATTTCAATTATGTAATTGCCTATAAATTTAGCTCGGTCATACCGAGAAAACAAGTTAACTATTATTTTCCAAAACTGTGATAATTTGTTTCGAATTATTTTTGATAATAAGAAGGATCATAACTTTGATGCTGTGTTGAAGACAAGCTTAAGGAGTTAAGGATTTTCATGCTAACTTGATAGTAGAGGGCCCCTGCTATCTAAGGAGGCTTCCATGTGCTTTCTAGATAAGTAACTTTTAATTCTCTGTTGTTGTATTTCTCACTTGGACAGTTTTCTGAGTTTGTATCTTCCAGTATCATGTCTTGCTTTGTTTTTTCAGCTAACAGATCCTCATGATGTTATAATTAGTCCTTTCTTAAAAAATTTCCAATATATCACTATTCATTGAATGGATTTCATTGTGACATCTTGAGTTACCAGCACTTTAAGTTTCTGTCATTTAGATTAAAATATTTTCATTATCCTACAGCCACTCTTTTTCTTAAAATCTTTTCCAACGTATCACTATTTACTGAATGATATTTGGTTGTATGATGATTAAGTTAATTAGGTTGGATTGAAGATCCTCATATTGTTACAAGCAGTCTTCTCTCAAAACTGTCCCAATAAATCTCTAAATCACATAAAGACCTAATTGTAATATTATGGGTTACTTTTTGTTTAGAAGATCCTTATTTTGCTATTTCTAGTCTCCTTCAATGAACTATTCCAATACATCTCTAACTGATGAATGAGACCTAGCTGTAACAACATAAGAAGTTTAAATGTTCATAGAGATCCTTAGCATATTGTGGCAATTCTCTTCTCATGTTGTTCCAAAATATCACTAATATATGAATAGGATTGCACTACAATATTCTAATTCACTGTCTGTTTTTAGTAAGATCCTCATCACATTGGAGTTACATTTCATGTTCATTTGCAACCTAGTACATCCATGGATTATAATGCTCTATTTTTCATCATTAGGACAGAATTTACAATTACACTTTATTATGAGTTTAAGGTTCTCTTTTCTTCCCTTTTTGTCATAGATTTGATATCACCTTTTGAACATATATTAGCATACTAAAACCTAAACATAAAAAAACTCAAAAACATCAACAAAATATTGAAAACAATGAAATAAGAATAAGGATATATAGGCATATATAGTGCAAATATACCTCATCAGTTTACAAGCCCTGGTCGATAATTTATGCTATCAATTCAGGACACTCAATTGACTAAACATTTTGGCGCCATTGTCGGGGAGGTATAACTAGGTAGCCTTATTTCCTATTTCCCAAAAACAATGCGTAGAGAAAGAGATTCTAAGGGTACATTTGTAAGAGGCAGAAGTTTAATTCCCACAACTCCACTCACTCCACCAAGACCAAGAAGTAGCACACCTCCAACCCAAACTCACATTCCATACTATATTGGTCATAGGATTCCATAAGTCTCAAGATCAGATATCCCATCAGGAAGATCCCCCACTTCATCCACTGAAGCAATTCTAGAGGAGGAAGATCCAAGGACTCCTACAGAAGGGGTAACATTTTTCACTTTCACAGGGGAATATATTGCAGCAGAAGAATTACAAATCCCTAGTGAAGAGGAAGAAGAGGATTATTTCTTCAATATACCCTTAATAGAAGAACCAGTAGAACAACTAGCTCTTCCAACTGAACCCTATATCAGTTCAGAAGAGTCTATCATGGCAGAGGAAGGGGAAGGAGAAGTCTTTAATGGAGAACATACACTATTTGGAGGAGGTAGAGGAAGAGGAGGAGATAGAGGAAGAGGTAGAGGAAATGTAGAAGGAGGTAGAGGTAGAAGGGGAACTAGAAGTCCTTTTTGTTTCCCTATAGTAGATGAAGAGATTGATGCAACTATGAAAAACATCTCACCTTCTATTCTTCGTAACTTTCATGGACTGAAAAGTGAGGATCCTGAAACCTTCTTATTTGAATTTGAAGTTCTATGTAGAACCTATGATTATCTACAAGATGCTCAGAAACTTAAACTATTCCCTTCAACGTTGAAAGGAGCAGCATTAAAATGGTTTATGATTTTAAACAATAGGTCTATTAGGACATGGGATGAAATGAGAAAATCATTTCTAGATAGATACTTGGATTACTATATACCAATTAACCATAAGGAAGAAGTGTTCAAGATGATGCAAAAAGAGGATGAAAATCTAGAAGATTTGTTGGAAAGATTCAATTATAACATCAAGAGGGAAAAAATGGAAACCCTAGATCAAGAAACTTTGAAAGCTCTCTTGCTGAAAAAAATTAAGGATGAATGGATAGATATCCTCAATATGATGGGAAAAGGGGACATATCTCAGCTTCCATTACCTGATATAGCTGAGTTATGTATTAATATTTCAAGAGGAAAATCTAAGACTCTAAAAGACCAAGAGAGCCTGCTCTTGCAAGGGTAAGTAAATCTACAGCTGGAACAGTAAGTAGGGAAGAAATAGGTAATATTATTAATGAATTCAAATCTGACATTCTAGGGAGTCTTAGTGAACAAATAGACACCCTTAAGTTACAAAACAAGCAAAAATCTGAAACTGATGCCTTAGCAATATTTTGTCCCAAATGTAGGAAGAAGCATGCCTTGAGAGAGTGTCCTTAGATGCAAAAGCAATAGAGACTTGTGCAATTTGTTTAGAAAAACATGAGACCAAGAGTTGTCCTTCACTCCCTAGTCTTAAGGCTGTCTTTCAAGAAGAAACACCCACAAATTCCACAGAATCTCTTAACTTTGTCTATATAAGACCTTGGCAGGGCCTCAGACACAAGGGTTTACTAGTCAAATGTACAATCAACCCCCACCAAATTGGAACTCTTGGCAACAACCTTAGCCCCAACTCCAAAATCAATCTCAACCTTGGGAACAAGGAACACAAAATCCATATGGAAGGTTCTCCTAGTATTATCAATATCCACCTTCTTATCCCTCATATCCAACATATTCAAATTTTCCCCCACAGCAAAATCCTCAACAAAATCCTCAATAGAGTCCACAACATCAGAACCAAAATCAAAATCAACCACTTCCATTACCATTTCCTCAAAAATCAAATCAATTGTCTGCCCAGCTAATACCAAACCCCAACAACAAAAATCCTCAAAATACATATATGATAGAAGGTCAACAATTCCCAACCTATTCGATTACTCCTTTAGACCTTAATTATGTTCAACTTAGGTATGGAATAATACTTGAAAAGAAGAAACCTTCTGTAATTATACAAGAGAAAAAAAATTCTGAGGAAGATTCTCTACGGGTAAATAAAAGTCTTGAGGGAAACACATCTTTTCAAGATCAAAACATTGAAAAATAAAAATAGAAAGAGCCAATAATTTCAACTGCTATATTAGAGCAGCCATCAACATCTACTTCTACACCTCTTTTTCCAGAGATATTACAAATTGATAAGGGTGTAGAGAAACAAATTATGATGCCTAACTATGATTTCCTAGATGAGTTAAAAAATGTTTGTATTAAAATTCCATTATTACAAGCTATCAAGGAAATATCAATCTTAGCAAAAACAATAAAGGATTTGAGTATGAAAGAAATAGGAAAAAGAATAAAAGAGACAAAGAAAATACAACTGGTAGGAAAAATAGCAGACATAATGATGGGTAAGATTTCCATTCCAAAGTTTCTAGACCCAAGAAATCCAATTGTCAGAATACACATCAATGGAATTGAAATTCAGAATACACTCATTTATTTAGGAGCAACAATAAATATCATGAGTAGGCAAATCATGGAAAAACTAAAACTTCCTAATCTTCTTTTTACACCCACACTGCTACAATTAGCAGATAGATCTGTAATCAAACCAGATGGGCTAATAGAAGACATTCCAGTGTCCTTATATTCTTGGGAGTATCCTATGGATTTCATGATCTTAACTCCTAAAAATGATCTAGGAGGACATCCTATTATATTAGGAAGAACTTGGTTAGCTACAGCTGATGCTTTCATTATCTGTAGATCTGGTGATATGTACATCTCTGATGGAAGTTCAACCAAGAAATTTACCTTGTATCCTCCAGCAAGAAAAATCACAGAATTAGATGATACTCAATGGATTGATGATGAAGAAGATATACAACCTCTCTTCACTATTTCAGAAATTAGTGAAGATAGTCAGATTCTGAATACTTTGGAAAATTATGAATCTTCTTCAGAATTTAAATATGAGAAATTTCAAGAAGAATCTAACATTGAGTTCTGATCATCAAGACATATATCTATTTACTCCATGGAAGAATTTGGCAGCTCTGCAATTGAAATATTCCCAGGAAAGACCTTAAACATAAACAAAAACCTAGAGAAGTTTCAACAAGAAAAGCTAGTCAAAACATTACAGAGACACTCTTCTACAAATGCTTGGGAGTATACTGACATGAAAGGGATCAATCCTAATACTTTCACTCATCATATCTATATAGAGGAAAATTGTAAACCAATCAGACAACCTCAGAGAAGGATGAATCCAAACCTTAGGGAGATTGTTAAAGAAAAATTGCAGAAATTGTTAAATATCAATTTTATTTATCCCATTTTAGATAGTCAGTGGATCTATCCTTTGGTGATTGTACCCAAGAAGAATGGAAAATGGAGGGTATGTATTGACTACAGAGAACTGAACAAAGCTACTCTTAAAGATCATTTTCCCTTACCTTTCATAGATCAGGTATTAGACACATTAGTAGGCAAGAAGTACTTCTCATTTTTAGATGGGTTCAATGGCTATAATCAAATTCAAGTAGCACTTGAGGATCAAGACAAGACCACATTTACCTATCCTTGGGGTACCTATGCCTACCGATTATTTCCATTTTGATTATGCAATGCACCTGCAACATTCCAAAGGGTAGCATTAGGAATATTTTTAGATCTAATACATGACTGTGTAGAGGTATACATGGATGACTTCAAAATCTATGGAAACACATTTGAAGAATCCTTAGCAAACTTGGAAAAAGTTTTAAAAAGATGTAAAGAAGAAAATCTTTCATTAAGTCATGAAAAGTGTTTTATGATGTTTACTGAAGGGATTTTTCTAGGACATCATATTTCAGGAGAGGGGATCAAAGTTGATAAGTCAAAAGTTGAAGTCATATCCAGACTACTAGTTCCAAGTTGTCAAAAAGATGTTAGGAGTTTTCTAGGATTTACAGGGTATTATAGGAGATTCATAGAAAACTTCACCAAGATAGCATCTCCATTTTTTAAATTACTTACCAAGGACTGTGAATTCAATTGGACTTCTAACTGCCAGTTAGCCTTTGAAACTTTGAAAACAAAAATCTCTGAAGCACCTATTTTAAGGGGACTTAATTGGAAATTACCTTTTCATATTTCAACAGATGCCTTAGATACAGCTTTAGGAGCTGTATTGGGACAAAAAGACCTGATTCCTTATGCCATCTACTATACAAGTAAAAATTTGACTCCTTCAGAGTTAAATTATACTAGAACTGAAAAAGAGTTCTTAGTTGTTGTTCATGCCATAAATAAATTTAGACACTATATAACAGCCTATGAAACTTTTGTTCATACAGATCACTCTGCAATTAGGTACCTAATGAACAAATCAATTACTAATGGCAGAGTCACAAGATGGCTATTGCTTTTACAAGAGTTTAACATCACCATTCTAGATAGGCCTGGGAAAAAAAATACAGTAGTTGATTTCCTATCTAGACTCCAAAACATTAAAGACAGTACTCCAGTTGAAGATAACTTCTCTAATGAATATCTCTTTGCAATTACCACTCAAACTCCTTGGTTTGTTGATATTGCTAACTATCTAGTTTCAAGAAAATTTCCTTCAATTATGAATACAAGAGATAAAAGAAAGATCATTTATGACAGTGCAAAATATTCATGGATTTCTAATGAGTTATACAAAAGAGGTCCAAATTTCATCATCAGAAGATGTGTTCGAGAAGATGAGATGCCTGAAATTCTCAAGGCATGTCATGATAAACCATGTGGTGGACACTTTGCTGATAAGAGGACAGCTTATAAGATCCTTCATTTAGGATATTATTGGCCATCCCTCTTTAATGATGCTAAAGAGTATGTTAAAATGTGTGACAGTTTCCAAAGGGTAGGGAAACCTTCTCCTTCAGGTGAGATGCCTCCGCAACCTCAAGTACACATTGAACCCTTTGAGAAATGGGCTTTGGATTTTGTAGGACCTATTAATCCTTCATCAAGACAAAAGAAATATATATTAGTTTGCACTGATTATGTAACCAAATGGGTAGAGGCCAAACCATTACTTTCTGCTACTGAAGCATATATAGTCAATTTTCTTTTTGAGGATATTTTTACTCATTTCGGTGTCCCAAGAGAAATTGTTACAGATCAAGGAGCTCAATTCACATCAAAGCTAGTGGAGAAAATGGTGGAAAAGTACAAAATTAGACATATAAAATCTACTCCCTACCATCCACAAGCAAATGGGCAAGTGGAATCTACCAATAAAGTCATTGAAGGGATCCTAACAAAGACTGTTCATTTACACAGAAGAGATTGGGAAGAAAGGCTTCCTGAAGCCTTGTGGGCCTACAGAACTACATGGAGAAACATAACAGGTCACACTCCTTATGAACTTGTTTATGGAAAACAAGTCTTGTTTCCCATAGAGTTTCAGATCCAAACTTTCAAAATGGCAGTCCAGTTGGGACTTGATCTAACAAAAGCATAGAAGCACAGACTGGAGCAAATTAATGAATTGGATGAGATCAGACAAGATGCAGTCCAGAGAACAAGCATATTCCAACAACAAAGGACTAGATGGCATGATAAGTACATCAAGAAAAAGAAATTTAAAGAAGGTGACTGGGCTATCTTATTTTATTCAAAGTTCAAGGATTTTTCAGGTAAATTTCAGATTCATTGGCTTGGGCCATATGAGATTGTGAAAATCTTTGAAAATGGAGCAATAAAAATCAGGACAATAGATGAAGGAAAGGTAGCCCTTCTTGTAAATGGACACATACTGAAATTGTATCATAAGCCACTTTCAAGAGAGGAATTTGTCAAGAAATTTCAAGATAACATTGATATGAAGTTAGTGAAGAAGAATCCTTCTTATTCACTAACTTAAATGTATTCTTCTTCAATATATAAAAATAATAATAATAATAATAATTAAAAAATATATATATATATATTAAAAAAAAAGGTATAAACATGAAAACCAATCATTGATTGGCATGATTATACAGAAAATCTAAGGTAAAAATCAGAGTTCTTCTCACACTTTAGATTTTCAAAAATTGTTCTTTTCTGCAATTAAGTATTATAAAATCATAAGTTGCAGATTCACTTTACATATTCATGATCCATTTCATTTCATTCCATCTCATACTTCACTCCATCCACATTTTCATTTCATTTCATACTTCATTCCATCCACATTCCACTTCATTTCATTCCATATTTCAGAGTTTTTACAGGTACATTCTGTAGCTACATATTCTGCAGCCAGATCCATTTTGTAGCCAATTGATTCTGCAAAACCTACTTCAGCAAACAGAGAACGAGTCAAACAAGATTATGGAGCCTAAAAGAGCAGTATCTCTCAGATGAAAGACAAAAGCACATCAAAGAAACAAAAATTCAAAAAGGGCTAAGGTAAAATTGTATGAAATTATTTTTGATAGCAAATCATTAAAGGTATAATATGGTTAGGTCATATGTTTTCCTAAGTTATTTTATGATTCGAATTGATCAAACTCCTATCATAAACCCCCCTTGACCAAATCCCTTTTACCCCGCTCCATACCAAATTATTATTAATTGAAAAAAAATGGTTAAGACCTAGAAGTGACCTATTGGGTCACATCATCAGACCAGAGAATTCATTGATGATTTTTGAAATCCTCATAAAGATTTCTTCGCGATCATTCATTCCATGACAAACTCTTATACCTGATTATCCTTCATGATTTATCACTACCCTGTTCCGTTCACTCCCACTCACTGCTATTTCTTCCACAGCCAAACCCTCATCTACAGAGAAGTCACTTTAGGGCAAGACAACCCTTCACAGTTTCTTTTGCTTTAAGAACAGGAACAAAGCAGTGAATTGAAGCCAGAGAAAGGAAGCAATTTTCGTTAAGAAGAAATGGGGTTTATTGTAAGGTCAGAACCAATTGGAACTAAATAGTTGGAAGGATAATGTCAGATTAAAGGGTTGTTGAAATAGGCTGGATGGCTAAGTTTTATAGAGAAATTTAATGGATTTCATAAATAAATCACAAATTCATTTGCCAGATCATTCAATGGAGAAGTAGTGGAGATTGGGGATATCAAATTCTCCATCGCAGAGTATTTCATAGCAGAAGCAATAGAGCTGCCAAGGCAGGGAGAACGATGGTTTAAAAACAAAGAATTTCACAATGAGGCTTGGAAACAAATGTTGAAAAACCCAGGTATGGACACTACAGTTTTTAAGAAAGGTATTCCTAGGTCAGCTTTGAAGAATAAATGGAGGAATATGTTATTAATCTTACAAAAGTTCATAACCTGTGAAGGCAGATTTGGCACTTTATATGTTTATCACATTAGGCTCATAATGAATTTTCTAGATGAAGAAATAAATCTGCCATTTTTCCTACTTGATAGTTTAAAAAGGATGTCTTCAAATGTCCAGAAAAGGCTTCAGTTCTTAGAGACTACCTTACATCATCATGGCTTAATTAAAATGTTAATTGAGTTTCATTTGAAGAAGATAGGAGATAATTGGGATGAATTCCTCCTAAGGAACCATTTTGAAGAACCTAAAGAAACATTATCCAAAGAAAAACCTGTGAGAAGAAGTAAGAGAGGAAAGGATGTTAAAACTGATGAAATCAAGCCTAGCGTATCAACACAAGAAGACAGTGATGAAATAATCTCTGATAAATTGGTAAAAATCAGGAAACAACTCAAGAATAAAAGGAAGAGGGAGTTAACAAATATATTTGTTGAATAAGATGATGTAAAAGATGAAAATCCACCTAAATTGAGGAGAAGTTCCAAGCTTAAGGGCATGATGAAAAAGACATGCATTAAAGGAACTAAAATCATAAACATTGAAGAAGAAGAAGTTCCAATGCAGTCCCCAATTGATAGATCTCCTATATACCAATATGAAGAAAGCTTTGGTAGAAGAACCCCAGATGTAGATGCAGCTCAGCAGTAGTTTTATGACCATGTGGAATCATTAGAGAGAAAAGCCTCAGAGAACAGAGAAAGGTCCCCCAGTCCACAAGAACCTCCAATTGAAAAATTAAAAAGAAAAAATTATGAATTTGAGATACTAAATAACCATATTAAGAATGAAAATGAAATTCTAAGGGAGCAAGTTAAATTGAAAGGTAGCATTAATAGTACTCTCTCTCAGAAAATGGAAGGATTATAGAAAGCAAACAAGAAGTTGAAGAAAAGGTATAGGAAATTGAACATGGCACTTATTAATCTGAAGTTCAAAACACTCATGAGGAAACCCAGGATGGCATTAACTACTGGAAGAAGCAGAAAAAGAAGGCTAGATGTCCTTGCAGAGGTATCAGTACAAATGGAATGAATTTGCATGAGGACATGCAAAAGTTTTGCAGTGAGGGTATGTTGAGCCCTAAAAGTGTCTTATCCTTTGCCAAAATCCTCTTTATCTTATCATTCCTTTTGTCTTTTATATACCTAAAAGATCAATAAGAATGATTAAAATCACTTAAGGAATACATGCAATGACTAACTTGTTGTACTTTTGTGGTTTTGTTGTCTTAATGATTTCTGAGCAGTTTTAGCTACAGAATGCAGTCATTATGTAGCCAGTTACACATTCTTTAGCCATTTTGGTGTTTGAACATATTACAGGTGTCATCTAAAGAAAAGGAGTATATGGGTAGATTCTATATCTTTCCTACATTGTTCCTTGTCATCCACGAAGGCTGAATCAAAATCTGGAGATGCTTGTGCACATGGTCAAACCAAGAGTCTGAGAAGCAGATTTCTATAAGGATAAGGACTCTTGATTTTCTTTCAGTAAATCACGAGTCCTATCAAATAGTTTTAGTTTGATTTTGACTTTAGAAAACACCTGTGCCTACTTTCATTCAATTTCAGTTATGTAATTTCCTATAAATTTAGCTCGGTCATACAGAGAAAACAAGTTAACTATTATTTTCCAAAACTGTGATACTCTGTTTCGAAGTATTTTTGATAATAAGAAGGAGCATAACTTTGATGTTGTGTTGAAGACAAGCTTAAGGAGTTAAGGATTTTCATGCTAACTTGATAGCAGAGGGCCCCTGCTATCTAAGGAGGCTTCCATGTGCTTTCTAGATAAGTAACTTTTAATTCTGTGTTGTTGTATTTCTTTCTTAGACAGTTTTCTGAGTTTGTATCTTCCAGTATCATGTCTTGCTTTGTTTTTTCAGCTAATAGATCCTCATGATGTTATAATTAGTCATTTCTTTAAAAATTTCCAATATATCACTATTCATTGAATGGATTTCATTGTGACATCTTGAGTTACCAGCACTTTAAGTTTCTGTCATTTAGATTAAAAGATTTTCATTATCCTACAGCCACTCTTTTTCTTAAAAGCTTTTCCAACATATCACTATTGACTTAATGAGATTTGTTTGTATGATGATTAATTTAATTAGGTTGGATTGAATATCCTCATATTGTTACAAGCATTCTTCTCTCAAAACTATCCCAATAAATCTCTAAATCACATAAGCATTGTTCATAAGCATTTTTCTAGATGTTAGTCGATCTATGTAGCCTCATGGTGATTTTTGAATGAAAATAAGGGATTCATATTATTTCCTAAGAGAATTTTCATCATATTTTTTGTTGTTATGCTTCAGTTTTTCATCTAGAACTATTGTTCCTATAGAAAGAGGAAAATGGATACACCTAGTTCATTTTTTCCTGATAATGCTCAAATTCCCTACTTTTTTTTCTATATGCATAAATATATCTTAATATTCTTTACAGTCCTTTCATAAATTTCACTCTCTAATAGTTATCCTAGTATATTTGTAGGTTAACCCTAGTTCTTCTTCAAATATTTTGGTCGTAACGTCTTCCTTCACAAGGATTAAACTTGGTTATATTTACTCTAAGTATTACTCAATGTATCTCACGGATGGTAAGTTTAAATATTTAAACCCTAAGCCTAATTTTTTCAATGAGTTTCTTCTGCCAATGAATTACAATTTAAATGTTGAGTATTTTCCCTCTATGAAAAAGTACTATGTGGATACTGCACTCCTTTTTCCAAAGGTAAATATAACACCAACCATTATAATTATCCTTTACACTTCCTTTTGGTTATTTCCTACAAATTTTCAATAATTTGACCAAGATTTTTTATCTATTCTTCTCGCGGTTAGTTCCAGTTATGATTCGGCTTTATTTTGAGCATTATGTGGAGAAGATTTTCTTTATTTCAATTCTTTTCGCCATGGATGTTATAGTTGTTTATTTTATTTTATTTTTTTCCTATGGCTTCCATACCATTAACATGATTCTAGCTTGTAGTTGTTCACCTATATTTTTTTGTGTCAGTATTTCTATTAGGAGGCCTTATGTTGGTCATAATCACATATTTCTTCGACAACCGTCTGTTTGAAAATTATATTGATAATATAAGGGAGAATGTTGGGTCTGTGTAGAAAAAAATTTTAGTAATATATTTTACTTTGTTTTGAGGGTTTCCCCCCTTTGGTTAATTTATATTTATTTGTTACTTAGTTGGACATATGGTCGATATTTGTATGGATGTGAATGTAAATTGTTCTCTTTTCATTTCTAGAACAAAGATTACAATTTTCTCCTTTACAATTCCTCTTGCATGTTAAAAAATATGGTTTCCCAAGAAGGTTGTTGCTTAATTTTTGTGTAAATTTACATTGTAGAGTAGGTTGATGTAGGTTAAAATTTTCTTCCTTTCCTTTATAAAAAAACATGACAAGACTATATGATTTCCTTAACTTTTCGTAAAAAGAAACATGTAGCTTGCTTATTAATTACTACAATTCCTTTACACCGTTATTGTGATTATTTTTCCATTTTCATTTTTTATGCATATTTGGTGTATCTTCTTTATATAAATTATGAATATTCATATTACTTTCATTAACATCTGTATTGAAGTTTCAATAACTTTTCTACTATAATTTTAATAACTTGTGTACTAAAATTTCACTTGTGTACTAAGCGTGCATGGTTTATAAATTATTATAAATTTCTATGTATCTATATATACTACTTAACTACAATATTGTTAGAGTTTACAAACTAGGCTAGAGGTGTAGCAGAATCCTTTCATGCGAGACTACTATGGGTCTCTCTCTAAGCCCTAACTTTCTTTGTTTAGGACAATTTCCCTTGGTTCTACGAACAAGGTTCCACCCTTGTTATGGATTGAGATAGCTAACCTCAGCATTATATTCTCTTATTCATTCCAATATTATACAATTATATGTATATATATATATAGCTATTTTACTAACATTTAACAAATTTCATTTATAATACCAATAATGGGTTAACATTAAAATATAGACTATATGAATTTACATTACTCTTACCACCTAGTACCTTTTTTACCTTTGACAACACTTTTTTACCTTTGACCACCTAGTTCATATAAACTATGACAGCAATTCAAGATTGTAGTGTTGGACATTGGATGTAGCTTTCACTATTGATAGCAGATTTTAGACTTCCTAGAAAGGAGGTGCATCCTGCTACTACTTTTGACGGTGGAGGTGTAAGTCTTTGGATTCCCTTGTTACATATACAAGCATCATATCCTTTTATTTTTTGGTTCAAAAAATATGTAAATGTGTATATTATTGTAAATTTTGTATTGAACTGGATTTATAAAGCTCCATATAAATTATGGTTATTTTCTAGTTGATCAAATGTGGTTATTATTGTAAATATCGTAATGATCTGTGTTAGAAAGCTCCAGTAAATGGTATGATAGTCATGTTTTAAGGTGTAGTCATTGTAAATAATCCAACTAGCTAGGTTATAAAGCTCCATAAGTAGTATATTTTGTCTTTCATCAATTTGTTTGGTTATAAGTGTCATTGAACACCGAGGACAGTGTTCCTCGAAGGAGGAGGGTTCTGTAACAACCCTGGTCAAAAACTCCATGTAAAAAAAAGGACCAAGGTCACGGGACACATATTCCAAGTTGAATGTTGGAAAAAAAATCTTATTGGGTGTTCATTCAGTTTATTATGGCTAAGTAAATTGGAAAAGGAAATGGAAAAGTATTTGGAAATGAAAAGAGGCATTTATTGGCATTTATTTAAGAAAATAATGGAAATTGCGAGAAAAGGAAGGTGAAAGGTCACGCATTTCATGTGAGGAGGAAAATAAAGGAAAATAATAGAAAATTGAAGAAAATAGAGGCATCATTAGTAAAAAGGCTTTTAAGGATCAGTTAGCACCTTTTGTTAATTTAATTTATTTTTTTCAGTTCACTTTTGTAACTCTCTCTCTATTCTCTCTCTCTCTCTCTCTTGGACACTTATAGTTTTCTTCGATAACTCTAGCATTGGATCATGGACGGAAATGGAAGGACCAAGGAAGAAAATATCAAGAAAGGAAAAGGAGGATCGAGTAGCTACAACAAGATTATTTTCAGGTATCAATTTGCATGTGTGATTTGCTTGCTAGGTTTGGCATGCATGGTACATGCATGTGTGTATTTGGCTCTCTTGTTGTCGTTAACATGTGATTTTATAGGTGTGACAGTGTTCTTCAACTTAGCCTTGTCATTTTCGAGTAGCGATGGTGTGGTGGGTTCTCTTGTATTTGGTTGATCTAGATTACAGGATGGTTTCAGAGCTTAGTGAGGTGGTCTCTAAAAGAAATAACACAAGGCCTAGGAATCCCTAGACTAGAGAAGGTGGGATTGCTAGATTTTGTGTGCCTCGGTAGGCCTAGAATTTTGTGATCGTTGAATGGAGGGATATGTGGTAAATCCTAGAGGTATATTCCCTCGATCAAGCCTAGGAAACCTCGACCGATGAATGGTTTTATATAGGGTAAATTCTAGAGGGTGGAGTATCGATTAGGCCTAGGAATCTTCGGCTAGTGAATAGCAAGATATATGGTAAATCCTAGAAACTAGGAGACAAGAAAATTTTCTCATAGTGTAGGTATAGAAATATGGTGGAATCGATACTTTCTTAGGGCCTAGTGATTTGGTTTGGATTGTGGTAAATCTAGAGGAAACTTGGATTGGTTTGGTTTTGAGTCCATGTTCATGCTTGGAATATGGCACATGGGTGATTGGTTGAAAGAAAGATTTGGTTCAGCCAATCTATGTTCAGGTGGATTATGGAAGTCCCAAACCTGGTTGGCTTTTGATTCATTAATAAAATATTCTTCTTTTTGGTATTTCATACGTAAATGTATGAGATTATATGTCGATTTTATGGTTGTTATATCCTTGTTATTTCTATTGGTTATATGTTGGTTATGAGTATGCCTTATGACAGACTTAATGTATGGTTCTCATCATGTTTTGATTAGAAAATTAATGTACAATGAATATATGTACTAATAGATGATAATGTAGTTATTTTGATAAGGAAACAATGCTTCTTTATGAATCTCAAATAAGTATGAGACCCTTATGCTGAGATATATTTTTATGACCTCTAGATTACATATTTATGACATGATTAACAAAATGTATGTCATGGCTATTAGGGGTCAAATTAAGTACATCTACTAGTATTTTCATTTGTATCTTTTTTTCATTATTATTACTCATTTCTATAAGTTTCATGGAGTTCTCAGTAGTGGCCTAAGACCTAACCCTACATTAGGGGAAATTTAAGGTCTAAAATGGGCCTCCTAAGGAAATTATAAAATAATAGTGGAAATAATAAAATAATATTAGATTACATCATCAAATTTTAGAAGGAAAAAATAATAATAAAATAATAAAACGATTTTTTCAACTCGTATTTTCAACTTATGTCCCTAAGTTTTTACTCAAATTTTGAACGGAAATACTTATTGGATGCAGAATTTAAATTCTCATCCAAGGAGTACCCATGTTGCATACTTTCGATGGACCCTACTACACGAAAAATGATAAATACATGAAAAACATGATTGCAATCATGTTTTTTCATGTATTTATCATTTTTCGTGTAGTAGGGTCCACCGAAAGTATGCAACCTGGGTACTCCTTGGATGAGAATCAATCATGTTTTTTCATGTATTTCTCATTTTTCATGTAGGAGGGTCCATTGAAAGTATGAAATATGGGTACTCCTTGGATGAGAAATTAACTTTTGCATCCAACGAGTACTCCCGCTCGAAATTTGAGTAAAAACTTAGGGAGATAAGTTGAAAATACGAGTTGAAAAAGTAGTTTTATTATTTTATTATTTTTTGTTATTTTAACTTTTTTACTCCAAAAATGGTGAATCATACCCCATGGTTGATATCTTCATCTTCAATCCTATTGGTTCTTATAAATTTTAATTTGGTTGTACATTTTTCTTAGGAGGCCCATTTTAAACCTCAAAATTCCCCTAATGAAAAGTGGCTCAGAATCTGGGGTCATTGGCACAAAACTAACAGGAAAATTCCATAGTCATTGACACGCCTTGTTGTGGGAGAAACTAAAAGGCCTTAGTCACATGCATGTCTTTTCATGTGAGCGGCTAAGGGTCCAGATCAACAAAATTATATGTTACCTCAGGGGTTGGTCACCTCTAAGGGTTGGTTGGCTCCTGAAGGTTCTATAGAAAGTGTGAAAGGTCAGATTTGTTTGGTTTTGTCGATTCCACTTCCTTAACTATACATGGGAAGTTGAACCACATCATAGTAGCCTATTGTCACATGTTTACCTCATTAATCCAGTTATCTTGGGTAAATATGGTAGGATGGTGTTACATAAACCCACATAGAGAATACCAAGGTCAATTTATAGTTATAACTTCTTACCACCCTCTATAATAGAGGAAATACATTCCTTGTACTCAAAATATCCCAGTTATATGTGGAAAAAAAGAAACAAATGCACACACATATACATATATATGTATAGATATTTACCTGTTACATTTATAGAACATTACTAGATATTTTCCATTATTTATTTTTCAATCCTGATATCATTTTAAATTCATAATAACAATCTATTCCATTTCGATAAACCAAATCATCCATCATACAATCAATGAAATATTCTTATACTTATTTAAAATCTTCTAGGAAATATGTTAAAGGCTTCCACATTCCTCCCAACCATGAACTAATTTTCTTCGTTAGTTCCCCCCGAGTTCCAATCTTCCCTGCTAGGAAAACAACTCAGGAAACTATTTTCGGTTTCACCTCCATAACCCTTTAACATTTTACCACTAGTTTTATGGTTTTAGGACCAACCTTTTTCTCCCATTGGCGTATCTTAAATATAAATTCATTTTTCTCCTTCAATATTCTTTACACAGGTTCCACCTCATGATATATATCTCCAATCATGAATTTTCTTGGAGGTATGTATTTCCAAATAATTCTCCTAAATGGAAAAAAGGAAGACTTTTCCTTATTTGTTTTTTCCACCTCTCGAGAATAAATAATTATATTTGTTTTTGTGGTAGTTAAGAGTTTAGTCTCACATGATAGCATTTGACATATTTTCCAAAATAATAACAAGAAAAAAAAAGTTTCTCCTTTTATTTAATCAAAATAAATATGTACATCATCACATCATATTGCTTGTCCAATTGGACCTTTCAGTCAAAAATTTAATACAAAGCCATAAAAATAGTTACTAGGGGTATTACATATGCCCTCCCCTTAAAACGGAAAATCATCATCAGTGTTTTCAGGTTTCCA
Source organism: Pinus albicaulis (assembly GCA_034641835.2). Classification (NCBI taxonomy): domain Eukaryota; kingdom Viridiplantae; phylum Streptophyta; class Pinopsida; order Pinales; family Pinaceae; genus Pinus; species Pinus albicaulis. Next base: position 619,907,684 of record CM076584.1, on the reverse strand, counting down.
TTTTCCTTCATCTTATTTTCCATCTCATAGGTGACCTTAAGCCAAAAGTGATTTCTTTGAAATTTAACCTGGGTGATGACTCAATTCCGGAGTGTAGCTTCCCTCCTGTCAAAAATTTGTAAAGTATCAACCTAGAACTCTCCTTTTGGTTCAGCCTGTACAACATTCCAATCAGTTATATTAGTATGATCATGTATATTAAACACATTATGAACTCTAATATGGATTGGTAGATCTTGCTGGTAGACCACTAGCACTGCCCTAGTTGTTATATCAAATGGCCCCCAAAAACAAGGTAGAAAATCTGGCCCTAGCATAACTGTATCTTTCGGTTGACTCCAACTTAAAGGAGCATGTCACCTGTCTCCATACAAAACCTTGAAAGGACTCATCCTATGTGATGCATTATAACTATTGTTATAAGGAAACTATAATAGGTGCAGATACCATTATGTTGGAGCGGGGTCCCCTGGGGTGCATTTTTTGGTTAATTTTTGTATAATTTTTGTTGTACATGCTGCACGAAAGAGTCAAGGGGGATTTTGGGTGGGTAAAAGTCCCTTAATCATTGTAATTGGTTTAAAGGGAAAACCATGGTATGTGTTCGTCTAGATAGTATAAATATGTAAGGATTGATTCGAGTAAAAACAATGAATTGATTGGATATGAATGTTTGTTAAAGTTTTGATCTAAGTCTGGGTTTTTGGGTAGAAAGGCTCCTATTGATTGTGTGCGCGGAGACCTAGGTCCTATCTATGTGCAAACTCTACTAGCTGTGTGTATGGAAGTATTGGATGTACTGATTTTCATATCTCTTAATAAAGAAGAAAGTTTTGGCGAACCTGGAATATTATGTGACTATTGTATTGATTATCTGTTATTTTCTTTATGATCTAAATTTTTATGTGTTGCACATTTACTTTTGTTATTGGCTAATTGCATATGTGTGAATAGTATTTAATGAGTAGATATGAATGAAGAACACTATGTGCGAATACGAGTGATATTAGATGAATAGATTTTGGTAAAGTATACTTGATTATTGTGCGCAAATTATATTAAATAATTTTTTGATAATATGTGAAGGGCTAGATCTATTGATTATGCATGTGTGCATTTGTTATAAATCTATTTAGGACCATTAAATAAAAAACTTCCTCAAGGTGTAGAAACCTGGTTCCAACACCCCCCCCCCATACTGCTTCAGGTGAGACTTTGATGTACACAAGCAGGTCATTGTCGAAAGGGCCAGTAAATGGAGGGTTTTTTTGGTTGCGCGATAACTCTGAACCCAGGTGAGGACCCCTCAAGCCAAAAAATGGTTCTGTTGTCAGGACCCGAATAATTTTGAAGGATATTTGATGTTTTGGCATCTGACGCAAAACAAATTAAAATATTTTCTTCATAATAAGATACTTGAATTTGCGATCAAAGAAAATGGAAGCTATAAATTGTCTGCCAAAGATTGGGTAAAAAATTATATCTATACAGAGGTCCACGAGATTTTCTTTGCTTCCTTTGCGACCGAATTTCACGAGTGGTTGTCTCAACTTACGAAATTTCAAACTTGCGCAAAGGATGATGTGATCACTCAGTGGACCCCAAAGCTATTACAATAGTTAGAAAAGACTAACAACAAGATCACTCGCATGGTAGATCACTGGATCGATTGTGCTTTGGGAGGATTTGTGACTAAATTTTCTATTGATCCATTTGTATGTTATTCTAAAGCTGAACAAAGGTTTTTCAATGGACCTAGAGGTAATTTCCTGTGCTCTATGAAGTTGTGGATTAAAATTTTATTATGTGAACAAGGTACTCTGTGTAGTCAGATTGAGTGAATGTCCTGAAGAGGCTCGACTACACGCAATGGAATAACTTACCGAGTAGATCTAGAAGAAGGTTTTATTTACATTCCTCTCAAGGGTAAATCTTATAGTGACAAAGATTCAGAAACTAGTAGCTCTGGTGAATCTATGCACTCTGAAGAAGAAGTCTCACAAGATCAGTATAATCCTGGGTTGTTAGCCATAGTTCATATCCCATCCGCTCCACTTCCAAACTCATATCAAAATTCATCCACTCCACCTCCACCACCACGCGCTAAGATTTTTGCCTCCATGAAGTTACCTACTTTCCATGGCATTGGTAATGATGATACAAACCAAATCTGGTTTGTCACTGACACTGTGAGGTGAGCATAGTAGGTGAATAATGATGATGTTAAGAAAGCGAAGTTAGCCACTAATTTTCAAGATCGCACACTGGACTCGTACATAAGGTATATAGTGACGAATATTTATGCCATTATCAATAATCTGAATACCACACTAAAATTCCAATTCAAAAGGCCAAAATCATTTGCGCAGTGTGTCACTGATTTGAAGGAGATTCGCCAAGAATTGAACAAATCTGTATGGGATGTGGATCAAAGGTTGAAGCGCACTATTACAGATGGAGGATTCACTATTGATGATACCCACATAAAGATTGGTTAATTTCTATGCTGCTACCTCATATACACCAACCCTTAAGTCAGGAGAAGATTTCCACGCAAGCCGAAGTTGTAGAAATTTCCATGAAGCTAGAAGCTTCACCAGTACCAACTGTGCAGATCAGGACTCAAAAAATCCAAAGCCAGTTGGAAGAAATGCATTTAGAAATTCATGTAGGAGCATCAGGAGCCTAGTCAGCAATGTGACGGTTTTGGTCACATGTTGTGGCTAATTTGAAATAAAATAGACTTAGGAGTAGTATAATTAATTATTTTATAAATTTGTTATTGATTTATGGAGCATTGTTAGTTTTTTTATATTTAAATAAATTTGGCATATTGGGTTCTTTCCCTACGTGGAATAGAGCTAATATAGGAGTAAATGCTTAGAAATAGGGAGGCATTAGTTTGTTGAAGAATTCTAGAAGAATTCTATTCCGAGAAAGATAGCTTCACATATTGGTATAAATAAGAGGAAGCTGAAGAAGAAAAATAGAGAGTGTGCGAGAGAGAGGAGTGTTGGCATAAAAATTGTAAATGCAGAGGGGCAATTAATAGATTATTAGCTCATGCAGTGGTTTATTTGATTATAAATTTCATTATCAAATTTTTCTGAGTTTGCAATTAGCTGTGGTGTATATATATATGCGTTGTGAATGCAGATGGGTTGAAGCCCAAATATTAAAATTGTTAAAGAGCTTTATTTTTAGTCCTGAAGCTAACCAACGCAGGAAACTTTGTGTTGATGAACCAACGTAGAGCTTTAATTTAAAGTGGTGCAAAACAACGTTTTAATACTCATTGAGAGCACTGTCACTAATGCGAAATTAATCAATGCAGAAGCAAGGTTTATGACAATCATATCAAAAATTTGATCATTGGATGGAGGGATACGTACATGCAGAGATATGAAATGCCAAGCTGTGTAACTTCAGGTGTGTAGGGTTGAGGCGTATTCTTGCAGAGCCGGAAGGGAATTAACCAGTCAAAGCGACAGTTACCATTCCATCTGCGAGGCGTGAGAAATCAGAACAAATGAAATCACATTTTCTTTTGAAGCAGAGTTAAATCCATGGTGTTCGAATTGGTAAATACCAATGCCATATAGGCAACAACCACCATCACTATAGGAGTCGTGAGACAAGTAAACCACTACCACTATGTAAGTATTAGCAGTGTTATGAATAGAGTGTCGTGTTTGTATGGTAAGCAACACTTATGTTTAAAAAATGCCTTTTGCATGATTCGAATACTTGCACCATTCTAATATCCACGTTGTTAAGTTTATGTGATATCAATCGAAAGTTAGGAACATAGCTTCCGGCCTATACATGTTGCAATCTCCATACTTTGCACTGGGTTCATGAGTTTAAGGTTTGCACATTCAATTAATAGATGTATGAACTGTATGAACCAGTGTAGAAGGTATAATTCCATTCTTGTGCAAACTCCATTATTTTTTTTTCCAGATTAATAAGCTGTGTGGGTTGAAGTGTATGTAATTGATGAAATTTTAAAGAAGAACTTTCAAAATTTCCAGCTAGTAGGAAAATCAATTACATTGTTATGAAGGAATAAGCTCACTCTTCTCAGAAATTGTGTAGTTGCTACATTTATAGTGAAAGTGTGGGATTATTAGATTTTCCTACATTATTTGGTATCAGAGCTTGTTGAGTGGCTTTTTGAGCATTGCAGAGAATGCTGCCCAGAAGAGGAGTTGGAGTAGGCAGAGCTGGGATAGATAGAGGGAGACCTATAGAAAACACAGATTTTCTAGATGAAATCTGGCACTTGTGCACGAGAATAACTACCATGGAAACTAACCAGAGGAGAGGGACAGATGATGGAATTGCCAGTGTCGATGAAGAAGAGACCACTGACGAAGAAGTGGAGGAAGAAAACAAGGCAGCAAAAGTCATGAAGATGCTAGTCAAGGCCAGCAGTCGACCAAGGATAGAGGTACCTTTATATGATGGAAGTCTTAGTGTGGAGGTACTACTGGACTGGATCAGTTTGTTAGATAAATACTTCGACTATGAAGAAGTCGATGATAAGAAAAAAGTGAATTTTGTAGCCACGAGACTGAAAGGCCATGCAGCCCTATGGTGGGATGAATTGCAGTTGTCCAGGGAGTGAAAAGGGAAGCCCAAAATCAAATAGTGGGATAAGATGGTGAGTAAGCTAAAAGGTAAGTTTATGCCTAAGGATTACCAATTAAATCTATTTAGACAATTGCAAAATTTAAGACAGAAGGGGATGACAATTAAGGAATATACCGAAGAATTTTATAAGCTAAGTATTAGATCTGGCCATGTTGAAGATGATCTAGAAAATTTAGCTAGATATATAAATGGTTTGAGATATGAAATACAGGATGAGATGATCTTATTAAATTTGAGGACGATTGAAGATGCCTATCAAGAAGCCTTGAGGGCAGAGGAAAAACTGTTGTGCAAACCAAACCAGAGAAATAAAGGCAAGAGTCTGGCAAAAGAAGGGGGAACATTTGAATCCATATTTCAACACTCTCAGAATGAGGCAGAGAGTGTGAGAAATAGATCACCACAAAGAGGAGATTCTGGCCACAGAAGGTTCATGCCCAGAGGCAGAGGCTGAGGAAGAGATTTTCGGTGCTTTGTGTGTGGTGAATGGGGACATGTGCAATGGGATTGTCCTCACAACAGATCAGCAACCCAGCGTAGCATGAATGTTGCTGAAACCAAGGAAGAGATTCCTCATAATAAAACCAAAGAGGAACTACCTGAAGCCAGAGAATCATTGTTGTTAAAAAGGGTATTGCTTGAAGAAGCTAAGGAAGCCAAAGAACCAGTTCAAAGAAAGACTCTATTCAGAAATGTATGTAAGTCAAAGGGTAAGTGTTGCAAATTGGTAATTGATAGCGATAGTACTGATAACCTTGTTTCTATAGAGATGGTGGACAAGTTGAAGTTGGAGAGAACAGTACACCCCACTCCTTATAAAGTATCGTAGCCTCAGAAAGGCCATCGAATTATTGTAACTGAACAATGTAAAGTTGACTTTCATATTGGTACTTATAAGGATGTTATTGTATGTGATATAATGTCGATAGATGTATGTCACATATTTCTAGGGAGACCCTGGCAGTTTGACCGAAATTCCATACACGATGGCAGAAGAAACACTTATACTTTTCAGAAATATGGGAACAAGCATACATTGCTACCATTGAAAGCTGAAGCTGACGAAGAAGCACCTGGAAACAGAATTATGTTGATGAGTGGGAAGACCCTGTTGCAGGAAGATGAGAAGGGTAAGGAGATGTATTTTGCTAGTGTTGGAAAACCCAAGGTAATTTTAACTTCTAGAAATTTAGAAGATTTACTTGAAGAAATTCAAAATCTGTTGAATGATGTTGTTGATATTGTTGTGGATGAGTTGCCAAATGAGTTACCAACCATCAAGAGTATTAGTCACCATATTAATCTAATACCTGGAGCCAGTTTTCCGAATAAAGCAGCCTACAGTTTAACACCACCAGAAAATACCGAAGTTGGAAGACAAATGCAAGAGTTGATGGATAAAGGGTTCATCAGAGGAAGCCTTAGTCCATGTACTGTACCAACAGTACTCAGTCTAAAGAAAGAAGGTGAATGGCGCATGAGCACAGATTCTCGAGCCATAAATAAAATCACCTTCAGGTTGATGAATGAAGTTTTGGAGGAATATGCAGTCTCTAAAGAAGAGCTGAAAATGGATCCAAAGAAAATTCAAGCAATTGTAAATTGGCTAACTCCTAGAAGCATATTTGAGGGAGATGTCAAAAGCAGATGGCAAGAATGCAGTAGCAAAGACAAGCAGCGAGCAGATATGAAGAGGTGGAAAAAGGAATTCCAAGCAGGTTACTTAGTCATGTATTGCAGATTTGTACCTATACCAAGAACCAGAAGAAGAACCACAAGGAGACACCATAACAGAAGAAAGCCCAAAGTAGGAAAAAGGGAAAAGAGAGTGTCAAAGAAAAGCAAGAACCAAACTTATTATTAGTATTTGGTCAAGTGGAAAGGACAGCCAGTGGAAGACGCCAATTGGATGACTGCAGCAGAACTATAGAGATTGGGGATCGACTCCAAAGTACTACAAGATCAGTTTTTCTTCCCCGGGAGTCTGATGCAGGAGCATCGGGATCCTAGCCAGCAATGTGATGATTTTGGTCACATGTTGTGGCTAATTTGAAATAAAATAGACTTAGGAGTAGTATAATTAATTATTTTATTAAATTTTTTATTTATTTATGGAGCATTGTTAGTTTGTTTTATATTTAAATAAATTTGGCATATTGGTTTCTTTCCCTGCATGGAATAGAGCCAATATAGGAGTAAATTCTTAGAAATAGGGAGGCATTAGTTTGTTGAAGAATTCTATAAGAATTCTATTCTGAGAAAGATAGCTTCACATATTGGTACAAATAAGAGGAAGCTAAAGAAGAAAAACAGAGAGTGTGCGAGAGAGAGGAGTGCAGGCATAAAAATTGTAAATGCAGAGGGGAAATTAATGGATTATTAGCCCATGAAGTGGTTTATTTGATTAGAAATTTAATTATCAAATTTTTCTGAGTTTTCAATTAGATGGGGTGTATATATATATGCGTTGTGAATGCAGATGGATCGAAGCCCAAAGATTAAAATTGTTAAAGAGCTTTATTGTTAGTCTTGAAGCTAACCAACGCAGGAAAATTCGTGTGGATGAATCAACGTAGATATTTAATTTAAGGTGGCATAGAACATCATTTTAATACTCGTTGAGAGCACTGTCACTAATGTGAAATTAATCAACGCAGAAGCAAGGTTTATGACAATCGTAGCAAAAATTTGATCGTTGGACGAAGGGATACATACACGCAAAGATATGAAACGCCAAGCTGTGGAACTTCAAGTGTGTAGGGTTGAGGCGTATTCTTTCAGAGCCAGAGGGGAATTAACCTGTCAAAGCAACAGTTACCATTCCATCTGCGAGGCATGAGAAATCAGAACAAATGAAATCGCATTTTATTTTGAAGTAGAGTTAAATCCATGGTGTTCGAATTGGTAAATACCAATGTTGTATAGGCGACAACCACCAGCACTATAGGAGCCATGAGACGGGTAGACCGCTACCACTGTGTAAGTATTGGCAGCGTTATGAATAGAGTGCTATGTTTGTATGGTAAGAAACGCATATGTTTAAACAATGCCTTTTTCTTGATTCGAATACTTACACCAGTATACTATCCACGTTGCTAAGTTTATGTGATATCAATTGGAAGTCGGGAATATAGCTTCCGGCCTATACATGTTGCAATCTCCATATTTTTCACTGGGTTCATGAGTTTAAGGTTTGCGCATTCAATTAATAGATGTATGAACTGTATGAACCAGTGTAGAAGGTATAATTCCATTCCTGTGGAAACTCCATTATTTTGTTTTCCGGATTAATAAGCTGTGTGGGTTGAAGTGTATGTAATTGATGAAATTTTAAAGAAGAACTTGCAGAATTGCCAGCTAGTAGGAAAATCAATTACATTGTTATGAAGGACATAAGCTCACTCTTCTCAAAGATTGTGTAGTTACTACATTTATAGTGAAAGTGTGGGATTATTAGATTTTCCTAAATTAGAAATACATATCATGTATAAGGATAAGGGAAAGGAGGCATGCGCAAATGTATGGTGTATACGCTGCAAATTTGTTGGGCATAACAAGGATCAATGCCCTATATTCAATGATTATCTGCAAGTTGGAGGACCAAGCCTATTTAAGAGCGCGGGTGGACCAAGTGGAACTCCTAAATTATGGTGCTCAATTTTTCAGGCTATGGGTATGCATGCGACAAACTACTATATGAGGATTGGAAAATACATGCCTGAGCTAAAGAAGCCTTTTTGTAAACTTTTCTCATCATTGAGACATGACGAACAGCACTGCCGCAGCTTTGATTTGATGATTGATCGAGCTAACCTCTATAGAATTCATGTTGAACCTACCTCGCCAGCATCCCTGTTTGGGTGTGGTGCATTCCAAACTAGAACATGAGGAAAAGGAGGAGGAGTTGGTCGATGGAGGGGACAAATCATCTGCTACAACTGTGGAGATGTTGGTAATTATGCGCACGATTTTCCAAATTCGACATGAGAGTCTTGTAGGTATTGTAGACAATTTGATCATGTTATTGAAGATTGTCCTGTTTTGATTGCCAAGATGTGGGAAAAGAAAACGTAGACTCTTACTCAGAATATTTATATGGTAATATAGAAGTTACTCGAAGACAAACCAAGCGTGAATGTTGTCACTAGGAGTGGTGTAGCCACTGGTGAAGACAAGGGAAATAAGCTGGAGACTGATCTTTGGATCCAAAAAGCACCTGAAAAGAAGGAAGGCTTCAACTTACAGCGCGAAAAAGAAACCTTTATAGAAGCAAAAAAAGGGTTTGCAGAAGCGAGCACCTCAACATCAAGCAAACCTATGGATGTGGTCGGAGTAGATGAAGAGATAAATCCGTTCCTACATGTTCTCATAAAATTGTTGCATAATAAGAAGGAAGTTGAGAACCTCCAAGCGTTGATACAAAATTGCGTAGAAAAAGAACAACCTTGAATGGAGGAAAATGTTTTTAATAATATCTATAAGATTAAAAGAATAATTGGACGAGACATGCGCCTGACTGCTCAAATTGGTGCATATGAGATGGATCAAGTCATTTTGGATCTAAGATCTGATGCGAATGTTTTACCGAAGCAGACTTGGTAACGAATGGGAGAACCTAAGTCGGAATGGTCCACCATCCAGCTACGCAAAAAAATCAGTAAAATATCATCCCCTTAGGAACACTCTCGTAGGTTGTAGTAAATATTCAAGGGGTAAAGGTGCTTGCAGACTTTTAAGTCATACATATTGTGGATGATATTGATCCCTATCCTACATTGTTCGTTTTATATTTGGCCATTGACATGGATGGCATCATCAATATTAAGTGAAAAAGTATGGTATTTGAGAATAATGGGACCAGAGTTGTGGTTCCCCTACATCCTGTAGAAGGTGAAAGATATACAGATTCGGTGCACGCATATGATGATGTTGATCATATCTATAAATTGGTTGCACAAGATGAAGATTGGATCAACCTAATAGCCGATGGAAGACTCAATTGGGAAAATTATAGTTCATGCTTTTTATATTCAGATGAAGAACCAGAGAACTGCAAGAACCAGCTGCATGAAGTATCTGCGTTGCATTACAATCGAGTGACAAGATCTCTTCGATGCATATCCTCAGAGGTACGAGAATATCCTTATTATGATGGTCTAACTAATGTTAACATGTTTTTAGGAGAACTTGAAATTTTTTTTCCAAAAGCACAAATATTCCATGCACTTGATATAGCACTGTGCTCAACCCTAGCATGATGGTGGGAGACACACAAGGGAAACTTGGGTAACTGGGAAGAATTCACCTGCATGATGCATATACGATTTGAGCGTCCAAATACCAGAATGGAAGAGACCTATTCCGGAAAAGGTGATCCGCGCAGACATTTGGATAGATGGATTGAAGCATGGGGTATAGAGCCGGGACTAGAATGGGTGCATATATTCATCCACACTTTGGGGAAAGTGCCTACGGACTGGTACCTGGAAACTGAGATGCGAAGATGAACCAATGAATGGATTGCGCTGACAGAAAGTTTTATCTTGACCTTTAGTTTTGAAAGTGGGTTTAACTGCTTGGTAAAAGCAATGCAGGATATTAAGGAGGTCATATTATACAAAACCAAACCAAATGTAGAGCGCCCCTTGCCAACACTGTCATTTGTCAAAATCTGTCAGTTGAAGAAAATGAGGAAAATACAACGTTACAATCCCTAAATCTGAAGGACATCATGCAGTTTTTGGGCCTTCAATTGAGTCATTGGATGTAACTAAGCCTCTGAATATTACGCAAGTTAACATTGGCTCAAAGGAATAGCCAAAATTAGCAAATACCATAGATTACTAGGATGATGATATGGTGGGAAAATTTTTTGAGTTGTTCATTGAATATCAGGACATGTTTCCTACAAAATTTTCTAAGCTAAAGGAGATAATAAGAGATCTCAGGGTGATGAATATCACCTTGAAACCGGATGTAAGACCTGTAAAGCAGCGCCCATATAGGTTGAATCCCAAATATAAGCATAAATTTAAGGAATAACTAGAGAAAATGGTTGTTGCAGGAATTATAGAACCAGTGGAGGAATTAGATTGGGTGAGTCCCATGGTCGTGCAAGACAAGAAGACGAAGGGAGAAATAAGGATTTGCATGGATTTGCGCAAATTAAATGATATCTGCGTACATGATATGATCCCGACCTCATTCTCTGATGAAATCCTAGACAATGTAGGAGGACAGGAAGCTTATTCATTTACAGATGGTTTCTTAGGATACCACCACATCATAAATGTGTCGAATGATAGAAGCAAGACAACATTTGTGACAGAATGGGGATCCTTTCAGTACACAGTCATGCCATTGGGTTTGAATAATGCGTCAACTATCTTCTCGTGCGTAGTAGTAGTTGTGTTTAAAGAATACGTCCATAATTTCTTAGAAGTCTACTTTGATGATTGGATTGTCTTTGGGTTGTTGAAGAAGCATCTATTAATTTTGTGCCTGATGTTGGATTCTTGTCAGAAGTATAAGATCTCACTTAATCTGAACAAGTGTATATTTTTTGTGCCATTTGGGATATTTCTTGGTCATATTTTTTGTCAGCAAGGATTGATGGTGGATCCCGCTGAAGATAGTTGTTATTGTTAACCTTGAATTTCCTACAAATGTGAAATAGTTGCGCTCAATTTTGGGGCATATAGGGTATTACCTAAAGTTCATTCAAGGCTACGCATTGATCACAGTGCCCATGGAGAAATTTCTCAAGAAGGATGCGTAATTTTGTTGGGATGAAGAATGGAAAAAGATTTTTGAATTGCTTAAGGAGAAGATGGTCATTGCGCCCATATTTTTCTTTCCAGACTGGTCGAAGGTATTTCATGTGCATGAAGATGTCTCATGAATTAGTTTGGGAGATATTTTAGTGCATCCAGGAGCTGAGGAGATTGATCAAGCTATTTCATTTGTAATTAGGAAGTTATCAAGAGTGGAGCGTAATTACTCGACCACAGAGAGGGAAGGATTGGCTATGGTCTACGCGCTACAGAAATTCTGCCATTATCTATTGGGAGGCCATTGTAATATGTTTACTAACCATTCTACGCTGAAGTGCCTAGTCAATAAGCCTGTGTTGGGGAGGAAGATATGAAAATGGTGGTTGTTATTTCAGGAGTATGACTTTGAAGTAATTTTGAAACCGGGGAAACTAAATGCTTTTCCAGATCATATGTTATGCATTGAAAATGGAGAAGAGCCAACTAGCTTGGAAGACGGTTTACCAGATGTGTAGTTATTTTCTATAAAGGTATTTGATGATAATTTTTCATATATTATTCATTTTCTAACCACTGGAAGTGTGCCCATGGATTTTACGTTGCAACAAAAGAAACAATTGGTCGCACACGCAAATGACTTTACTCTAATTGTCGTTCAGCTGTACAAAATGGGTGCAGATGAATTTATAAGAAGGTATGTGCTGTAATTTGAAAGGCGTGATCTCTTAGCCGAGGTTCATGGAGGGGTTGTTAGAGGTCACTATGCAAGGAAAGCCACTACGAAGATGATTTTACGAGCTGGTTTATGGTGGCCAACAGTGCATAGTACCGCACATGCGTATTGTCATGCTTGTGACATATGCCAAAGGATAGGGAATACATCGCACAGATATGAGATGTCTTTGCACGCACAAATGGCGTTGCAAGCCTTTGAAAAATGGGACATTTATTTTTTCGGACCTATTTGACCCTCCAGGAAAGAAGACATGTGTGTGTTACATAATAACTGCGACAGACTATCTAACTAGATGGGCTAAAGCTAAGCCTGTGAGGGATTTTAGTGCGACACAGATGCACACTTCATTACTGAGAACATCTTGACTCGGTTTGGGTGCCCTAAGATTTTGATGAGTGATTGAGGTATGCACTTTCTAAATGAAACTATTAAAGCTTTGATGGAAGAATTCCATATTCATCATCAAAAGAGTACTCCATATCACCCACAGGCGAATGGTGCAGTGGAAGCTTTCAATAAGATATTGGAAATTGCACTCACTAAGATGTGCAATGCTAATCGAAATGATTTGGATGTGTGCATACCTATATTTCTCTAGGCCTATAGAACAACGTGCAAGAAGATGACAAGAAAGACATAGTTCAAGATGGTGTATGGGCAGGAATTTTTTATACCAATGGAGTACATTGTTCCAAGCTTTTGCATTGCAACGTTCACTAATATGGCAGAATAGGATATTATTGAAGAACGATTATCGTAGTTGGTCGCACTAGAAGAGGATCGCTTCATTGCAGGTTTCCATCAACAAGTGCAAAAGGCGTGTGAAAAGGCTTTCCATGATAGGCACATTAGACATAAGGTATTTAATGAAGAGGTTTTTCTATTTTTGTGTGACAACAAGTTTGCGTGCCATCTAGGGAATTTCAAAATGCATTGACTCGAACCATATGTTATCAAGGAAATCACAAATGGAGGTGAGGTGTTTCTGGCCACATTAAGCGGAAAAAACCCTCCTGGGTATGTCAATGGAAGCTTATTGAAACCATACAGGGATGACCCTCTCCCTACGCGCACAAAATGACTATATGGATGAAATTATGGATATACGTTCTAAGGATGGTGGATGCACAAACAGGTACAACAAGCGCGTAGTAGCTGCACGCAGAGGTTGAGTAGGTCGCATAGGTGCCAGATACAGTCGTTGGAACAGTAAATATTGACAAGACAATATTCTTACCACTTGGAGGAGCGTCTAAATTTCATTTAATGAGGAGATTATGCTAGACATGGAGTCATTTTATCATTTATGAGGCTACATTAATGCACATAATATCATTTAAGGCATGACTATGCTATCAATATGACCGAAGGGATTGCATTAGTTCCCTTTTCTTTCTGTGCTATTTTTGTGATTTTTGTTCTCTAATTTCTCAAGATTTTCTAAAGCTTATGTATGGCCTTGATCCGCTTATTGAGGAGGAGCTGTGCTACCAGGGTTTGATTCCACCAACCATGATTGCCACCAAGCCTACCCCTTCTGCGACACCAGGAGAAGCCTATTGCGACCCTTGCGCCAGTGTAGACTAAGAAGGGGCAGTCCTCGGGGTCCTGAACATTCCCCCGTTAGAAGACCCCAAGGCCACACTCCACTGCTACAGAGAGCCAGAAGAAGCCTATGGCAAAGCTGCCAGAGACTATAATGGAGGAGGATGTTGTAGAAATCTCTAAACCCATCTCACGGTTGCCTGCATATGTCGCACCGCACAAAGCCTCAGTGAAGTTCCCTAAGGATCTCGATAAAGTGAGATCATATATCAATATTTTGTTGCTCCCTAAGGATGTACCTGTTGAAGGAAATATGTTCCCCAAAATTCTGTTGTTGAAAATGGAGGACTAGGACCTGACGGATCAAGAAAAATTTCGAGAGCTCATGCCTAGTATGTACTTAGAACAAGTTCCTTATGACGATGGAGTAGTGCACATTGAGCCAAAGCCTTGGGAACTGGGCCTGCACAAATCAGGTTTATTGAACCTACTACAGATTCCACACTTTGGGCGCGGCCCCATTAATGATATTTTTGTGCGACGGTTGTCCGTGCTCATTCACGGTGACAGTTTGTGGCTTGGAGAGCGCATTATAATAGATGTCATGTTGATCCATCAGATCACTGGCTTGCCTGACTAGGGGGTGGACCCTGTGGCGGCCTTTCGAGGAAAAGGCTAGGAGAATAAAGTTGCAGACAAAGTCAAGAAGTATTATAAGATGTCGCGCAACACTCGGGGATTCCTTGTCAGCAAAATCAATGACCCTGCAGTGCAATTTGGCATGATCATCCTCACTGCAATATGATGAGGAAGTGCAGTCCAAACGAAGTCCCAACCCACGTAATTTCTTTAGATGGGTAGTGCGATAAGGGCATACATTATAGCTAGGCTCAGTACCTATGTACAAAATTCCTATAGAATGTGCATGAGGTGCAGGAGGAAGGGAAAAATTTTTACTATGCCTGGCTATTACTCCTAATCGTACTCATTGGATGGAATACACCTCAAGACACACAATTCCTAGATATAGATCTAGAAATGTGCGAAGCTACGTTCTACACAACCCTGTGGAGTTCAAAGATCCCAACCACAGTCATAGAAAATAATTTTTTTGGGTTCTTTTTGACTCTGTGCTCTTCCAAGCTATTTAGTCAAATCCAAGTCTATCACCTACCTTATACAAGCAGTATAATTTAATTGTAGACTTCAAAGCAACATTTCATAACATGCACATCCGTGTGAAGGGTGATGTCTAAGGAGTTTGGTATGACTTACTGTACTTGGTCACAGAGGATGACCTGGTGTGTGTCATAGCGGAATCGTCACCTGCTTGGTTATAGTTACGCACCACTAGGGGTGCCTCTTCATCCATGTTTAAAACATTGACCAAGCCAAGAACTACAAAATATACGTAGCAGAAAGGAAAATATGCTAAATTCAAACCTGAGCCGAAGACGATAGGAGAAACCATCGACCTGGAGAAGGAAGCAGAAAAGAACAGTGAAGGCACTGAGGGTCCTGAGACGCAGACTATGAAAGGCACTAAGTATGATTCTTAGCCCGCGAGAGGTCCATGCAAGAAGAGAAAGGGATATAAATTGGCGGAACAAAGGACCTCACGCTCACGCAAGACGACTTCACCAATATTAAAAACACAATCAAGTCGGCCACAGAGAATATATGGGCAGACATGGAAGCGCAGTATAAATCTGTGCTCGAGGGAGTATAGTCGGGTAAAAAGGAGCTTAAAATGCATGCAATCCAGATTCAAGAGAGTGTGAAGCAAGAGCGACAACTTCAAGCAAGCGTGACAACTTCCAACGCGCATCCCATTAGCACAATGCTCAAAATATTCCGGGATATTTGCCTACTTCAGATCCCTGTGCCAACCATCATAGTGTAGCCATTTACTTTTCGAGTGCCCCTAAGAGCCCGCGGAGAAATTAGCATCGATCTAGTGGTGCTACCAGCTCGAAAGCTCCATGCGATCCACAGAATTATCATGGATGATTTATAGTACCAATATTTTCGTGCCTTCCACGCAGCAAATGAATCTCAACAACAAGAAATGGTGCTACAACAGAAGCAACATACATCAAAAGAGGTGCGTCGCGCAGCTGAGGATCAGCGCGCTACATTGGAGGCTATGATCGATCAAGTGTGCAGTGACTTGCCAGAGGTCAATGTACCTGCATCAGCTGTGCCAATAGAAAAATTAGAGATCTTGCCCGTTGTGCTAAAGGCATTGTGCACAAAAATTCAAACTGTCTAGGTAGAGTTTGAGAAAAATATTGCTGAGCTGCAGATGAAGCTCCAGCCTAAGACACCGCTGGAGGTCAGAGCACAATGCGTAGCAAAGTTAAAGGTAGCTACAAAGAGTGTAGCAATGGCAGTGGCCGAATGTGGAACCTTATTGGATGAAGCCATCAGTGTTTGGAAAGCTCTTCAAAACGACCTGATGGTGTAGTAGCTACAAAATGAGCTTTGCATTAAGGAGCACCCATTCACAGAAATTTGGATGGCAACGCCCACATTAGTAACAGTGAAGAGACTTGTCAAATTTCATGAAGGAAAGGTTATTCAAATAGAAATTGAAGACCTGTGCTGCCAAGAGAATTTTTTGGAAACAATAATGCATCCTTAGGCTAAGGAATCCCTCCAGCTCTCACAGAATCTGGATGGTCCCCTCAAATTCCTACAACAAACCCAAGGGAACATCAATTTGTTAGCTGAGGGGTCGACAACATCAAAGTTGGTTGATGAAGGGCAGAGTGTTGTCGCGCAGAGTGTCGAAGTCATTCTATCACTCTGGAGATCTGTCGAAGCACTGAAGATGAAGATGAAGATGACCACCCTGCAGTGACTCTAGATGAGTCACGAGATTGTGTTGGGGGCTTGTTGAGCGGGGTCCACTAGGGTGCATAATTGGGTTAAGTTTTGTATAATTTTTTTTGTACATGTTGCATGAAATATTCAAAGGGCCTTTGGGGCGGGTCAAAGTCCCTTAATCATTGTATTGGGTTTAAATGGAAAACCATGAGTCTCAAACCATGGTTTGAGACCATGGTATGTGCACATCTAGATAGTATAAATATGTAAGGATTGAGTAGAGTAAGAATAATAAAATGATCAGAAGTGAATGTTTGTTAAATTTTTTATCTATGTCTGGGTTTTTGGGTAGAAAAGCTCCTGTTGGTTGTGTGCGCGGAGACCTAGGTCCTAGTTGTGTGCGGACTGTGCTGACTATGTGCATGGAAGAAATGGATGTACTGATTTTCATATCTCTTAATAAATAAGACAGTTTTGGAAACCTGGACTCTTATGTGACTGATGTATTGATTATATTTTTTTTGCTTTGATCTAAATATGTTCTGTGTTTCCCATTTACTTTTATTATTAGTTAATTGCATTTGTGCGAATAGTAGTTAGTGAGTAGATCTGAATGAAGTAAACTATGCATGAATATGAGTGATATTAGATGAATAGATATCAATAAATTATACTTGATTACTGTGCACAAACTAAATTAAAGCATTATGTGATAATCTGCGAAGGGTTAGATCTGTTGACTGTGCATCTGCGCATCTATTATATTACCTCTTATAAGTTTTTTTAGGGCCACTACATCAAAAAATTCCTCAGGGTGCAGAAACCTAGTTCCAGCACCCCCCATATTGCTTCGGGTGAGATTTTGATCGGTGCAAGTAGGTCACTATCGAAAGGGCCAGTAGTTGGAGGGTTTTGTTGGTTGCGCGATAACTCTGAACCTGGTTTAGGACCCCTCAAGCCAACACATTCCCATTTGTTTTGTTGATTCATCATGTACATGCATAGAATTTTCTCAAGGACTTGTTTAACCATTTATGTTTTCCCATCTATTTGTGTATGGTACATGGTGCTAAAACTTAGTTGTGTACCCATCCCGGTAAACAATGCCTTCCAAAAATTTGAGGTGAATTTTTCATCTCTATCTAATATAACTATATCTAGCACACCATGGGGTCTGAAAAATTATTTCATGAATACATTTGATGCATGTGAAACTTTATAAGTAGACAAAAGAAGTGTAGAATGGGTAGCCTTAGACAATTTTCTACCACTACCATAGAAGAATCATGTTGTCTTTGAGTCCTAGGTATTCCATTAATAAAGTCTAGTGAAATCACATCCCATTTTGAATATAGTATATGTAAGGGGTTCAGTAATATGGCTAGGTTTTGGTGTTCCACTTTCACCTACTAACATTATTGGCATCTTACTAAGTATTCAATGAACTCCTTCTTCATTCCAGGCCAGAAAAATTATATTTTAAGAGAAGCGAACTTTTCTTGATAAGCTAGGCGAGTTATGAAGGGTCTCTTTTGGTGTTCATATAATATTAATATTTTAATTTTATCCACATATTGAAATTCTGATGGCCGAAAAAGACCATTCAATATTATAAGGTAGACCACCCGGTTGAAAAATTAAATAAGCTCCTTTTCATTTTATAATGGTGGTTCCAACTAGTTAAACTAGGTCAAATTAACTTCTCTCTATCTCTACTAGCTTATAATGTTTCTATTTCTTACCAACACAATGAAACATATTAGATTGACATTCTTGTAGAACTCTTGCAAAGAAGTAAATCCTTAAGTTGATTAATGGCTCACCTAAACCACACCTAGGGTTAACCTATGTCAATTTAAGTGTTATTCTAGCCTAAATGTATTATACTAGCCTATGCATTACTATGTCAAGTTATGTAATGTCCCAAAATTGGGATTTTCTACACTATTGGGAATATCTTAAGATATTCCAAATGTGGAGATCCAAAAAATAGACACATATTATGTGTTCAGAAACACCTAGCCTTCAAATAAGTGAAACAGTGGCAAAGGAAGAATTTCTACACATTCCCAAGTGGGGAAAATGCAGAAATTAGACCCTGAAAATGTTATTTCTGAAGATATGTGTTTTTTCTGGGTGAAATAACACTTGGTTACCTTAGCATATGATTTTAGGCCCTCACATACAAAATGGAATTAGAAATAAATCCTTTTTGATATGTTAAACAGACCTCTCGGCTTCCTATCAGCTTAAAAATAGCCAAATCCCATGACTTATGTTATGCAGAAAAATACTGAAGCATGTACAACGTTATTTTATGAGGGTTTCTGCAGTATAATGATAAAATAACATGGATCTGGGACTTAATTAATCAATATGCCAAGAAAATGAAGATTTGGCCTCCTTATTGCATTATAAAGGTAACCGGGCAAGGGTTTCTTGAAAGCTTGAGTACAAAAAAGGAAGATCTGAATATTCAGCTTCAGAAAATGTAGTATTACTGCAACATTACAAAAACATAGCTGAATAATACAAGAGAGGGATAAGGATCCCTTCCTCTAGCTTTCCGGGAGAAGGGTTGGCCCTTTCCCTAGGAAACTAGCTCAGAAACAAGGCTCTTAACCCTGCTGCAGCAACTCTATATAAAATGACGTAGTTCCTGCAAGGGAATACACTGTAGGATATGAGAAACACTTTGGCCTACTACCAAGATATTAAATGTGCCTATAAATCTCCCTAGTTTATTTCTCAAGAGAAGGAAGTCACCCTCTACTGAGAAACAGACCCGGAAGTGGTGTAAGAATCCTCCACTGCAACACCCTGCAACTCAGAAATGTCCTACTACAGAAATAACATTGGGGCTGAAGAATGGTGCTTGGCCTTGAGCCTAGATGTGGAGCAATATAGGGCAAGCTCTCCCAAGAGGCCTCTCAAGGGAAGAGGTGGGATTCCCGCTCAGGAACACCCGGTGCTACCTTGCTAAACAACAAGAGGAAGCCAAGTCTAAACAGACCAGATCAAATATCGAAAAAAAATCATGAATAAAAAAGGCCTCCATCCTCTCCATATATAGCAAGTGCACCTCTCCACATTGGGTCCCATCCACATGTGCCATCAAGCTCATGCAAGTTTTCCTCCACTAAAACTGCGTTGTCCAAAGGAGGTTCAATGTATCTAGACCGCTTAGTTGACTTGGTCAAAGTTGACTGAATCAACATGTTCCCATCTCTATTCATACCCCCGGGTGCTCAAATTAGCTACTTATTCTTACTCCTTTCACATTAGGAATCTTATTGATCCTTCTAAAGAGGTTAACGAGCATCCCTACCCATTTATTCACCTACCTAGTGATGAAACAACTCTAATATTCCATTTAGCTTGAACGCTAAAAAATTGGAATATTACAGTCCTCCCCTCCAAAATGTTTCTTTTCCTCAAGCAATTGTGTAAGGAGAGAAAATTCCTCCCCTCCTCTTATTGTGGCCTCCTCATCAAAAGTCTCCACCACTTCTCAACATGATTTTCTACAAATTTGTCCTCCAATGTTTCCTCCCAAGCATGTAAAACCATATTGCTCACATCATAGAAAGGTGGAAGATGTAAGTGGAAACCTCCCTGCTGTCAAATGGCCTCCTCAAGGTAGAAGTGATGATGAACATGGGGAATATGATTCCCAATGAGTGACTCCCACACCCATGCTATCATCCAAATGAAATGAGCCAATATAGTTAGCTCAAAAATATCCTCAACCCCCGGTTCATACAAGGTGTTGGGGCTGCATGGAGAGATTGAATCCTCCCAACCAAGTGGTTATTCTCCCCACTTGTGATAAGTATGGGGCTGTTGCTGATCTCGGGCTGAAATTTCATGACCTCCGAGAGTGGCCCAATCTACCCCATCAAACAAATAAACCGTGAAGTGCCTCCTCCAAAAACTCAAATTCTCCAAATAGCTCCTCCCATATGAAGAAGAGAGATGTAATTTGGAAATCATGGGCTGCCAATTGCTTCTCCTGAAATATGCATCATGCAAAGTAGGGAGAATCATACTCCCAATGTGCATCTTCAACTCACATCCCACTCTCCAAACAAAAATCCCCATGGACATAGAAATACCAGCAATACATGGAAGCAAAACCCAATAGAAACAAGTTGTCATATGACAACCAGAAAGTGGATCAAGGTCCCATACAAGGAAATAGCGCAGTGCATATTGTGCTTGCATCAAATCAAAGAAAATCAAGTACTTTTCCAGCCACTTTTTTTCTGCCACAATCATCTTACAAGATATAAACATGAAAGTACAAAAGGGTGTCAATGATGCACACCAAGAATCATGTGGCTTCCCCCATAAACCGCCAATGAGATAGCCAATATCAATGCTACAAATGGCTTCAAGTACATCATTATACAATATGCAAGAAGGAATAATCCCCCTTGGTACAATATGTTGCTCATATAAAGACAAGAAGTACAAAACATAAAGCGAAATTGTACATTCTCCATCATCTGCTTGAGGTCTTGAGCTGAAATGGCTCAACTGGAAATTCTCCCTCACCTCCAAAGAGTATGGAAGTGGTTGTGACATCCTCTCTATCACCATCCGGGCTATGCATCTCTCCATATGCTAAAATATTTCATGCTGAATGCCCTCCCAAATGAACTCCTCCATCAAAGAAAAATATGCATCAAAGTGCATAGAAAAGAAGTCCTTATGTGCTGCATGTAGCAGCTTCTCCTTAAGACTAGAAGCTCTAGTCAAGAAGACTCTACCATGAGAATATATGACCACATCATCCACCATGTATCTATCATCTCCATCTGGGTCATCAAGAATCATGCAAGCATCAAGATCCTTGGAGTACTCTACCAAGAGTTGAGACCTCCAGTATGGATCAATCCTCCCAAGAGACAGCGCTGGTGATATGGCATGTGAAGCTCCCCTCATGTTGTTGCCTGCTACTTTGACATCCCCCATGCCAAAGTATCCTTCAAAACTCTTCACCTCTCCAAGGTCCAAGAGTGGTGAACCAAATGGTAAGATTCCTTTTACCAACTCCAAGTCTGGTGGCCTCCCCGGTGGAATGCCTCCATGTAGTGAGACATCCATGGCAAGAGAAGATTTTTCATATGGTTGGGAAACCTTGCCCTTGCCCTCACAGCACAAACCATTCTCCCCCTCCTTGCACCATCTCTCTGAAATAGATAGGGTTGGGTGCTCCTCATCAAGTGATGATGTCCTTCCTCCCTACCTTCTCCTTCCATCAATATCATCTCACAATCATGCTGCTCATTGATTTTAATTTGCCTCCCATATGTGAGATCCTGTGGAACTTCTTGCAATGACACAATAAATCCTCATATTGGAGCATGTGCTCCTCCTTCCTCTGTATGAGGCACTAGATGTGCTCTAGATATGACAACGTTGTAACCCCCATCCTTTTCTTCATCTTCAATATGAATAGGAGGTAACTGCTCAATAAGAGGATCCTTCTTTGAAAAAGGACCCTTCGTGCCCTCCTGTCTAAGGTTATGAAACAAAGATCTTGCCTCTAGCAAGGTATCATGCGAGATATGACCTCCTCTAATATGTTTCTGAAGTGGTTTTGAGTTTGCAGATTCTCCCAACTTATGCAAAAGTTTCATTGGTTGGATTGTCTCATGTTTTGTATCAATTCTTTCTACGAATATTTTAGTGAACTTTGCAAAAGAAGAAGTATTAACATTTTTCAATGAAAATGACACAAACATCCACCAAGCATAGGCCTTACCTTCAAAGTGCAGTGTTGCAACTCTGATGGCTTCTTCTTCAGAAACTTGGTGTTGCTGCAAATAAGTACACAACTCCTCCACCCAAGCTTTAGCTGAGCAATTTTGGGATCCATCAAAGGTAGATAGAGAAAATATATCCATGTCATGCAGCTTGCTCTTCTCCACCTTGATCTTGCAAAACTCTTTGAAATTAATATGATCTCTAAACTTTTCAGTTTGAGACTCATACTCTTGTAGAAAATTACTAAGAGTTTCCTTCTCTGGCATTTCCTCTTCTTTCATCTCTCTCATAGAAAACCTGGGCATTTGACTGCGCTGTGCATAATAGGGTGTAGTTGCATGCTGACACCTATCATGTACCAATCTAGATCTAGCTCTAGATCCAAACTCCTCAGGAGATTCCATATCTCCTCTCATCTTCTTAAGATTTTCATTGATGCATTGCATAGATTTTGGAAGAAGCTTTGGAAGCCTATCTTCCCTTTTTCCTCCACATAATGGAGTCTTATTTATGTTCATCTCTCCTTCTCTGGATATCTACATGGCTAAGTTCCATAGGCTAAGCCAAGATTGAAGCTTTGATACCGCTGTAATATCCCAAAATTGGGATTTTCTACACTATTGGGAATATCTTAAGATATTCCAAATGTGGAGATCCAGAAAATAGACTCATATGATGTGTTCAGAAACACCTAGCCTTCAAATGAGTGAAAAAATAGCAAAGGAAGAATGTCTACACATTCCCAAGTGGGGAAAATGCAGAAATTAGACCCTGAAAACGTTATTTTTGAAGATCTTCATTTTTTCTGGGTGAAATAACACTTTTTCCGTTAGCATATGATGTTAGGCCCTCACATAAAAAATTGAATCAGAAAGAAATCCCTTTTGATATGTTAAACAGACCTCCCGGCTTCCTATCAGCTTAAAAATAGTCAAATCCCATGACTTATGTTATGAAGAAAAAGAATGAAGCATGTACAGCATTATTTTATGAGGTTTTCTATAGTATAATGATACAATAACATGGATCTAGGAATTAATAGATCAATATGCCAAGAAAATGAAGATTTGACCTCCTTATTGCATTAATAAGGTAACCCGGCAAGGGTTTCTTGAAAGCATGAGTACAAAAAGGGCAGATCTGAATATTCAGCTTCAGAAATTGTATTCTTACTGCAAAATTACATAAATATATCTTAATAATACAAGAGAGGGATAAGGATCCCTTCTTCTAGCTTTCTGGAATAAGGGTTGGCCCTTTCCCTGGGAAACTAGCTCATAAACAAGGGTATTAACCCTGCTGCAGCAAATATGTATAAAATGACGCAGTTCCCACAAGGGAATGTGCTATAGGAGATGAGAAACACTCTAGCCTGCTGCCAAGATATGAAATATGCCCAGAAATCTCCTTAGCTGATTTCTCAAGAGAAGGAAGGCACCCTCTACTAAGAAACAGACCCTGAAGTGGTGTAAGAATCCTCCAGTGCAACACCCTACAACTCAAAAATATCCTTCTACAGAAATAATGCTAAAGCTAAATAATGGTGCTTGGCCTTGAGCCTAGATGTAGATCAATACAGGGCAAGCTCTCCCAAGAGGCCTCTCAAGGGAAGAGGTGGGATTCCCGCTCGAGAACACCCGGTGCTACCTTGCTAAACAGCAAGAGGAAGCCAAGTCTAAACAGACCAAATCACAGATCAAAATACAAAAGCATGAATAACAAAGGCCTCCATCCTCTCAATATATAGCAAGTGAACCTCTCCACATTGGGTCCCATCCACATGTGCCATCAAGCTCATGCAAGTTGTCCTCCACCAAAACTGTGTTGTCCAAAGGAGGTTCAATGTATCTAGACAGCTTAGTTGACTTGGTCAAAGTTGACTGAATCAACATGATCCCATATCTGTTCATACCCCAGGGTGCTCAAATTAGCTGCTTATTCTTACTCCTTTCACATTAGGACTGTTATTGATCCTTCTAAAGAGGTTAATCGGCCTCCCTACCCGTTTATTCACCTACCTAGTGATGAAACAACTCTAATATTCCATTTAGCTTGAAGGCTATAAATTTGGAATATTACAAGTTAACACTAATTGTTAGTCCTAATGTACAATTATATTAATGTTATCCTAATACTAAAGTTACATTATGCATTCATCTAAATTAATATAAATTTTATATATTATATCTATGTTAATTATGCTAGTATTACCTAATTAAGGTTATGTCAACTATTACCAATTATATAAATCTGATGTCATATATAATATCATGCTATCTAAATTATATCTATATTATTATGTTAATATAAATCATATATTAAAACTAAGAAACTATGTTAATATTATCTTATAATATTATTAAAATCAAATTTATTACTAAACTAGATTTTATCACTTAACTACTTTATTATCTAAGATATGATTTAATGACACTAAATACCTACTTTAATTCTATAAGGTAAATACAATTATCTACCTATTCTAAGTGTATGCCTATAAATGTATTTAATAATACAACAAATTTTAATACTAATATTATTCTATATTAATATTAATTGTATTAAATTATAATAATAGGTTAGACTAATGTTCTAATAATAAAATATCAATCTATGTAAAAAGAACGTCAGTAATTCTAATTCTAATTTGAAGATTAAAATTAATCCTATAAATTAATGTTACAAAAGAGTAATTTCAAATGTCAAAAATGTTAGTGTTAAATATTATTAATAAAAAAATTTATACAAATATACATAATTCTTTGTGGTTGATTTTGAATGATTTAAAGAAAAAATTAGATCAACCAAAGGGAGCTCAATCTGGTTGTCAAAAGAAATATAAAAGAATATTTATACTAAGGTGAAAAATGAATGAAAAGTGAAACCTGTCTTGACTAGGTGAGGATAGCCCTACACTTAATCAAGAGAAAATTATCTAACACAAAAAGGGGTAGGGAATATGGTTGAATCAAATATTATGGTATACTTGAAAATTAACAAATTAGTTTGATGATTTACAAGTTATTTGAGAAAATGTATAATGAAATCATTCCAATAAATAGTTAATAAAATAATTAAATACATGGGAAGCGATAACTCCAAAACATTTAAATATCATGGCCAAGATGCCAACCCAATAAACACATTTCTGTAGGGCTCCTCGCATCCTCCAAGCTAATTTCCAAGGTGTCAACCTAATATTTGTGGTGCTCTAGAGCTTTTGGCATCCTTTTAGCCATAAACAGGGCCAACAAACCCTTGAAGCACCAACCTCCTACAACCAACATAGGGGTTCACATCCTAACTATATGCATCTAGTTCGATACAATTAACTTAATAACCGCACCCTGGCTAGTTCTAGATTCCAACCCGTAGGACCCCTCGACCATTTTTCACATAACTCATTTTCACCTCCTTAATAAATTTCTCCTTTATTTAATATTATAATATTAAATGATAATATCATAAATTATAATTCCAACCGTGGAATCATGGGTCACTAATACTCTTTCTGTCTCAGTACCAAAACCTT
Organism: Pinus albicaulis; assembly: GCA_034641835.2. Classification (NCBI taxonomy): domain Eukaryota; kingdom Viridiplantae; phylum Streptophyta; class Pinopsida; order Pinales; family Pinaceae; genus Pinus; species Pinus albicaulis. The sequence goes on along the minus strand of CM076584.1, from coordinate 619,881,841 downwards.
TTTTTGAAAAGTCTATTTTGTTTTATGAAGAGGTTTGCATGTGTAAAAGTCTACAAGTAAAACACAAACTTTTAAGTGCTTCACTTATGCATTTGGTTTGATCCCAACAATCTTATACTTGGAGATGGATTTTTGCATCAATGGGATTTTATTTCGGAACATTTTGCAGAAGGTGGAGGTAAGAGAGGTGGGAAACATATGGTTCAACAAGATGAGGATTTCCGTTCATCCATTAAGAATATTTGTTGTTATAATGAAGCTTCATGCATTGATCAACTTTTTTTCTATTGTTCTATGTGCACCATTTTTCATGGCCACCGTCATATTCATCAATAATATAACAACAACTCCGCCAATTACTTGTCTTGATTTTCCTTTGTGAGATTCAGATAGAACATAGACATAACTAACATATAATTAATACTCAACATCCAGTGCTTTAGAATTGCAGCAAATCTAACATGATGTAAATTTTTTGATAAAATCAACAACATAGAAAACAGTATTAGTATACAGTTGGGAAAGAAAATATATACCACTAGTGGTGCTTCCTCCCTTATTAAATGAAGGTATGTGTTTCCCTAAATCATAAAGAAAAGAATTGGGATGAAATCCATCGTCTACATATATCGTCACAAGCTTCTCATCTCCATTTTTATGATCAACGATCTTTAGAAGAAAAAAAAACACATTAAGTACCATTGAGACAACTCTTTAGCAACTCCAGCTTTACAAATTACAGAAAATAGGTGTTTTGTAGCTTTTCTTCAATTTGGATGATACCATCTTTGAACTTCCCTACAACTATTACTATTGTTGTGTACCTATGAGATTCAATGTCAAAAAAAATTCTAGTAGTTAATATTCAGCTCCCATTCCTTACCTTTACCGATTAGTTCATAGGAACTACACAAACTTTGATTTCACTCAAATAAAGAGCTTAAAATAGCATCCATATACCACTTCTTGATCTTGGTCTTGACATGAAACTCCATAGTGCTCAGCTACATTTTCTGAGATGATACCCATGGGAAAAGTATAATATTTTGCTTTTCTGAAAAATCCAACCTATTGCAAGGGGCAGCAAAAGCCATCAATTCCTTTCATACAAATATTTAATGAAGTATTTATATACATACATACATACATACATACATACATATATATATATATGAATAAAATATTAAGCTATATTAAATACATATAAGAGTATGGACAAAAAGATCAAATTGAAACTATTGACAAAATTAAAAGCCTTATGTTTAAAACATCATTAACTTTTATTGTTTCCTACCATTGAATTGACATAGCCTTCCCATGCCATAGGATTGATAGTCATTGACTCTGCTCCTGCATTGATGCCTAAAGGAGAAAAAATGAAATAAAAAGCTTATCTAAATTCAAACCTGCTATGATAATTGAATGGTAGCAAAAACATATTGAAATACCAATGTCATAAAACAAAGCTTTCAGTGCAGTTGCAACATCTGCAATTGCTTTGTTGCATCTAATATTTGTGAGGAATTTTTGCACCATGATATTCTGTCCAAATAAGATCACCAGACAGAGAAAGAATGACCAATATAACAATAAGAAAGCCCCAATACCAAATGACCAGTCATGCAACAAAAAATCAGTTCTACACTATAAGGAGATAAGATCACACTTTCCCTCCTCATAGGTTTGGAAAGGTTTTTGAGTTCGATGCAGTTCCTGCACTTTACTCGAGCCATCCACCACATCTTCACCTCATCTGCATCCTTAAACACAATCACAACAAAACAAATACAATAGGTGATCTTCCTAGGAAGATTGTTAAATCAAAAGAAACATAATTGACCATACAACATGTTGAATACAAATACATATAGGGAAGGAACATATGTTTCCATTAATCATGAAAAAAATTACAATTGTTATACCTTTGCCTCAAAGCTTCCTCTCCAAAATCTGGTAGATTTTCCCCACTCTGTCTAGTAAATGAGCATGGAGAGTAGCATAGAAGTGAAAAGGACCTCACAAGCTCTCTCTACCATCAAAATGGCAGCATAGACTCAATATCTCCAACTCTTTATCTCTCTAGAACTATTATGACCCTCTCAAATGGGACAGTATAAATAGGAAAAAGAGACATCCCAAGAGGACGTATGTATATTCTTAGGATGACAAGAAGTCATAGAAACATATAATTGATAGGTCTCAGCCAGCTTGAATAAGTGACAAATTTAACTGATCTCCTAGAGACTAAGGAACTCTATAAGTATTCCTTGGACACTTGCACAGAAAGGGGTTAAAACATTCCTGGACACTCCCATAAGGAAGGCCTGGGAGTGTCTTGAAGGATATGTACACTCTCATAAGCCTTCCTCCATGCATCTAGGGAAAGAGTTGTTGGGAGCGTCTGTAAGGCTATAGACGCTCCCATAATATTCCATGCATGCATCTAGGGGAAAAATTGGAGAAAAATAGGCCCCAGGTCTAGAAGAAATCAAAAGGACATCAAGACTAAGGTTCAATGATCCAGGGGGTAAAATAGGCTGATAACATGTTTGTAGACCTCAAGAGAATTGTATGTTAATAGTCCTTACAGGTACAGTCTCCGGAGAGATGACGAGGTAAGCAACATGTAGTTTTCACAAAAAACCAAGAATCCAACAAGAAAATAATTCATTTGACACACGAAAAGGTAGGATATATACCTGGAAATCTAGCAAAAAAAGAAACCACCCTACACTCTTTATAATGTTGAGAGCTAGGTGCAAGAATAATACCCACTACAATATCACCAACTTCAACTAGATTAAGTCCAATCATCTCAATAAATGCCTACGGGAAGCTAGAGAACATTGAGAGACAAATTTGTGCACTCATGCTTCATGGACCATAATGGTTAGGAGGGGAATTTTCAAACTGCATAAAAAAATCATCGATCAATTTATCTGTGTAACAACTAATCCATACCTTCAAAACAGGAGCAAGCATATCATTGGCAAGAGTATCCTCAAACCCTTCACATTTAGCCTTTCAAATAAGGGTACAATAATCTTTTCAAAAGTGATAATCAGATAGAGAAAAAACAGGTGTTGACTAGCTAGTCAACAAGAATTAAGAAAAAATTGAACTCAATCAACCACAGAAAATGCAAAGTGTTTGAAAATATTTCCTGAAAAACCATCCTTTAAGGTGGAAAAAAATGGAAACTTATGCAACAATGACAACATCATCACCAAAATCAGTAACTCTTTCATAGGAAGCACTATCTCCAATAACACATATTGAAGCTTTGTCAAAAGAAAATAATGGTTGATACTTATTTTCTCGCTATAAGATCCTTGTGTTTAATATACTCAACAAAATATTGACTCTCTTCTAATGTAAAGAAGATAAAATACATTTTTAATAATGTATTTATGGCAAAACCAAATTAACAACTGCCTAAAACTAGGGTACAATGAATCTAGTTAAGGGGATTCAATTGTTAGGATTGACCTTGACTTGTCAATGATAGTATCTAGCTTGTGGTTTTGGGCCCATGGTATTATGTTATTTATATTTAGATGTAAAATAATCCTATAAATAGACTTATCAGTCTCCATTGTAATGTGTTAAGGGTTGATCAAGTGTGGGCTCCCTGGTAATGAATTATAAGCGGAAAAGGGTTAAACAAGTGTGGGCTCCTCGCCCATTGTAAGGGGCCAAGGGTTTTCCACCTTTTCTAGGATTTCATGGAATTTTTTTCATTGGGTTATCCCCGGAGTTGGGGTTTTCCTCGGGTATTTCTGGGGGTTTTTGGTGTGTGTGATTGATTCTATATTTTTTTTTGTTATTCTATGTGATTGCATCTATATTTTTTTGGTGTTAGTGTGTGTGATTGCTTCTATATTATGTTGATGATTATGCTTATTTACCTTTCCTTTTATACGTGAAAACAATTAAGTTGAATCTAACACAAGAATCTATTAACCCCCATACAATAGAACCTCAATCATTCCCAATCCATCAACACATTCGAACATATAACATCGAATTTCTCATTTTCAAATAGTATCAACTACCACAACAATCACACGGAAATCTATGAACAACAGTTTTCACCCAAAATATCAACAAAAATAAAACACTCATATTCCCTTCTAAAACCCCCACCCAGACTAAATTCAAAAAACAAAACCAAAATAGGAAGGTTGATATGTAAGCATATAGTATTTTCACCATATTTTTATTTCAAATAACTCTCAGTAAGTATCCATTTGTATGGATTACTTTAACTTTCCTTCTAGTGTTACAATTCTCTTTAGGCTTTGACATAATAAGCAATCATGTGGGTTGGAGTTTCCCAGTCTTCAGGGCACGTTGAAAGTCAATTTTTTTTATTGTCACTCCCCTCCTTTCAAATAATTTTGTGGAATTATTTTGTTCGATGCCAAACATGGTCCATTAGACCGAAATCACATTGTAACACTTAATAATTCCTAGAAAACCATAGCCTCAATTTTCACCCAATAATCAAAATAAAAATCAAAAGGAGCAGAAGGATCTAATACATCTTGAAAAAAAAAACATCTAATATGAAGTTAAGTTCTAATGTAATTTATAAAACCTATGGGGAAAACCCATCAACGTGTTGGAAATACTGAGAGTGGGGGTGAATCAGTATTCCTTTCAATTAGAGCATTAGTTAAACTTCAATTATTATCAGTGTTTGTACAATGATAGCACCAAACAAGAGGAACACAAATGCACACAATTTTTAAGGTACCCACTCCGGGACAAAATCCACCTAATTCTTTTCTAATAATTCTTTAATATTAAACTCCAATTGAAAATAAAGCTCCAACTTCCTATAATCTAAAAAAGCATTCTTCTCAAGCTCCCACTAGATGGATGCTCCAACGCCCGAAATTCTTCAGTAGTCAACTGAACGGATGCCCCAACACCCAATGAGCTACAACTCACCCTAGCACCACCCTACCACCCTATAGAAGAATAAAAGAAGAATGGACTCCCGTACCAGGGAAAATGGTCCACTTTACAATGATATAGAATGATGAAGAAGAAGAAGATATACTAGACCATAACCCCAACTTTGACACAACCACCTAATGATGATCCTAGACCTCCCAACACTGCCTCTTCAACCCTTGGCAGATAGACACTAGTACAATTTGTACAATAATGTATTTACAATGACTAAGTACAATGATTGTATGCAGTGTTGCCCACTTGAAGACTTCATATGATGAACTTCTTGCTACTGTTATGCACCTTGGTTGATGCTCTTGTCATGCTACCCTCTGCTGCACCTTGCTTTGCTTTGCTACCATAGAAAGTCTGGTCCTTTGCAACCCTTGACAACACATGATCTAGCTTTTTCTTGCCTTCTAGAAGCTCGATATTGAATCTGGTGTATCTCTGTTATTTCAGATCCTCAATATCTGATTTTCGGTCCTATATTATTCCTCTGAGTCATATTCCTAATGCCATAGGTCTAACCCAATTTAGATTCTTCAAGGGAGAGTTATACCCAATCTCTCACAATGCCCTAATTATGGACTGTTTCAGCAAAGCGCACTTGTATGGTGTGCCATGTGTCACTGTTTCTTCATTTGGCTCTGAAATTGATAGAGTGGAACATACAGATTGTGTACTATCCATCAATTTTTATGAAATTCCAATCTGATACTCAGAGAGAGATTTATGACTCTTTTACCAAGGTCACTTCTTTGAGATGAATTTCAGGAGCCTGCAAAAATCCTAACTTCCACAGATCATATCTCCAAAACTATTGTGCACCTTGAACTTAAATTTTTACTGCAACTTCCTCAGTATTTCAGCTTCACCTCATAAAACTTTTAGCTTCTGAACCTTCGTAGAAAAAAAGTTAGAGTGAAAAATCCAAGATGACTTGTTTCAGATGGCGAAATCCCTTGCCTAAGGAGGAAATGAGGATCACAATTTATATAAATGCTTAAGTTGACAAGGGTTTCAACAAGTGAACGCGGGAGGGATTTTAGGAGCTTAAAAAATATTAATTATTACTTCTCAATGACCCATGCCCCAACCCCATGGGGTTTTAGCCCACTAACTGGGAGTACAAACTTCAAACATGAATATCTCTCAAACCATGAAGAATTACATGGCATGCCATATATCAATGGAAACATCTCGACAAGTAGAAACCATAAAAAAACATTATTGACCCAGAATATATTAATTTGGTAGGTCAAAATTCCCATTCAATATTGGGTTAGCCCCTGGTGCTGCTTGGGTTGACATTAATGACATTCACTGATCAACAATCTCCCCCTTTCGCATTGATGGCAACACAAGTACTCCCCCTGCGATCATGACACCTCTTCCTACAACATTCTCTCCCCCTTTAACATCAATGGCAAAGGGTAACTCCCCCTGAAACACAACCATCCTGCGGACCTGTACACACTTCCACTCCTGCTGACACAAAACCGTCCTGCAGACCTGTAATCTAATGAGAACTTGGGAGAATCCCAAGATTTTGACAAATATATTCAAATGCTTCACGAGGTAAAGGTTTAGTGAATATATCAGAAATTTGTTATTTTGTACAAACATACTCAAGTTTGATATTCTTTTCAGCGACTTGTTCTCTAACAAAATGATATTTGATCGGAATGTGTTTTGTTTTTTAATGCATGACAGGATTCTTGGAGATGCTGATGGCACTAGTGTTGTCACAGAATATGGGAATAGGCTCATTGAATTGTACTTGAAGATCTTGCAAATTTTGTTTCATCCAAAGGACTTGAGTACAACATGATGCTACTGCAATGTATTCTGCTTCCGCTGTAGATAACGATATTGAAGTTTTCTTTTTTCTCAACCATGACATGAGACAACTACCTAGATAGAATGCTGCTCCAATAGTACTCTTATGATCATCAATGCTTCCTGCCCAATCTGCATCTATAAAGGCTTGATAATGAGATTGTTACCCTTGGGATACCACAAGCCATATTCTTCTGTGCCCTTTAGATATCGAAGAATTCTTTTGACGGCAATAATATGTGATTCTTTTGGTGCTGCTTGAAATCCTGCTACTTGTCCAACTGCTTGCATAACATCTGGCCGAGAAGCTGTTACATATAGAAGACTACCAATCATAGATCTATACAACTTCTTATCCACATCCTTAGATGAGTCGTCTATGCTCAATTTGCAACCTGTTACCATTCGAGTAAGGACGAGTTTGTAATCTTCCATTTTGAATTTCTTGAGCATTTCTTTGATGTACTTGGCTTGACATATAAATATTCCTTTCTCTTGCTGAGATATTTGAAGCCCTAAGAAGTATGTCAGCTCACCAAGTAAATACATCTCAAACTCACTTTGCATCTTTGTAGAAAAGTTCTTACTTAGTCGATCATCATTGCTACCAAATATTATATCATCCACATATACCTCAACGATTGTTAAATTATCTTTATTTATTTGTACATAAATATTGCTATCAACAGTACCTTTCTTGAACCCTTGTTGACGTAGATATCCATCAAGACGAGCATACCATGCTCTGGGAGCCTGCTTGAGACCATATAGAGCCTTCTTTAACCTGCAGACATAGTCTTCTTTTTGTGATAGTAGAAAACCTTCAGGTTGTTCAATGTAAACTTCTTCTTCTAATTCTCCATTCAAAAATGCTGACTTAACATCCATTTGGTAGACTTTGATTTTTCTTGAACATGCATAGGCGAGAAACATTCGGATGGCATCCATTCTGGCTACTGGTGCAAATTTTTCGTCGAAATAAATTCCTTCCACTTGTGCATAGCCTTTGCAAACCAATCTTGCTTTGTTTCTGGTAACCTGCCCATCTTCATTCAATTTTTTCCTGAACACCCATTTAGTCCCAATGACATTTTTATCTTTTGGTCGTGGAACTAATTCCCAGGTGTTATTCTTCTCAATTTGATCCAATTCTTCATTCATAGTTGCTACCCAATGTTCATTTTGGCTGGCTTCCTCAAAACTACTAGGCTCAAAGGTTGCTAGAAAAGCAACGTGAGCTTGTTGTGATGAACGAAGCTATCGACCTTCATTTATGTCACCAATGATTTGATTTGATGGATGGTTCTTTTGAATCCACTCTTTTGTTCTCCTTGGAGGAGCTTCTTGTTGTTGTTCTGGTATATCTTGATGATCATTGTTTACTTCTTCTTCGTTGATATTTGCTTCTTGTTCTACAATTTTATCTGTGTCTTTTTTAGCCTCTGTCTCAAGTTTCAAAGATTCTAGATCTTCATCATTACTCACTAGAACACCATCTTCGTCAAATGTAACATTTATTCTCTCCATTATCTATTTTCGTCTTAGATTATAGAATTTATAGGTCTTTCTTTTGCGTGAGTAACCAACAAAGATACCTTCATCAACATGTGATTCAAACTTACCCAAATTTTGATCTTCTCTTTTGATATAACATTTTCTTCTGAAGATTCTGAAATATTTTACATTAGCTGGTTTTCCTTTCCATAATTCATATGGAGTCTTCTTGCAATTATATATGAGAAGACTTTGGTTGATAATGAAGACTGACGTATCAATTGCTTGAACCCAGAATTTTTCATCCAATTTTGAGTCCTTCAACATTGTTCTACCCATTTCATGTATGGTTTTGTTCTTTCTTTCAGCAACTCCATTTTTCTGAGGTGTTCGTTCTGTTGAAAATTGCCTTTTATTCCATTTTCGTCACAGTATTGCTGAAATAATTTGGAAGTGAATTCTCCGCCATTATATGATCTTAAACACTTTATTTTCAAATTAGTTTCATTTTCAACCAACTCCTTGTAGATCTTAAAGCACTCAAATGCTTCAGATTTTTTCTTTAGGAAACTGACGGTTGTCATCCTGGTATAGTCATCTATCATTAACATGAAATATAATTCTTCGTCTAAGCCTTTTGTTCTCACAGGACCACATAGATCAGTATGTATCAATTCCAATGGATGTGATGCAAAGTGTTATTTTGTTTTAAATTGGACTTTTGTCTGCTTACCATGCCGACATGCCTCACATAGTGTGTTGGAAGGTTTTGAGATTTTCGGCATTTCTCGTACTGCTTCCTTTTTGCTTATCCTGACAAGATTGTCAAAGTTTATGTGACCCATTCATTTGTGCCATAACTAGCTTTCATCTTCTTTAGCTAGTAGACATGCTTTAGTTGCTTCATCCAGAACATATATGTCGTTTGGAGCTCGACTTGCTGTAGCCACAATTTTACCATACCTACCTTTCCTGATTTTACATTTTGTGGAGTTGAATAGCATTGTGTGTCCTTGATCACACATTTGTCCAACACTGAGCAGATTGTGATTCATGTTTTTGACCAATAGAACATTCTTGGCTATAACATCTTTGCTTCCGAGAGTGACAGTACCTGATCCTATAACATTTGAAGATCCATCATTTCCAAAGAATATGGTTCCATCCTTCTTCTCTTTCAGAGATACAAATTTCCTTCTATCTCCAATCATATGCGTTGAGCAACCGCTGTCAACATACCACACATCTTTCTTTTTTTGAGCCTTGAGAGCGAGAGCACAATTATCAGTCTTCTTCTTCTTCCATGTTCGTTCATTATGTGGCTTCAAAGATTCTTCTGGAGGATTTTCAAGTTTGTAGTCTCTGGCTATGTGTCCAAAGTTCTGACATTTGTAACATTCCATATTATTTCTTAAATTTTCAAATCTATTGATGTTTCGTTGAGCCCTGGGAGGTTCATATTGAAGAATATCTTGGAATTGTATTGGTTCAAAGGGTACGTGCGACATTCTACAGCTTTATGACCAAATTTTCCACATGAATAACAATAGCCATGAAAAATATGTTGGTACCTGGATGAAAATATTCGTTGAGGAATCGTCTTCCAAGGATGTGCTTGCGAATCTTTTCGAATGAAGTCTACATGTATGTCAGATCTCATAGGTTCATTGTATTTTGTTGTAGAAGGTCCTGCTTCTTCTTCTTTGTAACTGAGGCCAGTTCTGTCATTGTAAGATCATTGATTGTTGATGAGTTCTTCCAATGCCCTTGAGCTACTGGCATAGTTTTGGATAGTTTTTCCCTTCACTTCCTTACGCAGCGAGCCTACTTCAGCTTCTAATGCTTCCCTTTCTTGGTTGCTTTCTTCCAACTTCTTTTGAAGTGACTCTTCAATACATTTTTGTTCTTCAACCTCAATTTTGAGACCTTGAACTTGTTCTTCAAGAATGTTGGAACAGATATTCTCAGCATTGAGCTCTTTTATAAGCTTGATTACCTCCTCATAAAATTCTTCTATGGTCAACCCTTCTTCTTCATTGTTTGATTCTTCTTGTTTATTGTGCTTGGCCATAAACAATACTTTCTCATTGGCTTCTTCTTTGTTGTCACTTTCTTCATCAGATGATGAGCTATCTTCTTTAGAGAGAAAGTTCCTTTTGGATCCTTTCTTTTTGCCTTGCTTGTTGAATTTCTTAAAGCCTTTCTTTCCTTTTGAGTTTCCATCACTTTTGTTCGGACATTTTGCTACAAAATGCCCAACCTCACCACAACCGAAACATATCAATGGAAGTTTACCTTTGAATTTTCCCTTACCAGGTTTTAGTTTTCTCGTAAAGTAAGCATATTCTTCATCTGAAAGACCTTCTCCATCATCTCCCTTTTCTTCACACTTGTAGGTGCATGTTATTTCAATTGAAGGTTGTTTGTCCTTATTGGTTTGCTTAGATGCAACGAACGCAGTTTCTAGATTTGAAGTACCCTTTTCTTCATCAATTCTCAGTTCATATGCTATGAGAACTCCATGTAATTCTTCCTTGCTGATTTTTTCCAAATTTGCACTGTATTCTAAGACTGATACCTTTGGGTTGAATCTCCCTGGTAACGTTCTAAGAATCTTCTGTATAATAGTCTTCTCGTCAACTGGCTCTCCCAATCCTTCCAGAGTATTGATTATTTCATCAACGTATTGGAAGTATGCAGCAATGTTGCAATCTTCTTTCATTCTGAGTTGCTCAAATTTTGCTCTATAGATTTGAAGCTTTGCTTCTTTGAAATTTGAGTCACCTGCATATATATTCTCAAGCTTGTCCCATACATTTTTGGCGGTTTTACAACCCAACACCTTATGATAAGCAGATTTAATAAGTCCACTGATAATAATATTCTTTTCTTTTGCATCATTTACCAAATTCTTCTTACCTTGTTCATCCGCGGTTGATGTAAATCCATTTTGAACAGTGTCCCATACTTCGTAACCTTGCGCCAAGAGATATACCTCCATTCTTCCTTTCCAGAGTGCATAATTATTTTCATTGAATAGAGGTACACCATTCTTGGTATGCTCCATGACCTCCTTCCAGTTGTTAAAATGCTATTGAAGGAACCAAGCTCTGATACCAATTCTTGGAAATACTGAGAGGGGGGGGGGGGGGGTGAATCAGTATTCCTTTCAATTAGAGCATTAGTTAATCTTCAATTATTATCGGTGTTTGTACAATGATAGCAGCAAACAAGAGGAACACAAATGCACACAGTTTTTAAGGTGGAAACCCACTCCGGGACAAAAACCACCTAATGCTTTTCTAATAATTCTTTAATATTCAACTTCAATTGAAAATAAAGCTCCAACTTCCTAGAATCTAGAAAAGCATTCTTCTCCAGCTCCCACTGGATGGATGCTCCAACGCCCGAGATTCTTCAGTAGTCAACTGAATGGATGCCCCAACACCCAATGAGCTACAACTCACCCTACCACCACCCTACCACCCTATAGAAGAATAAAAGAAGAATGGACTCCTGTACCAGGGAAAATGGTCCACTTTACAATGATATAGAATGATGTAGAAGAAGAATATATACTAGAGCATAACCCCAACTTTGACACAACCACCTAATGATGATCCTAGACCTCCCAACACTGCCTCTTCAACCCTTGGCAGATAGATACTAGTACAATTTGTACAATAATGTATTTACAATGACTAAGTACAATGATACCTTTACAATGATTGTATGCAGTGCTGCCCACTTGAAGACTTCATATGATGAACCTCTTGTTGTTGTTATGCACCTTGGTTGCTGCTATTTTCATGCTACCCTCTGCTACACCTTGCTTTGCTTTGCTGCCATAGAAAGTCTGGTCCTTTGCAACCCTTGACAACACATGATCTAACTTTTTCTTGCCTTCTAGGAGCTCGATATTGAATCTGGTGTATCTCTGTTATTTCAGATCCTCAATATCTAATTTTTGGTCTTGTAGTATTCCTCTGAGTCATATTTCCAATGCCATAGGTCTGACCCAATTTGGATTCTTCAAGAGAGAGTTATACCCAATCTCTCACAATGCCCTAATTATGGACTATTTCAGCATAGCACACTTGTACGGCATGCCACGTGTCACTGTTTCTTCATTTGGCTCTAAAATTGATAGAAAAAAATGTACAGACTATGCGTTATCTGTCACTTTTTACAAAATTCCAATCTGATACTCAGAGAGAGAGTTATGACGATTTTACCAAGGTCACTTCTTTGAAATGAATTTCAGGAGCCTGCAAAAACCCTGACTTCCACAGATCATATCTCCAAAACTATTGCACACCTTGATCTGAAATTTTTAACGCAGCTTCCTCAAGATTTTGGCTTTGCCTCATAAAAATTTCAGCTTCTGAACCTTCGTATAAAAAAATTTAGAGTGAAAAATCCAAGATGACTTGTTTCAGATGGCAAAATCCCTTGCCTAAGGAGGAAATGAGGATCACAATTTATATAAATGCTTAAGTTGAGAGGGGCTTCAACAAGTCAACGTGGGAGGGATTTTAGAAGCTTAAAAAATATTAATTATGACTTTTCAATGACCCATGCCCCAACTCCATGGGGTTTTAGCCCACTAACTGGGGGTAAAAACTTCAAACATGAATATCTCTCAAACCGTGAAGAATTACATGGCGTGCCATATATCAACGGAAACATCTCGACAAGTACAAACCATCAAAAACATTATTTACCCAGAACATATTAATTTGGTAGGTCAAAATTCCCATTCAATATTGGGTTAGCCCCTGGTGCTGCTTGGGTTGACATCAATGACAACCGCTGATCAACACAACGTTCAAGGAACTATAATTTTTTAATTAAATTTAAAAACAAAGAAACCTATTCATATTTTGGTTGCGAAAATAATGACCTGCAACCTTGGCTCTCATCCATCATTACTTAAGAGTTTGGCCTTGATTTTTTCTACATCCCCCCAACACTCTAAGATAGTTGATATGCCAATACCTTGGTCCAGATTTAAATGGTTTCATTTATTATTAACATTCAGGTTGTCATTTGTGATGTTGTCCTCTAGTTATGTGATTTTTCATCTATGAATTTTGCATCATTATCCTATAGGATCTTCAGTAGAATTTTCCATTTATATTCAATGTTCGTAAAAACCTTAAATTCATGATGCCAATCCTCTTTGTTCAAATCCATTCGTTGTCAATCCCTTACATTCTCTGACTATTTTATCCACCTTTTATAACCTTAAGTCACCTCACATGATACATATCTTCCTGGTGGCTATATCATGGAAGTGATGCCCCATGGCTTGGTGAGCTAACAATTTTTAAGGAATTTTACTTTAAAAATGACTAGAGGTGTCATTATTCCCATACATCCACATGTGTTGCACGCTTTCTTAATTTTCTCCAACATGGAGTGGTATGAATTCTCACTTAAATTTGCTTGACGACCAAATGATCTCCTTAGTTACATAAATGGTTCCTCATTTTTTGAACCATCTTTCTACATAGGAAAACCTTATTACAAGAATATTTGCAACAAGACACCTAATTTCTTCCAAGATATTGTGAATACTCCTATCTTTGATACCCCATTTATCTTAAACCTGATTACTAGAGGTTAGAGTATCCTTCAATATTGATTGTGTCATTACCTTATTTAGTACTTAAGTTAGTCCTTGAATTGGAACTTCAAATTCAAATTTTGTTTGATATGCCAATGGTGAAAGAAAAAATGATACTATCTTTGTGATTCATTATTACCCCATCATTCCAAGGTATTCCTGCTTGGACCCTAGTTGCCCCATCAAGATTTAATATGAACTGACTCTCAAGAGGTACTTCTATAGGCAAGGGGTTTAGTTTGATGTAAAATTATATCAAGTTGTGGATGTATGTCTATATGTTCTCTTGTTTTTATTATTTTTAATTTTATTTCTTTATTGAGGGACCTTGTTATATTTTCTTGTGTACCTTGTTTTTACTTTATTTATACTATATCTGATTTTCACACGATTAGGAAGATCCATGACACTACAAAATATGATTGAATGGTAAGATAATCTTCTTCAAATTCTATGGATTTTTACTTATCTTTTGGTATTCTTGTTCTAGCATTTAGTCAGAATTTTTTTCTTGTCCCTTTGAAGAGGCAAAGTCCTAATCTGCATATGCTAAGCCTCTAAAATTATGGAATTGATAATATGTGTACTTGCAGGTGAAAATAAAAGTGTAGCCATTATGTGTGTACATATATCATTGTTTCATAGTTCCATGCATTACACAAAATGTACAAACAACTAGTTTCTCTTCAGACAAGAAATCTTGTGATTTTTCCTTCTTGAGTAGTCCATCATGAACAGCTTTATACAATAATACTACATTTTTCCACATGTTTCTTTTGCAGTTTAACTCTTAGTTTCATTATGAGTACACATTATTGGGCCCCTCTCCAACTTTTCTAGTCACTCTCTTTGACAGTATCTTCTCAAAATATATAAAAATTGTTTAGAGACTACATCAAAATCTAGATCATATTAGATTGGTTGGTTGTAGAATATTCATAATTATGCTTCTATTTAAATGAAACATAGTGCTCTTTTCTTCATTCATTTTAGCTATTCGATCAATAGCTGAAGCAAAAGTAAAATTATTGAGCATTGAATGGTTAAACATTTTCATTTGGATATATTTGTGTGCATCATCTATTTTATGAAAATTTACTGACAAAATTGTGATTATTGAAGCAATGAATTTTTTAGATATGTAAATCCCTTGTAATTCTAACGCTCGTTTCAAGGAATAGTTGGTGCATGAGTTTGATAATTGTTCAACTATATTAACTTGGACTAGATTGTGTCCTGCATGAGTTACATTTATTTTTGCTTACTATTTTTTCACTTCAATAAATGAGCATCCTTCCATACAAGTTTCGTGATTGTAGGCTCTGCTCTGGTCCATTCTTGAGAAAATATATGTTATTTTCATTTTGGCGCAGTTTTTGATTGTTTAGAATCACGAATACTGAAAGGTTAGACCGTGTTGTGGATTTGTCCCAAAATATAGTGGAAATTAGAGAAGGAGTGTTTGAATTGGACTGAAGGAGATTAACATGAGGTACAGAGTTACCACCAACCCTGATATGAAAACATATCAATTATATTTTTATATTCTAAGGATTTCTTCCATAAATGATTTTAAAAATTGGGAATGACTTATAATCCATCTTTAAAATACTAAATTTTGCATTCTTACACATTGCAAAGGTGTTAGGAACCTATATTACTAGTGCAGTCCCTTATTGTTGTTAGTGTAGCCCCATTATTGTTATTTTTGCACCCTTGTAGTACCCATATTGTTATTATTGTGCCCCATAAAACCCCACTATTGTTATTTTTGTTCCCTTACATTATTATTGTTAGGTCAACTAGGATTATATTGTGACCCCATGGACTCCTCTATATAGAAAGGAGATTTTCTCATTTGAATCATCCAAGAATTGTTCATTTATGTAAATTTTAAGGGGGTTTCCCCCTCAAAGTGGTTGATTTCTAAGGTGTTTATCTCTATTTTCTTCTATTTTTGGAGATGGTTTCATAAAATTTTGTATCAGAGCTTTGTGTTCATGGGTTTCACTGCTTCAAATAGGTCATCGTGGATTTTTCACTATAACTTTTTTTCTACAAAATTTCAGAAGCGAAAAAAAAAAACCTATTTGTGAATAAATCCTGATGAACGTTATGTAAAAATTCTAAATCTTGGTTCGCACTATTTTCAGAGATATGATCTATGGAAATTAGGGATTTTGCAGGCTCCTGAATTTCATCTCAAAGAGGTGACCTAGGGAAAATCACCATAAATCTCTCTCTGAGAATCGAATTGGAATTCTGTAAAAATTGGTCGAAAGCACACAGAATTTAGTTTACTGTGTATCAATTTCAAAGCCGAAGGGGGAAACAGCGACACCTGACACACCATACAAGTTCTCTCTACTGAACTAGTCCAGAATTAGCTCATTGTAGGAGATTAATCATAACTTTGCCTTGAAGAATCCAAATCAAGTCAGACCTATGGAATTAGAAATAATATTCAGAGGTTTACTGATGGACTAAAGATAAAATCTCAGGGATCCGAAAATACGGAGATACATCAGTTTCAATATCGAGGTCCTCAAAAGAAAGAAAAAGGTGTGTATTTTTTTCAAATTACATAAGTCTTTTTTGAAAAATCAGTATGAAGTGATTCCAAGGGCATATTGAAGCATAAATATCAGTATTGTATTATAAAATGCCCCCTAAAAAGAATTCAACACCCATTAAGCCCTCAGAACGATCTATTATGACTCATGAAGATAAAGAAGTGCAACATGATATATCAAAATTACAAGACCAATTGCACCAAATTTCGCTCTCGCAAAGAGAAACAAAAAATGAAATGGAAGTTTTGAAGAAATGCGTGGAAGCTAAGATGGATGGTTTGAAGAAAGGCGTGGGAGCTAATATGGATGTTTTGAAGAAATGCATGGAAGTTAATATGGATGTTTTGAAGAATGGCATGGAAGCTAAGATGGATGACATGCAAGAAAAAATGAAATACAACATGGAAGACATGAAGAATTATATAAAAGTAGAATGGAAAGTTTGAAGAAATGTTTGACAAAGTTGATACAAGAAATGATTCCTAATGGAAAAAATATAGTAGAGGAAACTCATGATGAGAAAAAAATAAATGTTAATCGTAATTTCATAAACTCTAATGTTGGATTGAAGACCTGCCATATTCCAAATATCGATATGAAGAATTTTGATGGCAAGGATCCCTAACATGGATACTACAGATGGAGCAATATTTTGATCTCCATAATATGCAAAACACACAAAACGTATGCATTGCAAGTTTACATCTAGAAAAAAATAAATTTTTATGGTATCAATGACTTTTCTCTCTTAAAAAAATTGTCACTTGGTCAATTTTTACGGAGGAAATGATAGCACATTATGAGGATAAAAAGAGCAATGCATTATTTAGCCAATTGATAAATCTCAAACAAAAGGGTTCAATGGTGGAGTAGATTGAGGACTTCCAAAATTTTAATATAAGGGTAACTACTATTCCAGAGGAACACAGGATTGATGTCTTCATATCGACTTTAAAGGATAACATCCAACATGAGGTTCGCCTTTGGGAACCTAATTCACGAGAGAAGGCATTTAGGTTGGCAAGAAAAATTGAAAGTAAAATTATGGCGACAAGGAAGCCTACCACTCACATCTATAAAGATGGAAGTGTTGCTACTCGTAGACTTATACAACATACAAGATTGACACCACAACAATTGGAAGAAAAAAAAGTAAAAGGGATTTGCTACAGTTGTGATAGAAAATACACTAAAGGTCATAAGTGTGCTGAGAAGAAATTATTTTACATAGATTGTGAAGAGGAGGAGGAAAATGAAAAAGAAACTTCAAAAGAAGAGGATATACACCAGGAACTAACCCTAGAGAAAGAAGAAATGAGTCCGACCATATCCTATAATTCATTGGTAGGAATTACCACTCCTCAAACTCTCAAGATAGAAGGACATGTCAAGAAGAAAAAGGTAATAGTATTGATTGATTCGGGTAGTACCCATAATTTTATTCATTGTAAGCTAGCCAAGGAATTGAATTTCTTCCTATACCCAGAAATAGAGTGTCAAGTGATGGTTCCAAATGGAGGAACTATAAATTTATTTGTAAAATATCATAATATCAAGCTAACCATGGGGGAATATGTATTGAATAGTTGAATGCTTTCCATTCCAATGGGAGATGATGATATTGTACTAGGAGTACAATGGATACAAACTTTGGGGAGAGTAGCTTTTCATTTTCAAAAAAATTTCACGAATTTTTTTCAGAAGGTAAGGAATTTGAAGTACGGGGTATCGCAGGGAAGCCCGAAAAGATAATAAGATATAATTTCATGATATAGCTTCTGAAGAAAGAACAAAGAGGCGTAATTGCACAATTATGCTCACTAGAAGTTCCAACATCAAAATCATTTATTTCTCCATATCTCCAAAAATTCTTGGACAATCATTCCAAGGTGTTTGAAACTCCCAAAGGACTCCCACCTATTCATGATCATGATCATGCTATTAATTTGATTCCAAGAAGTTTTCCTCCAAACATTAGGACTTACATATATCCTTATGTCCAAAAGACTGAAATTGAAATTATGACTGCAGAAATGTTAGAGGTTGGTATAATTCAACCAAGCCAAATTTCTTTCTATGCTCCAGTGTATTGGTGCACAATAAGGATGGATCATGGTGCATGTGTCTAGATTATAGGGAGCTCAATAAGATCATTATTAAAGATAAATTTCACATTCCTGTTATTGATGAATTTTTGGATGAACTACGTGGAGAAATTTATTTTACCAAGTTGATATTTGTTCAGTATATCATCAAATTAGAATGAAGACTGGAGATATTCCAAAAACAACATTTTGAACTCATGAGGATCATTTTGAATTTTTGGTCATGCATTTTGGCCTTACCAATGCACCTTCTACATTTCAAGGTTTGATGAATTCCATTTTTAAACCCTTCCTTAGAAATTTTTATTTGTATTTTTTGATGATATACTAATCTACAGCAGGTCTTGGAAGGATCATGTTCAACATGTAGAAATTATACAAGCAATATGTATATCATGGATTCAATCCGATCTAACAATGTACTAAAGCTATATACTAAATCGTTCTACAAATCAATTACAGAAATTTAAACACAATTGCCAATCACATGAAGCAAATAAGAATAAATCAAACCACAACACAGATAATTTCTCAGGTAAATCTTGTTGCTCAAAACCCCACTATATTCTATTGTATATACAGCATGGATACATGAAACGATTACAATACAACTCTTCTCACAAGAGCCTCATATACTCAGCTATTTTGTCTCACACTGTCCTGGATAAAATTGGTCAACACTTAGCCAATTCTCAGCCTCTAAACAGCCTGCCTTGCTTGTGAAATTCCTGATGAATGCAATCCCTATTATTTAGGAATTTTGGCCTTCCTAAACTGTGCAAGGATCATGGGAAATACAATGAGTGTTTGGTTGCATGGGTGCAACCCAATAATCCTACAACTGATAGTTAACATCCCTTTCACCTAGATCTCAACTAGGTCTCCCCTAGAACTGACATGCATGCAACTAATAATAGTAAATCATCAATTGCATGTTAGATCATTGATTGTGAATTAAATAATATTTAATTCACTTGGTCTCTCACTAGTGCAACAAATAGTTACAACTAGCACAACAAAATTTAACTCACTTAACTGAGTTAAAATGATTACACGTGCATTAACTAATGCACCAACTACACTTTTAACTCTGTTACAACTAGAATTACTCTACATGCCTCATCAACTACTCTCAACTCGAAATTCATAAGCTAACTGAGTTTATCACACTCAGTTAACTATTACAAGTGATTATGTGATAAGATTACATTTTATTTTCCATATTAATTAAGGGAAAATTAAAATAGACACTGCACCAAATTTAGCCCACACTAGTGTAGGTGTTGCTAAGACCTCCTGGTCCCACACTAGTGTAGGTGCTGCTTGGACCTCCTCGTCCCACACCAGTGTAGGTGTTGCTTGGACCTCCTCGTCCCACACTAGTGTAGGTGCTGCAATTTCTTGTTGGAATTCAACTCTCCCTCTCAACAAGAAAGGGATTATCCTTAACCCTGATCCTGCCTCTATGGTATTTGATTTTTCTCTTGGTGAGAAAACTCGTCAGAATATCTACATCTTGATCTTTCGTGGGAATGTACTGAATAAAAATTATGTGCCTCTACATAGAATCTATGAGATGGTGGTACAGGATGTCTATGTGCTTATACCTATCATGAAACACAGTATTAACCGATATTTTAATGCAACTCTGGTTATCACAATGTATCACTGTCAAATCCATATGAGAACCAAACAAGCCAACCAAGATCTTTCTCATCGATATGGCCTCACAGGCAGCTTGACTTGCTGCCATGTACTCTGCCTCCATTGAACTAAGTGCCATAGATCGTTGCTTCCTGTTGTACCAGGAAACTATTGTCAATCCTATGCTGAAGATCCCTCCTGATGTACTCTTTATTTCTGATGGACTACTTTCCCAATCTGCATCCATGAATCCTTGAAGCTTCACCCCATTTATCTGTATGTACCATAATCCATACTTTGTAGTGCCCCTCAGGTATCTCAAGACATGCTTCCCCGCCTTCCAAAAGAGCTTGGTAGGCTTAACCATAGCTTGATTCAGCTGGTTAACTGCATAAAAAATGTCTAGTCTCATTTTTACCAAGTACATCAGTGAACCTACTAACTTGTTGTAAACAGTAGCATCCAATACTTCTCCAGAAGTAGCATCCTCTTTCCTCCAATTTCCTGGAAAAGGAGTGTATATGGGTTTACATATCTCCATGTGAAACTTACCTAGTATCTCTTTGGCATACTTGCATTGAGAAACAAAAATTTCACCATCCCGCTGCCATATTTCCATGCCAAGGAAATAATTAAGGAGTCCCATGTCCTTCATTTCGAACTCCCTTGCAATATCCTCCTTGCATGAGTGTATCAGCTACTCATCACCAGTCAAAATTAGATCATCAACATAAATTACAATAATCAGAAGCTTGCCGTCAACCACAATCTGGTACAGGTTTGCATTAGCTTCACTTTTGGTGAAGCCCAACCCAGTGAAATAGCTGTCAATCCGAGTGTACCAAGCAGGAGGTGCTTGCGTCAGCCCATACAGTGCTCTCTTGAGTCGACACACATGTGACTCACTGTCAAAGATCTCGAAACCTTTTGGCTGCTCTATGTACACTTTTTTCTCAATAACTCCATTGGGAATCATAGTTTTCACATCCATCTGATGAATGTGCCACCCGATCTGCGATGAGAGTGCAAGGATAGATCTAATGGAAGATTACCTTGCAACTGGTGCAAAATTATCATCATAGTCGATCCCCTAAATATGTTAGAATCCCTAGGCCACAAATTTGGCCTTTTACTTCTCCACACTCCCATCAGCATCTTGCTTTACCTTGTAGATCCATCTAGATCCGACGACTGATTCACAGACCGGTATTGGGACAATCTCCCATGCACTTTTCTTGACAATGGAGTCATACTCCTCTACCATTGCAACAACCCAAATTAGTTTTTGCACTGCCTCCTGAAAGGAATATGGTTCTATCACAATACACTTGCTCATAAGAGCCATGTATCTAGTAAACTAGTCTGGATACTATCTCTGTCTGCGCAGTGAAGTAGGGGCTCCTACATTCTCTGTTGCATCAAGTCTCAATCTATCAGCTTCCATGGTGTGCCTTCTACCATTTCTGGTGGATGGATCTGCATGAGTGTTTTCTTCCACTCCATGATCCTCTGCATGTGGCTGCTCCACATCTCGAGGCTCATCCTTTGGAACCAAGAGTTCCTCCTCTGGATGCAAATCCAGCTCCCTCTCAAGGGACAATCGCATGGCTTTCTCATCATCAAATTTTAGATCCCGCTGCACAACACTCATCTGCTATTTGAAAAATACACCAAATAGTTGTGGGGAGTATCATTGTACCCCACAAAAATCCCAATCTCAGTTGTTGGTTCCAGCTTCTTCCTGGCGTCTTTGGTCACATGCACATAAACAGATGAGCCAAAAATCTTAAAATGTGAAACATCAGGTTTCTTACTAGTAAAAGCCTATTCTGGTGCACTCATGCCAAGTATCCTATGAGGTAAACAGTTCTGCACAAATACCGATATGTTGCATGCCTCCACCTATAGATGCAATGGTAGGCCCTGATCATCCAACATCGATTTTGTTGCACCCATGATCGTTCTATTCTTTATTTCTGCGACCTCATTCTGTTGTGGGTTATGAGGCATAATCAATTCTCTCTGAATTCCTTCTTTGTTTCAGAAGTTCTTGAATTCATTATAGATGCACTTTCCACCATTGTCACTCCTAAGAGCCTTCACATGCTTCCCCATGTCTTTCTCTAGCAGTGCTTTGAACTCAAGAAACTTTTAGAACGTCTGATCTTTCTTTTGCATGAAGTAGATCCAGCACTTTCGAGAAAATTCATCAACAAATATCACATAGTACTTATGCTTTGTTGTTGAACCAATAGAGAATGGTCCACACACATCTTAGTGAACTCTCTCAAGGATTTCTGAAACTCGATTATCCTTCTCATGAAATGTGGCCTTTACATATTTTCCCATAGTACATCCCTTGCATGTGTTTGACTAAGAAAATGTACCCTTAGGAAGACCCGTGGAAATATGATGCATGACTTTTAAGGATCTGTGGTGAAGATGGCCCAATCTCTTATGCCATAACTCACCCTCATTCCAGCTCGCCACTTTGTTTTCCTTACCCATCAATGTTGTGCATCCATCTACATCAAGTTTATAGAGGTTCTTAACTCGAATCCCAATCTTCTTGGCTTGTCCAGTTGTTTTGTGTCGCGAGAAATATTTTTCTTCGTTGAAAACAACATCATAGCCTCTATCCTCCAACATTGCAACTGAGACTAAATTTTTCTTCAAGCCTAGTACATGCATTACATCTTTTAATTGAAATGGTTTACCTGACTATCTCTAGAAGATAATGGTACCAATATCGGTAGCATTGTACCGCTCGTCCTCGCCCATTTCGATATGCATCTGGAGGTCCTTGTCCTTCAAGCTACTGAAATTTTTTTGTCTCCCATCATGTGAAAGGATACGCCACTATCCAAATACCACATCGATCCCATTTCACTTGACACCATGCATGCAATGAGTGAGAATTCAAGCTCAAATTGTGAGGCCAAAGCCTCACCAGCTGTAGATCCTGAAGCCTTATGTTCTTCTTATTTTGTGGAGAGTTAGTGGCATAATTCCCATGCTCGTGACAGTGAAAACACTTCACTCTCGACATGTTGAGCTTCTTTCCATCTTTACCAGACTTGGATTTGGAATGGAATTTCTTTCCTTTCCCCTTCTTCTCATTGGCAGTCAAAGCACAATCTTATTCATATTCATTCTTAGATGAATATCCATCTCTTTTATTCTGTCTAAACTCCTCTTGCACCAAATACGACCAAAGTCATTCCCAATTTGGCAGCTTTTCCCTTCCATTGACAAAGTCTTGATAACTCTGCCAACTCTTGGGAAGTCTTAGAAGAGCTAGGCTCACCAAATCATCATCAGCGAGAGTAATTCCAACGCTCCCAAGCTCATCCCAACATTGGACAAACTTTGTTAAATATTTTGGCATGGATTCGCCCTTCTCCATCTTGATCTTCCTGAGTTTATCTTTCAGTGCCAATTTCCTATGATCATTGCCACTTTAAAATATATTTTTAAAATCTTTCCACATTGCACATGGTGTGGCCTTTCCATGGATACTTGAGACAATGTGGTCTCGTACTCCCTCCAGTAAGATCCTCCTCGCGTTTGTCACTTTCTTTTGACATGCATCAATATTTGCAGCATCTGTCACAACGGGTTTGGGAACATCATTGTCAATGAATTCCTTCAAGCCATTACCTTCCAGTACTTCCTCCATCCTGTCTTTCCAGGAAATATAGTTAGAGCTACCCTCAAGTGCATACTCCAATCTCAAGCCATTGAAATCCATTTTGATCCTGAATCACTTGTAGCCCCAAGAAAGTCTTATGCAAATTTGAATTCTATTAAGTCACAAACTCAGCTCCTCCTCCACTATTGTGATTTATTTTGCTCTCATACCACGTAGAAATTATACAAACAATATGTATATCATGGATTCAATCCGATCTATCAATGTGCTAAAGCTAGATACTGAATCCCTTCTACAAATAAATTGCGGAAATTTAAACACAATCGCCAATCACATGAAGCAAAGAAGAATCAATTAAACCATAACACAGATAATTTCCAGGGGAAATCTTGTTACTCAAAACTACACTATCTTCTATTGTATATTCAACATGGATACATGAAACAATTACAATACAACTCTTCTCACAAAATCCTCCTGTACTCATATAATTGTCTCACACTCTCGTGGAAAAAACTGGCCAACACTTGGCCAATTCTCAGCCTCTAAACAGCCTACCTTGCTTACGCAATTCCTGATGAATGCAATCCTTGTTATTTAGGAATTTTGGCCTTCCTAAATTGTGCAAGGATCATGGGAAATCCAATGAGTGTTAGGTTGCATAGGTGCAACAAAATAATCCTCCACCTGATAGTTAACATCCCTTTTACCTAGATCTCAATTGGGTCTCCACTGGAACTGACATGCATGTAGCTAATAATAGTAAACCATCGGTTTCATGCTAGATCACTGATTGTGAATTAAATAATATTTAATTCACTTTATCTCTCACTAGTGCAACAAACAGTTACAATTAGCACAACTAAATTTTACTCACTTAACTGAGTTAAATTGTTTACACATGCATTAGCTAATGCACCAACTACACTTCGAACTCTGTTACAACTAGAATTACTCTGCATGCCTCACCAACTATCCTCAACTCGAAATTCATGAACTAACTAATTTTATCACACTCATGTAACTATTACAAGTGATTATGAGATAAGATTACATTTTATTGTCCATCTTAATTCAGGGAAAGTTAAAATAGACACTGCACCAAATTTTTCCCACACCAGTGCAGGTGCTGCTAAGACCTCCTGGTACCACACTAGTGTAGGTTCTGCTTGGACCTCCTAGTCCCACACGAGTGTAGGTGCTGCAATTTCTTGTTGGACTTCAACACAACATGTCAACAGGGTGCTCAAACTATTGGAGAAGAAACAATTATATGAAAAAACCTCCAAATGTTTCTTTGGAGTACAAAATGTGGAATATATGGATGATATTGTATCTCAGAAGGGTGTTAAGGTAGACCCTAAAAAAATTAAAGCCATTAAGGAATGGAAAGTCCCCACAACCATAAAGCAGTTGCGAGGATTTCTCAGGTTATCAAGGTATTATCGCATATTTTTTATTAATTATGGGAGAATAGAAACACCTCTAACAACATTATTGAAGAAAGATGCATTTTCATGGACTACGGAATCAACTGAGGCCTTTGAACATCTTAAAGAGGAAATGTTCCTAGCACTGGTCTTAGCTACGCTAGACTTCACAAAAACCTTTATTATGGAATGTGATGCCTCAGGAAATGGAATTGGTGTTGTTTTAATACAAGAAGTAAAACCCGTTGCTTTTGAAAGTCGTCCAATCAAAGGAAAGTATTTATAGAAAGCTATTTGTGAGAAGGAAATGTTGGCAATACTACATGCACTAAATAAATAGAAACCTTACCTAATCGGAAGACACTTCGAGGTAAAAACAAATCATGATAGTCTTAAATACATTTTGGAACAAAGGCTATCTTTAGAAGAGCAGCAAAAATGAGTCACAAAGATGTTGGGTTATGACTTTGAAATCATATACAAAAAAGGGAAGCTAAATGTTGTTGCAGATGCACTCTCAAGAAAGGATGAGGAGGTGGAAGCATTGCTTTGTGCCATTTCTATTATCCAACTAGATTGGACAACCGAAGCAAGGGAGGAATGGAAGAATGACGAAAAATTGTGGACACTCATTCAAAATTTACAGCAAGATCCCAGTACATCTGATACATTTAGTTGGAAAATGATTCCCTGTGTTACAAAGCTCGCTTATATCTTTGTAAGAATTCCCAACTAAAAAAAAATCTTTTGGAATTTCACACCTCTCCCGTAGGAGGACACTCAAGATTTCTAAAAACTTACCACAGGGTGAAGAAATGTTTTTTTTGGGACGGCCTTAAATCTGATATTCAAAATTTTGCGGCAGAATGTTTGGTTTGGCAGAAAAATAAATTTGAGACAATTAAGACCCCAGGTCTGCTACAACCTTTACCCATTCCAAGTCAACGTTGGGAGGAGGTTTCAATGGATTTTATCATAGGTTTACCTAAGTCTGAAGGAAAGAGTGTCATCATGGTGGTAGTTGATAGACTTACCAAGTATGCACAATTTTGTGCATTATCTCATCCATTTAAAGCAAGTACAGTTTCTACTGCATTTATGGAAACAATTCAAAAGCTACATGGAAACCCAAAGATTATTGTAAGCAACAAAGATCCCATTTTCACTGGAGATTTTTGGACGGAATTATTTTCTTGTTTGGGTACTCAACTAGCCCATAGCTCATCTTATCATCCTCAATCCGATGGGAAAACTGAGATAGTGAACAAATGTTTGGAAGGATATCTTTGTTGTTTTGTATATGATAAAAAAACACAATGAGTGAAATGGTTGCCTCTGGCTGAATGGTGGTTTAACACTTCATTCCATACTACAAAAAAAATAACCGCATTTATGGCACTTTATGGATATAATCCACCATCCATCACATCATCTTTAAGATAAAATTATAAGGTTCAAGTAGTGGAATATCACATCAAGCATAAACAACAAGCTCTCCAACTCTTAAAGGATAAAAAAAAAAATTCACAAAATCGAACGAAACAACAGGCAGATCAACATCATAGCGAGAGAAGTTTTGATGTAGGAGGCTGGGTATTTTTACAGCTACAACCATACAAAAAAAATTCCCTCAAGCAAGCTAAGAAGGATAATAAATTATCTCCAAAGTACTATGTTCCTTACAAGGTGTTGCAAAAGATTGGTACTATGGCTTAGAAATTGGAGCTTCCTGCTTCTTCTCGAGTGCACCCAATTTTCCATGTTTCATGCTTAAAAAAGGTTATAGGTGACAAACTTCCAGTTCAAACAATATTGCCAGAACTTGATGAGGAAGGAAAAATCATATTGGAACCTAAATCAGTCATGGAAACAAGAACTTAACAGCTATGAAATCGATCAATTTCAGATTATCTCATCAAGTGAAATAACTTACCCACGGACGATTCCACATGGGAGGATGAAAATTTTATATAGAAGCAACCAGAGATACTCAAGCATTGAGGACAACACTTTTTTGAAGGAGAGGGGCATGTTAGGTCCCTACATTACTAGTGTAGTCCCTTATTGTTGTTAGTGTATCCCCCTTATTATTATTATTGTACCCCTGTAGTCCCCATAATGTTGTTATTGTGCCCCTTAAAACCCCAATATTATTATTTTTGTGCCATTACATTATTATTTTTAGGTCAGCTAGGATTATATTGTGACCCCATGGACTCTTATATATATAAAGGAGGTTTTGTAATTTGAATCATCCAAGAATTATTCATTTATGTAATGTAAAGGAGGTTTCCCCCTCGAAGTGGTTGATTTCTAAGGCGTTGATCTCTCTTTTCTTCTATTTTTGGTGTTTGTTTCGTAATAGAAGGTGTTTTTGATTTATATCCATGGGTTCATGATGGCTACAAAGAATTTCAATATTTTAAATTCCAACAATTTCAAGGTTCTCATCAGGTAATCTTCCTCTTTATCTTCAATCCTCATTTCATGTTGTAGCATGTTCATTTTTAGGGGGGGAAACAAAAAGATCTATTACAATTACAATTAGTTACATTTGTTCCTAGCAGAGGATTATACCAAGACCTTTATTCTTTATTCTCACTAATTTTCCTATCAAATAACACCTCCTAAAAGATTATAACCTTTTGAGCATGAATTATTGATTCCTTGAGGGTGTAGACACATTGGAAAGGCCCAGTTAGACACCTGAGTTATGTAACGGGGTAAAAACCAAATGGTTTAGGGTGGGTGGATCCCCATAAGGTGGCTTTGGCTTTATGGAAAGGGTCGTGAAAAAAAAAAAAATCCTTTAGCATTTTCTAACCATGCCAGGACTTGATACTTAGGTGCCTTCACTTCAAGAATTAATGGATGAAATGGGCCAATTCCTTGCACTGCACCTCTCTTCATCTACCATCACCTTTAATTTATTGGTTTATCATTGAGGGACATGTAAAACTACAAGCCCCTTTGTGTCTAGCAAGAGTCTCAAAAAATCCTAAAAGTGGTCTCCTCAATTATTATGTTTCAAACTAGATTAGATATTGCACTATACCTATTTTATATGTCTTATGGTGTTCTTTTCAAAATAGGCTAGGAAAATATAGGTAGCCAGTAATATATTTCCTCCACCAAAAACAATGATAGTTGTGTTAGCTATGCAATTCATTAAAATTGGTGGTGGGGCGTATTCCTCTGTCCTTAAATGAGAGATCCATGAATTAACATGGCTAGAGGTGCTAGTATTCCCATATTTCCATGTGTCACACATTCTCTTATTTTCTTCCGACATGGAATGGTATGAATTCTCACTTAAATTTTCTTTAGTCCCAAATTATTTCCTCATTTTCCTGTCTAGTTCCTCATCTTATTGAACAATATTCTTACATAGGAGAACTTTATTACAAGAATATTTGCAACAAGTTACCTAATTTCATTCAAGAGATCCTGAATACTCCAATCTCTGGCACCCCATTTATATAAAATGCCATTACTGGAGTGGAGCATCTCATTCAATATTGAGTGTATCATTTCCTTATTCAACACTTAAGTTAGTCCCTGAAATGGAGCCTTAAATTGAATTTTTATTTGATATGCCAATGGAGAAAGAAAAAATGATATTATCTTTGTGATTCATTAAAACCCCATCATTCCCATATCTATTTGATTAGATCTTAGCCACCCCATTGAGATTTAGTATGAACCCATTGGTAAGAGTCAAGACACAATCTGAGCTTAAAATCAAGCTTCTAGGAAGCTGAGCTAGATATGCCTTTTGCAGTGAAGCATACAATTTGGTAGATACGTTAAATTATAGTTAAGTTTCCCTTAGACAAACCTGGACTCTTGGGGTCACTTGTAAAGCAAGAGTTAGGGTTAGAATGCATATATAATCATAAGTTGAATACAATAATTTTTTCTCCTCTGTTGAAATCGGATGTTGACAAATGTGGGTTCCAACTACCCGCTCTCTAAGGGAATTTATGTATTTTTATATTGAAAAATTCCACATGATTATTTTGTCTTAATTTACCATCATTGGAATGCATTAAAATATTGTACATACTCCAAACCAAAAAATGTGTTTTTGAGGCATACTATGTAACTATTTGTCTCCTTCAGTGATTAGAAATTTAGCAGCTACATATATTAATGCTCTTTTTCTTTTCCTTTTTGTTGTATGATAGGTTTATAAATTTTGTTGTATAATAGGGTTTTTGTATGAGAATGGTTTCCAATTACTCACTCTCTAAGAGACCTGATGTATTTTTATTTTGCAACGTGTCACACGATTCTTTTTCTTGCATTGACCATCCTAGGTACTCATTGAAACATTGTACATACTCAAAAGTAAAATGTGTGTTATTGAGACATACTATGTATCTATTTTGTCTCCTTCAAGGATTATAAATTTAGTAGCTACATCTATTAATGTTGTTTTCATTTTACTTTTTGTTGTATGATAGGTTTGGTGCTCTTTTATGTATTTTGTGTTTTTTTGTTAGTGTATGTAAATCATAAGCTCTATATTTAATAATTAAGGATAGACGATGTCAATCTACGATTTTAGTTGAGCATATTTAGTATCCATAAATAAGCATCTCACAAACAAAAGCATCGAAAATTTTGAATATACAACACAACTTCTTGATGGTTGGCATTTTGGGATGACAATAACAACAATTGGAAGTCTTTATATTAAACTATAGTTGCCAGTCATACTAGTTTTTTATATATGGTGTGCATACAATTTTTTTTTCATTAATGGTTTGAATATTGGAACTCTCAGCACTTATTTCCTTTCCCAAGTTAGCTGATCATAAGTACCCTCACATATTAACATGAGATTACATTGTTGAAAACTAAAGGATGGGGAACATGGTTTTTTTGGTTTGAATGCTTCCAGTCAATGAAAATAATTTCAATTGTGGGCTTATGGAATCCATTCTTAGCTAAGTTTGTATGACCGAGGAATATAATCCATCAAAATTCACTCAGGGATAACACATGTCCCATCCACATGAACTAGCTAATTTCGGAAGCTATTAGCCTATGAGGGGAAAACATGTGATTAGTGGGATTTGAATCTAGATTAGGAGGATCACATCTCCCTTTAGCCACCCAAGCTACAACTCTATTGCATGGGAAACATAATTTTACTTCAACATAATTATAAATGGTAAATGACAAGTTTTTTACTACTAATTTTTGTTTTTCAATAATTTTTTCTCTAGTAACTTTGAATTTAATGGAAATTTTGTGATTAAATTTTAGAGTTGTGTTGTTAAATAATGCCAACTTTTTGGTGCTTATTTATGTTGTGGGTGCATGTTCATATTAAATTGATATTATTCTCATATGATATTCTTCTGTGCATTTTTCATAAATTATTATTTGTTCTTTGAACTTTTTTTTATGATTCTTTTGTACTCATCATTAGATACATATTCAATTATTTGTCATATGTATGAGCTTTATAGGTAAAAATGCAAAATTATTAATGTAACATGTTTTTATTTCTTGTACAATACTCTAGTGAATATGATAAATATTACTATTTTAAATAGTATGACACCAGATTTATTTGATAGATTACATTCTTTGATTCTTATCTGTAAAAGTTTTTCCTCCCTCTTCGCTATAGTCTAACAACTAAATATTAAGCCTACGATGTGCTAATCACAATCATTCAACCTATAAACTTTGTATATCTTGAAATATTACAAAAGATAATGTACAGACTATTTCCTTCCACATTTCGCCAAATCCTACTATTGGTGTTCCTTTACACCTTTTGGTACAATTTCTAGCTATCATTGAGAGGTGGAGAGTGCTTTACTTGTATCCATGAAATTGAATCTTTGGACACTCATGCTTGGTGTGGATTTGAAAGTTTTTAAATTCCCCTTGGATATTTTGTTGGTGTAAAAAATGTTGGCAAAACTTTGTGCTTAAACTTTTAACATATGTTTAGTGGTTACATTTCATGATCTTTTTATTGATCATTGTATTTTGACATATTGAATTTATTAATAACGAGAAGCACTCCCAATTATGTGTTTAGGCCCCATATCCAGTAGGATTTTAGCATGTAGCTATTTATTCATAATTTCGTCATATATACTCACGATTTTTTACTTTTTGGTATGAAAATCACTATTTTAGAGCCAATTTTTTTATTTTGTCACAACAAATTTACATGATTCACAAAATGAGAAATCAATATTTGGTTTGATTACAGATTTTAAGTTTGATAATGATAGGTCATTTATAGGCTATAAATGTCTTCAAAGTTTCACTTCTAATTGAATATTCAAATGAACATATTGAGTGTCTTATACGTAATTATTTTTCCCTCTAACCACTTTTCATAACTTCCATAACCATTAGGGCTTTGATCCAATTTTTATTTTTTAGTAAAAGTTTTACCAAGACGTTACAAAGTTTTATAATTTATTGAAAGTTGTAGAACTTACGATTTATAAAGTTTGAAGGTCTAATTTTTTAAAGTATAATTCTTTAAAGGATGTTAGCTCAATGGAAGAGCAACTGCTTTACAAGAAGGAGGTTGGTGGTTCAATTCAATTGTGCCCTAATATTCATATGGAATGGAAACAATCAGTTTTTGGTGATAAAGGCTCTTTTGACTATCACCAATGAGTTGATGGTGAAAAAAATTTTATCCTCGCAAAAATATGAACTAGTGATGTTCAATGAATTACAAAACATATATACATCAATAGTGACGAATATGAGAGGTTCGTCACCATAAATTTCTATTGTTCATATGAAATGGTGACGGTCAATATCTGTCATTATAATCATTATTCGTGACAGACCTTGAATTTCACCAAAATACCTATACTTTTTTCAATGTTTTCTTTTATGATGTTCAATTTTTAGTTACAAAGGCTCATTTTACCATCACAAATTAGTTTATCGTGACATTTTTTGACTCTCGCCAAAATATGAAATAGTGACAATCAAAAAATGTTGCCATATATATGCATCAATAGTAATGACCATGAAAGTTCCATCACAATAAATCATTTTTGTTCATATGAAATGGTGATGGCAACTATTTGTCATTATAATCATTTTTTGTGATGAAATTTGAATATCACCACAACATTTATACTTTTGACGACACCACCTTTGGTGAGGTTCATTTTTTTGGTGATTATGTCACCATTTCTCATATGAAAAGGTATCGGTCACTATCCATCACTATAAATCATTATTCATGACGGACCTTGAATGTCACCAAAACAACTATACTTTTGGAAATGCCACCTTTGGTGATGTTAAAATTTTGGTGACAGAGGCTCTTTTGACCGTTACCAATGAGCTTATAGTGACATTTTTCGACCCCACCAATGTCGTTTTTTCTTGTAGTGTATTTTGTTGGAAACGTATGCATGAAACCCTACCCATATGTTTATTTCCATAATTATATTTTTGGAAAAGAATGCATGAAATCTTGTGTGTAGGATTATTTACTGGAAAATATTTGATGAAATTATGATGATTATAGGCTATTGAATGTTTTTGGATACATTTTTTATGTTGTGTTTATATTTTATTGGATTATTTGAGGCATAAACATATGCATCCAACAAACTCATTTTTTATTGTGTTGCATTGATCTACTGGAGGTGCGTGCATGTGGATTGAGTAGAATTTATTTTATTTTATTTTTGTTAAATCATTGCATGTGAATAAAATTGTTTTTTTTATTATTATTATTATTCATTATATAATACATTCGATATATAATGTATACAATAGAAATAGTTGTGGATTGCATTATTTTTGAATAATAAAAAGAATAAGCCATAGTTTAGAGGCTATACATATATGTGGATTATATATATATATTGGTTATTAAATATATAAAGATAGCTTTCTATGGTAATTCTCGAAAGGATTTGCACGAGTTATTGAAAAAAAATTTAAGTTAAAGATTGTAATTCTTGAAAGGATTTGCATGAGTTCTTGAAAAACAAAGTTAAGTTAACGATGATAATTCTTGAAATGATTTGCATGGATTTCTAGAAGGATTTTTCATAGGTGGTGAGAAAAGTAAAGTTAACTAGATTAATTTATTGAAAGGATTTAATAAGTCTACCTGCATATGGACATATGTCACCCATGTTCTTTTCTTGAATCATTGCAGGAATTTGTGCAAGGAAATATATTTTTTGCATTGTAACTATTGCATAGTTTTCTTGGAAAATAATGTGTGCACATAAATAATAAATATTGTATTAGTTATTGGAAAATAATATGTGTTATGTTAATTTTCTAGAAAAGAATATGTATTTGCATGCACAAAGATAAAAGCTATTGTGATAGTTTACTTTAAATATTAGTATTTACAGTGGTTTTCCCTTCGGAAAAGAACGTGTTCTTGCATGAAAAATAATAATAGTTGTAAAAATTATCTTTTAGGAAGATTTAGTTCTTCTTATGCGAAGTGATAGAGATAACCGTGATGATAATTTTAAAGTATTGTCTCGTTCTTATGGGTAGAGGGAAAAGGTAACTAATTCCCTTTCTTATCATGCATGTAAACTATAGATAGGTGAGAATTCCTTAGTAATATTTTTTCATTATGCTTTATGCATGTGAGATAGACATGTATCGTAGAATTAAGAAGGCATGGATAAATTGGCATGTTTGTGAAATGATGTACTTTCAATTGATGCATGTGCAACAAAGAGGAACATGAAAATATATTTAAAGTACGACTTGCAGAGAACTATTTTTTGGAATTGATAATTATTTCATATAATTATGATGTCAAGGTTTTTGACAACAGTAACTGCAAGGAAGAAAAGTGGAGTATGCAAAGGATTAATTAATAATTTATAATCTATACCTTATATAGAAAGTGAATATGTATTATTTTTAACATTATGGCAAACAATGAACTAATGGTCCATGCATATTGAGGGATTGTCAACACAGGATAAACTACTACAAGGAACAACCATGCTACATAGACATAAGGTTCAAGGAACTGTGAGGTAAATGATATTACGATTAATATAATAACTTCTATCTAATTTTTTAATTTAAGATAATATTTATTTGTAAGAATTTTAACAATGGCCAAGGGATGGACTCCCTTACATTGATTAAGTGAGGTATGAACACCCTCACAAAATTCTTAATAAAATTAAAATTTTGTTGGTTTTTCATTATGCGGTTTCCAAGGGATATGGGTTTCCAATGATGTTTTTTCCTTTTGTACCATTCTAATGTTGTTGCTTCATTACATGGCATTAGCATGCACATCATAAAACTTGTGATTAACTAGCCTAATTAAATAAATGGTGATAATTATGTAGGATCAAAATAATGAGATTTATGTTAGTGTACTACAACAATGGTGGTTAACTTATTATCCCATTCCTAATGTTAATATTTGCAATGATGATGATTTTATCTAATAAGGTTATGGAATAAGTGATTTGGAATTTTGTGAAAATTATGTAATCCTATGAATTATTACATAGATTTTACTGGGTGATGTTACAATCCACACTAGATTACATAATTTATATCAAATTTATTTAAAAAAATAAAAAAAAGTAATTTAAATATTAAAAAAATACACTTGTATTTCCACATTTGATTGCAAGATATATGTGTAATTGATTGCATTCTCTCTCTCTCTCTCTCTCTCTCTCTCTCTCTCTCTCTCTCTCTCTCTGTGTATATACATACATATACATACACACACACACACACACACACACACACACACATATATATATATGTATGTATGTATGTATGTATGTATGTATGTATGTATGTGTATATGTATGTGTATATGTATATGTATATGTATATGTATATGTATATGTATATGTGTATGTGTATATGTATGTATATGTATGTATATGTGTATATGTATGTATATATGTGTGTGTGTGTGTGTGTGTGTGTGTGTGTGTGTGTGTGTATTTAATAGTTAAAAATGTTCAATATGTATTTTATATATATAAAAAGAGAGAATTCTTATTCCATTAATATTTGTTTTCAAGATATTTGTAATTCATTCATTTTTCAAATT
The DNA here is from genome assembly GCA_034641835.2 of Pinus albicaulis. NCBI lineage: Eukaryota > Viridiplantae > Streptophyta > Pinopsida > Pinales > Pinaceae > Pinus > Pinus albicaulis. The sequence goes on along the minus strand of CM076584.1, from coordinate 619,846,429 downwards.
GACATGTAAAATTTCAATTATTAATTACAAAGACAATATTAATATGTGTGTGGGTAATATTTTAAAAAATATTTATAAACAAAATATTTATATAGAGAGAGAGTCCTCTACATATATGTTTCCTACTTCCAAAGATGATTGGGATATGTATTACCATTTTAAAATGTAGAACATGAATCATAAACAAACTATTTCAATATCAACTATGTATATATTGCATAAAACAAAATATATATATGTGTGTATGTGTTAAATTTTTTAATATGAATTTTATATAGAGAGAGAGAAAAAATTATTATTATTATATTTAAAGGTTTTTATGGAGATGTGAGATTCATTTGTTTTTTATTATGGAGTTGACATATAATATTTTAAAAATTGTTAACAAAAATTATAATTTTATATATAGAGAGAATCTTATAGATATATGTTTTCTACTTCCAAATATAATTGGGGCATGTATTAACATTTTAATGTGTAGAGTGTAAATATTTAAAATATTCCAATGTCAACTATGTATATTTTATATCAAACAAAACACACACACACACACATAACATTTTATTAGTGTGTTGCTCAAAATAAATATAGATCCATCTTAAATTCGAATGTACTAAGAGTCAAGAGGAATCAAATATTTCAATGTTAAATTATTGAATATTGAGAGATTTTATTTGTATCGATGCTTGATAGATCAAAGTTAAGATGGATCTATGTTGGTATTATTAAGATTGATGTTTCACATGTTATTAGTCTTTTTGGATGAACTATTAACAACTTAGTCTTAACATTATTGCATTATTGATGACATACATGCCCGAACAACATATTATAAATAATCTATGTGAAGATATGGTGTAGTGTCATGTTATGTAAATATTTTGACTTGGTGAAATTATACAAGAATAAAAATTAAATTAAATTAATAATTATAATTACTAATTATTAAAGAAAAATATATGTTGTTGGTTTTTTGGGGCTCATGGTTTTGACAACCCATCATTTTACCAATGGTATTCTTATTTAATATAACTTATTTAAAGGCATGCATAATCAATATATATATATATATATATATCAAATGCTGAGAGGAATCAAATCTCTCAAGATGTAAACCTTTCCTCAAGTTTTGCACTAAAAAATATATGCTTTAACTTTGAGAAATTTGATCTCTCACGACACTTATAGATCCAGAGTTAAGATGGATCTAGGCTAGTTATATATCCAATGGTAAAAAAATAAACCTCTATTATAACTAAAGTATATCTATCTAATTAATATAATATGATCATATTTAATAGCGAAAAATTAATCTTATATCAATAGTCATGAATTCCTTCATCTAACGAATCATTCATAATGTTATTTTAGCTGGACTATACTTTTAACCATAGTTTCTTTAATTTATGAGGATATTTGTATTGATTTCTTATAATTGAACCTAAAATAGTATACCTAAGTGTTTTTACTATAGGATGATTTTGAGAAATTATGATTTTCGTAATCTATGTTGCTAGTAAAAAAATTCTTTGAGTATGCTTTTTTCCCTAGATCAAAATGATCTAAATTTATTTTTTGAAGTACACCCAAATTTCTCTGAAAAGGAAGAAGTGGGACATCACAAAATAATCAATTAGAAAAAATTATCTTATGGAGCAAAGAAACACATTTTACATAATCCTATATTTTCATCAAGAAAAACATTACAAGTCAAGATGTTGCAACAAGAAAAGGTGAGAAGCGCACTAAATAGTTATTACACCTAAAGGAACTCTTGAGCCCAGTATGGAAGATATGTTATAATGTCTTGGTATGATATATGAATGTTTTGATTTGGTCAAATTACTTTTTAAAAAAATAAAATGGCTGAAGTAAAATAAAATAATAAAATAAATAATTGTAATTATTAATAATCAATAATTAAATCATCCTAGATCTATCTTAACTCCATACCTATCAAGCATTGAGATATATCAAATATCTTAAGGTGCAAACCTTTCCTCAATTTTTGTACACAAAAAAGATGTTTACACCTTCAGAGATTTGATCCCTCTCAGTACTTGATAGATCCAGAGTTAAGATGGATCTAGGTTGGTTATATGAAAAGTTCAAATTCATTTCCTTCAAATAGTCATACAAGGATTCATTTTCCCTAAGAAGAAGAAGTTACATGAAATATCCCAATGATTTTATGCTAAAAATATCTTAATTATATTTTTACGGCTTACTAGAAAAATCAAGACTTAAAGGTAAACTTGTGGGGAATGTTGAAACATTGCTCCAAATTTACATAGAAAAGCACATTCTTTTACCACTAAATTACATAATGAATATTTTTTTTGTAAGGTAAACCATTAAGGATGTTTGAACCTTGATTTTCACAATTTACAAGATACTTAATAACCTAGAGATCATCATTTAAGGCACCCCAATCATGCATAAGTTATTTATGATATTTATAATTTTCATATATGAAAAACACCATGGAAAATTTCTAGATTATTTATATAATTCTTGCACATGATACCAATGGTGAGCCCTAGTATTTCACCAAGAGTTTTGCAACCCCCAGGGGTTCCCCTACTTTACTTTATCAACCCGGAGTGCATACAAACTTGGAGGTGACAGTGCTATATACACAGCTGAAGCAATCTGTTCATGTCATCCTTTTCTGCTTTACGAAAGGGTGTTATTTTTCAAACTATGATAAGAACTAGAAAGTAAATTGCTGGAAGGAAATGACAGAAAGGAAACTAAACTAAATTTCTGAAAATAAATGACAAGAATGAAACTAATTTAATTTGTAGAAAAGAAATGGCAGAAAGGAAACTAATTTAACTTGCTGAAAAAGAATGGAAGAAAGGAAACTAATTCTAAACCACACTTAACTTGGAAAAACAGCTAAATTCCCTCTATTTATCCTACAGTCTATCTACCATGCTTCTACCCATGAAAATAAGCCATCCATGACTTAATCCTAATTGAAAAAGTGTTGATTTTGCAGCTTGGAGGAAAGAAAAGGGTTGAAGAGGGTAATGGAGGACTTAACACATGAAACAGGGCTTAGGAGTGGAAAGCGAGGGTTTAATCCTTATAAAACCTTATGATATGGCACCCAGATGTTTTTGGAGCAGAATGATTGAAATATGCGATGGCAGAGTTATGATTGGCGGATAGAAGTGTGATATGTGATCTACGATATCACAATCACAATGTCGCAGGGTTGGAGCGGTAAAGGTTAAAATGAACAAAACAAAAACTGCGAAAGGTGATTTGCAATGTGGTGGAGTTAGGAATCAACGTTTGGAGTGATAAGTCTAAAATAAAAAATGAAAAGGTGCAAAGTATGATTGCAATGGGTGACGTGGCAATGGTACCGGCAGTGGAGCGCAATCGCAATATCGTAATCGGCATTTGAAAGCGGTAAGTCTGAAAGGAAACGAGAAAATGATGCGATCAACGATGAGGAGCGATGGTATGTCCAAAGGGAAAAAAATGTGGTTTCTAATGTTTTTGATTGTTTTTAATAAAAGAGCAGCGAAGGGGAGTAGAAATGGATATCACATTTGGGCTTGGAATGAGAGAGCGTTAACAAAGATCACAAGCGATTTTCGATTTGTGATGGAGCGAGGTACGGCGAGAGAGAGTTTCAAGGGGAAAGGGGAAAAGGTATAATTCTAATGCTTTTCAAGCATTTTGGGAATGAAAAGGGTGACGGATGAAAATAAAAGAAAAAGGAGGGAATGGAGGCACAACAGTAGTGCTCAGGCGTGAGAACAGAGATGGGAAATGAAGTGGGATGGCTTGATGATCTTCCTGGGGATTTTGATGCTTATTCTTGTAAATAAAGTTGCAGATTCATGTATGAAAAATAGAGGAAATGCATGACAAAAAAGTGAACAGAAAGCAGTTTTTGGTCTAGTGTGAAGGTTCGCCCTCCTCGAGCTCTATTGACAGAGATGAGAAGGGGGTCTTGATCCACATCTTTTCTTGGTTTTTCTCCTCTATTCTATCACTCACCAGCAAATGAAAAACTACAGCAGCATATAAAAGCAAAACTAAGTAGCAATGAAACTATGAGAAGCAGAACTAATCGAATGACATAAAGAAAACTAGCTTAATGGTAGAAAGGAAATGATAGTAACAGTAGAGAGGCTGAGGCACATGGATTGGGTCCTAACCCACGAGACTAGCTCTCTGAAAATTAAATCAGTCAAATGAAATCAGTCTGCTCATTTCATAAAATAATAACCTCATACATCTCTGAAATTTTGATCACTGAGTAAAATAATAAAAAGCTCAATAGCTTGCAACAAAGTTTCAACTAGAATCGACTATCCCTTCATAGCTCTAGCTCTGCTCTATTTATTCTAGACGGAAGCTACCAATAGCTCCCTAGAAAATATTGATTGAGTCCATCTGAATCCAAGTAAACAAATATTGAGTGCACTCCTCTTTGAGTTGCTTGATTGCCTCTGGAATTCGAATTGCTGGAAAAAATCCTCGGGGATCCTTTAGATGCCTTTGAAATTCAAATTTCTGGAGAGAATCTTTGGGATCCTTTGGCTGCCTTTGAGAGTTGAGGGTGGAAAATCCTACAATAATTTCTCCTTGTTGTCTCCTCCAAGTCTTTATGATAAAATCCTTATAAAAATGCTTAATAAATCATGATTTTCTGCACTCAACCTCATATTAGGAACTCGGAGTATGTTAGCCTTAATCACCACCTATACTAGCATCATAAAACCAAATAATAATAAAAATGCAAGAAAAATATACCTAAGAAGGAAAAAATATGACCATTAACCCCTCCAAATATGTCTAATTATGGAGCTCATCATCACCCCCCTACTAAATGGTTTATCATCCTTTGAGAAACTAATCCTCCTCCTGCATTTCCTTCAAGGCTTTGATAGCCCCCCTGATTTCCTAAGGAAGAAGTGTGGGAGTTTTCCGAAGGGGGTAAAAACCATTATTCTTTTCTGCATTCTCCCATTCTCTATCTTGTGCATCTGTGTCCTTTTCATCATTCAACCTCGGTAGCAAAGGTGGGTTGAGATTTAGTCCCAACCATTGGATCTTTTTGGCCTGCATGGACCTCTTGTATAATGGTGCCCTTTCCAATGCACCCCTCAATCTTTCTGGAGTATGGTACTCCGTATTCTTAAGGCTATGAGGGACATTGTTCCCTCTCGTCTGGCTGGCCATAATGCACTCATATTCTAGCTGCCTAGAAACATCATCAAAGTGGCCTATCACCTTGGTTTGAGTCTGAAGGTATATTTCAACCAGTGTAGGGTCCATTTCAATGTCTCGACAGTTAAGGATGACTCACTCCTCTTGGGCTGAACAATTATGGTCTGGTATATAATGGTTCTCTATTTCTTCTTCCCATGACCCTCCGTATCTCTTTTTCTCTAGTGTCCTCATTCACCAACCAAGATACTAAAGCCATCAACTGCATATCCCCCATTGTAGGATTGGGATCCAAAATATCCAGATTTGTCAGCAAAAGGTTATGCACGTAAAACTCTGCCATCTTTTCCTGATCATCCATGTTAGCTTTCTTGTAGAAATTCATGAATTGCCTTCAATATTGGAAAGGTAGTGATCCATGGGAGGCTAGAGTTTTGATTTGAAATAGAAGCCATTGCTCCTTGAGGTACACAGCACATGAGTCAAAAGGGAATCTATGTTGAAGGGCTTCTATGCATAAGTCTGGCATGGTGGCTACGTGCTCCCCTTTTTGCTGCAATTTCTCCTTCGTTGCTAAATTCTCTGCCTATGCCTTTTGTAGCTTCTCCTTCAGAACTATTTCTTCAATTATTTCCTCCTCCCTTGGTGATTCTTCAATGATAATCGGGTTCATGGAGGATTTTTTGGCTCTCTCTGACTCTTTTCAACTCTGAAATACATAGAGGTCTGCCTTTTTCTCTTTGCGCTCAGAGGATCTACGGTGGAAACTACCTATTTGTATTGAGGGTATGCGGTGTTGTGTTGTGAGTCAGTTTCTTGCCCATTTTTTGTTATCTCTATGAATTTTTATGGCCATCTCTTATGTTTTTCCTTCACCTTTTGTCTCTTCCTCTTCTTCTTCTTGTTCATCTTCTGTTTCTTCTTCTGGCACTTCTTCTGGCTATTCTTCCTCTTCTCGTTCTTCCTCTTATACTATTTCTTATTTTTCTTCTCTAAGGCGAGGAGTGGAATCCTGCCTTGTTTCGGTTTCTATAAAAGCTTCCCTGCTCATATTTTTTAGAGAGGACCAGGCCATGGGCAGGGTGACGTCGTTCTACTACTGTTGTTGTGCGCTCTTCAAATACGTAGCCCACTCTTGAGACTATTGTGTTGCGGCTTCCGTTAGTCTCTCTCCCCTTAAAAATTTTTAATTTACTGGTTTAGATGAGACGGGGTCTCTTTTTATTAGATTGCGCAACTAATTTTGGAGCGCTTATGTAACTCAGCTCAGCTCCAGTTTCTATTGTAGACAGTTTTTTCCTTCTCCCTGTTAATTCATGATGGACTGTGTGTTTCCTCCCCTCGTTCTCCTCTACTCCACTTGATTTAAATCATTTTATTTTGCATGCCTAGGTGGCGTGACTTTGGAGTTATCCCTAGTCATACTTCATGATGGTGGCCAAGCTAACTGACCACCTTTCTGCCCCTTAAAATCTAAGTCTACAAATTTAATTATATCTGGCTATTATCGATGCATAGAGAGGGGTGAGAAGTTATACATGTGTTTTCCTATTGTTTCCAAGGCGTTTGCAGGAGATGGATTGAGGATACAAACCTTTTAGATGCTACGTTCTTCACTATTTTATGTTCTCTGAGTGAGAAACTCCCTTGTTTTTCTTGTTGTTCAAGAACAGATGTATGTGTTGTATGAATTCCCTGATGTCTGTAGCAGTTTGTGTCTTGCTTCTATTACTACATTGTGCTCAGGAATGGAGGAATGTGGTGTATGGAGGTGATGGAGGAAGTTATGAAAATGAATGGAGTGAATGATGGGATGGATGGTAAAATAGAAGAAGGGAAAAGAAGATGAATGCTTCCCTGTGTTTCCAGAAATTATTAATGACCTGCAAAACATCAAACCCAGAAAACACAGAGATGCAAATGTAATTTTTTTTTTTTTTTTAATAGAGCAAGTGACTTGCCTCCATGGAGGTTTTCAACCCACAGACTTGCCTTGGGCACCTCAGAGAGGTTTTCACCTATGGATATTTATTCTCTTTTCTTCTTTCTTTTTAGAGCAAGTGAGATGCCTCCATCGAGGTTTTCAACCCACAAGCTTGCCTTGGGTGCCTCAGAGAGGTTTTCACACATGCATCTTTATTTTTTTATCTTTTTTTCAGGAGGTGTGGGAAACTATGGATTTTCCCATCACATACACCTCTCTGCTTATTGAATTTATAAACTATGCCCTTGATAAAGGTTTCTTGTAAATTTTAATTCTGTGACCACTGACAAGCAAGGATATTCCTTCCTCATACATTGTTCGGATTTGAACTATGCTATTATCAAAACATTTTTCCACTGTGTAAGGTCCCAACCATATTTTCATCAACTTTCCTTTGAAATATTTAAACCTTGAATCATACAACAACATCGAATCTCCTTCTTGGAAGGTCTTTTCTTTGATGTTCTTGTTATGACAGGCCTTCCTTTGCAGCTTAACTACCTATGTGTGAAGAAGTGCTTGCGTTCTGAACTCATCCAATCCATTTAGTTGCAGCAACCTCTCTTTTTTCGAATTTGATATATCTAAATTTAATTCAGATGTCATTATTAAAGTATTGAATTCAAACTCAACTGAAAGTAGATCCTTCTTACCATAGACTAGTTCATAGGGAGTGAATCATGTTGTGGTCTTCCAAGTATTGTTGTAGGCCCAAGTAGCTTCTACCAATCTGTCCGCCCAATATTTTCGGTTGCTGCTCACAACCTTGGTGAGGATTCTCTCCAAAGCTCTGTTAGTTACTTTACTCGGTCATTAGCCTAAGGGTGATAGGCAATATAAGTCCTATGTTGAATCTTGTGCTTCCTCAAAATATTCTTAATGAGGTGAGACGTGAATTGTACTCCCTGATCAATAACTATTTCTCTGGGGTATCCAAACTTGTAAAACACATTCTCCCTTAGAAATTCTGCTACTTTCTCCTCAGTTGCTACCGTCACTTCTTTTGTTTCAGCCCACTTTGTTAGGTAATCAATGCAGACTATGATATACTTCTTTTGTCCAGATATTGGATCGATAGGTCCAACAAATTCCATGCCCCACTTTTCAAATGGCTCAAGAGCCACCTGAGGGTGCAAAGGCATCTCATCCCTTTGTGTGGGTTTCCCCATCCTTTAGCACTGATCACACCTATTGGTGTATCTTCTGGAATCTTGGTAAAGGGCAGGCCAATAGTATCCTGCTTGCAGAGCTTTGTAAGCAGTTCTCTTTGCAGCAAAGTGGCCTCCACATGGGTTGTCATGAAATGCAGAGATGATATAAAAACTTGTTCCTCCCTCACACATCTCCTTGGGATTTTATCAGGGCCTAGCTTAAAAAGGTTTTCCCCAATCCATGTGAAAGGGGCGCTTTTTCTGATGATTCTGCTCCTCTCCCTTAATGAAATATTAGGAAGGAGTCTCCCAGCAACCAAGTAGTTGGATATATCAGAAAACCATGGTGAGAGTGCTAATATAGAAAATAGATGCTCATCTGGCAATTGGTCGTCCACCATTCTTTCTTCACCTGCAGGGAGAGCTAACCCGGACAAAAAATCTGCAACAACATTCTCCTTTCCAGGTATATCAATAATAGTCAAATTGAATTGTTGCAAAAGTAACAACCATCTAATTATCCTAGCATTAACATCTGGTTTGTTCATTAAATACTTGATGGTTGCATGGCCAGTGAGAACAACGGTCTGATATCCAGTTAAATAATGTCTGAATTTGTTCAAAGCATGCACAATTGCTAACATCTCCTTCTCAGTAACTGTATAATTCAGCTCGTCCTTGGACAAGTTATTTCTGATAAAATAAATGGCATAAGGGATTTTGTCTTCTAATTGTTCTAATGTTTCCCCTATAGATTTTTCGGATGCATCAGTGCGGATGTGGAAAGGCAGAGTCCAATTTGGACCTCAAAAGATGGGGGCAGTAGTCAACTATTCCTTAATGAGCTCGAAAGCCTCTTGACAAGGACTAGACCAAATAAAATTAGAATCCTTGGCCATTAAACCAAATAATGGCGAAGCCATATTGCTGAAATATTTGATGAACCTTCTATAATAACCAGCTAAGCCAAAGAAACTCCTGACACCTTTCTACTTTTGAGGAGCATGTACCCTTTTGATGATAGTGATTTTGTTCGGGGGTACCTATATTCCTGCTTGAGATATGGAGTGTCCTAACACAACCCCTTCTTTCTTCAGGAATTCATATTTTTTTGGGCTCAAGGAAAGATGCATCATAATACACCTTCTTAGTACTTTACCCAAATTGGAGAGAGATTCCTGGAAGTCATCCCCGTATGGTGTGAAATCATCCATGTAGATTTCGATAGAGTCATGGAATAACTTAGAAAATATGCTCAGGACAGCTATTTGGAAGGTAGTTGGGGAATTTCACAACCCAAAGGGTAAGACTTTATAAGAAAAGGTACCCCAAGGGCAACTGAAAGTAGTCTTATCCTGGTCTTTAGGGCTTATTTGAATTTGATTGTACCCACTGAACCCATCTAAGAAGGAAAATAGCTTCTTCCCTGCAAGGCCATACAGGACTTAGTCTATAAAGAGCAAAGGGAAATGGTCTTTCTTGGTGGCTTTGTTAAGTTCTCGATAATCAACACAAATTCGCCACTTCCCATTCTTCTTTGGGACTAAGACAAGAGGAGATACCCACTCACTGTCGGATATAGGATATATGAACCCTGCATCCAATATTTTATGTAGTTCTTCTTTGACTATCTCCTTCAAAGCCAGGTTCATCCTTCTTTGGGGTTGTCTAATGGGCTTGCATCCTTCTTTGATTTAAATATGATGTTTGCACACTAAAGGATGCACCCCTTTCATGTCTTTTTAATCCCAAGAAAATGCATCTAGATTCTCTTTCAAAAGCTGGCACAGCTACTTCTCTTCTTCATTTTAGAGGTTTGGGTTGATTTTCAGAGACCTGGATGGGCCAAACTTAATAACCTTGGTGGATTCAGAGGCTGACTCAATTGATTGCACTTCCATCCAAGGTTGTCTTTCAAAATCTTTGACTAAGGTTTCGAGAGGAATGTTAGTGGAGGACTGGTTTTAAATGGCATGGTCGATGAATTCATCTTCATCAAGTTGACCCCCTCTAATAATATCATCTATGGTACACATATGGGCAATGTTATATAACTCATCTTCTTCATCCTCCAACCATATAGGGAGATCATGATAAATCGAAGGCTGGGTTGGAGGATATAATACTATATGTTTAGACAAAGGCCCATTTTTCATAGTCATCTTTCCGGACCGACAGCTAAGATAAGCATCTGCATTGCCTAACCAAGGTCTCCCTAAGATGAGGGGATAACCATTGAACTTGGTTTTTAGTTACAGGACCAAGAAATCTGTAGGATACTCCCAAGATTCAATGGTAACCATAACATCCTCAACAATTCCTTCCGCAATTACTATGGATCAATCTGCAAGTTGCAAAACTATTATGGTTTTCCTCAAAGTTTTGGAGATTAAGTCTCAACATAGTTTCTTTAGTCATGACATTGATGGCAGCCCCTAGATCAATCAGAGTGTTGGGGACTATGACACCATTTACATGCACATCAACAAATGGACTACCAAGGTCTAGGTACTTTGGAAATATCACCCTTCCCAGCATTAGGTCAGACAATTGTCCTACCACATTGATGATGGGGTATCTTTCTTCATTCTCCCAGGTTTCTTGAAGCACTTTTCTTTAATGAACCTATTGTAAATCGAGACATCCTTAATGGCCTGGAGAAGTGGTATCTTTACACACAAATTTTCCAATTCTCCCAGGAGTTCAGTCTCCTCAGGGGTGTGCTGACTAGGTTGGATCAAGCGCACAGGAAAAGGAGGTTGTTGGATCTAATTGTTGCCTTCTTCCTTTTCCTCCTCAACCTCTACAGGTGGAGATGGAGGATGGTTGTCTGGGATTTACTCTTCCTGAACTGATATTAACCTCCTATATCTCCACACCATAAGCTGGATAGGATGTTTCACCACTGGGAGCCTGTTGTGCATGTCTGTTGTTTGGGTTTGGATTGGGTTGTGTAGGTATAGGTACCCTAGGTGGAGAAACATGAGTAAGCTGGGGTTGAGGTTGGGGTGGAGGCATTAGAGCAGGTGGTTGATTTTTTTTAGGCCTCCACCCTTCAGATGGATTGTTCAACTGAGGTTTTTTTGGAACATACTCTTGGAATGGCCGATTTACTAGATGAGGATGATACGAAGGGTTGTAAGGCCAAATAGGAGGTGTGGACCAGGATGGAGGAGTGGGGGTGTACGAAAGTTGCATGGGTGCACTCTGATTGTTGTGATAGTAAGAGTAAGGTGCACCTTGCATACCGTGTTGATATGGCCAAGGGCCTTAAGGCCTTCTCTGGTTGATGAAACAGATTTGCTCTAGCATTGCTTCCCCACCTTGATATTCAGCCTTAAGTCCAGGTAAGGACGGACAATTTTCTGTGGCATGATTCTCCTCACAGACTAAGAAAACCTCTATGACATTCAGTGGAAATTCATTTCTTGGGTGCTTTCTGGTACATCTAGGACAAAATATGGTCAGGTCTCTCTCTACTTCCTCTTGCTTCCTTTTGACTTGCATTGTGTCCATTTGCAAAGAAAAGGTGTGCAGCATGCCACTCTTGAAGTCCTCTAGCATGTTTCCAAACTCATGTTTTATGAAGGTGGAAGAGGAATGGATATTGGATGTACTTTGGCTAGCTCTGCCCTTCTTCCTAAATGCCCTAAAATGGTTTCGGAAGACAATTTTGATTGCTTCATAGGGTTGTTGGTCGATATCTCTGCCTGATATCATATTCAAGGTTTTTATCATCTCTTCACTGATCCCTCGAAGAAGTACAAGTTTAAGTGATGCGGGATCAAGAGTGCAGTTGGCTCTCTTATAGTTTAATTGAAACCTCTCTTCATAGTCCTCATTCATCAGGTCGTAGAGTCATCCTAAATATTTCATCCTTAGTTTCCTTGGACCTACATTAGTCTTTGTATTTGCTGTTGAAGGTATCTTCCATCTGTGCCCAAGTAGTGATGCTATACCCAAGCAAACCCATGAACCAGCGTAAGGCTTCATCTTTAAGGGTGGATGGGAATAGCTTCAACTTATGATCATCAGAGGTGTAGTAATAAGTCCTACAAACAACACAAAATTAAAACATGAATGTGTCAGGGTCCTCAGAGGTGAGTCCATGAAAGTGTGGGAGAGCTAAGGGTCTAATTTTTTTCATCTTAGTTTCATTGTCTGCCTCTCTTATGGGAAAGGCTCTCTGGGTCCCATCCATAGTTAAGATAGGTGAAGTAGGTCCCTCAGTTGAAACAAGGTCTTCTTCTTATTCCCCAATATGATCCTAAAAATATTCAAAAGTCTCTCCTATAGGGGGTTCAATCTCACTTCCACTGAAGAAGAGTGAAGGGAGGCTAGGAGGTGATGTGGGGGTTTTAAGTAAGATTTTTCTTTGAGTATTCCTAGTCCTAAGAGACATGAAAATCAGATTTTTTTTATTTTTTCAATATTTATGAAATAACATGAAAAGAAAGGAAAGCATAAAATAATGCTAAAAGCAAAATCAAAGCATCTTCTAGACACCTCCCTGGCAACAGTGCCACAAAAATTGGTGAGCCCTAATATTGCACCAAGAGTGCTACAACTCCCAGGGGTTGTCGTACTTTACTTTATCAACCCGGGGTTCGTACAAACTTGGAGGTGACAGTGCTATATACACGCAGAAGCAATCTGTTCACGTCATCCTCTTTTTCTTTACGAAAGGGTGCTATTTTTCAAACTATGATAAGAACTAGAAAGTAAATTGCTAGAAGGAAATGACAGAAAGGAAACTAAACAAAATTTTTGAAAATAAATGACAAGAATGAAACTAATTTAATTTTCAAAAAATAAATGACAGAAAGGAAACTAATTTAAGTTGTTGAAAATGAATGGCAGAAAGGAAACTAATTCTAAACCACACTTAACTTGGCCAAACAGCTAAATGTACTCTATTTATCATATGGTCTATCTACCATGCTTCTACCCATGCAACTAAGCTATCCATGACTTAATCCTAATTGAAAAAATGTTGATTTTGCAACTTGGAGGAAAGAAAAGGGCTAAAGAGGCTAATGGAGGGCTTAACACATGAAACATGGCTTAGGAGTGGAAAGTGAGGGTTTAATCCTTAAAAAACCTTATTATACGGTGCCAGATGCTTTTGGAGCGGAATTATTGAAATATGCAATGGCGGAGTTATGATTGGCGGATAGAAGTGCAATATGTGATCTACGATATCGCAATCGCAATGTCGTAGGGTTGGAGCGGTAAAGGTTAACAGGAACAAAAAAAAAGTTGTGAAAGGTGATTTGCAATGTGCTGGAGTTCAGAATCGGCGTTTATAGTTGTAATTCTTAAATAAAAAAGTAAAAGGTGTGAAGTGTGATTGCGATGGGTGACATGGTGGTGGGACCGGCGACGGAGCACGAACGCAATATCGCAATTGGCATTTGAAACTGGTAAGACTTAAAGGAAACTGGAAAACGATGCGATCTGCAATGAGGAGTGATGGTAAGTCCAAAGGGAAAAAATGTGGTTTCTAATGTTTTTGAATGTTTTTAATAAAAGAGCAGCGAAGGGGAGTATAAAGGGATATCGCGTTCGGGCTTGGAATGAGAGAGTGTTAACAAATATCACAAGAAATTTTTGATTTATGATGGAGAGAGGTACGGCGAGAGGGATTTTCAAGGAGAAAGGGGTGGAGGTCTAATTCTAATGCTTTTCAAGTATTTTGGGAATGAAAAGGGTGATGGATGCAAATAAGAGAAAAAGGAGGGAAATGGAGGCACAATAGCAGTGCTCAGGCGTGAGAAAAAAGATGGGAAATGAAGCGAGATAGCTTGATGATCTTCCTAGGGATTTTGATGCTTATTCCTGCAAGAAAAGTTGCGGATTCATGTACGAAAAATAGAGGAAACACGTGACAAAACAGTGAAAAAAATGGCAGATTTTGGTCTTGTGGGAAGGTTCGCCCTCCTCTATCTCTAATGAAAGAGATGAGAGGGGGGTCTTGATCCACATATTTTCTTGGTTTTTCTGCTATACTCTATCACTCACAATCAAATGAAAAACTACAGCAGCACACTGAAAGAAAAACTAAGCGGCGATGAAACTATGAGAAGCAGAACTAATTGAATGACAGAAAGAAAACTATCTTAATGGTAGAAAAGAAAAGATAGTAACAGCAGAGGGGCTGAGGCACATGGATTGGGCCCTAACCCATGAGCCTAGCTCTATGAAACTTAAATCAGTCCAATGAAATCAGTCTGCTCATTTCATAAAAGAATAACCTCATACATCTCTGAGCGTTTGATCACTGAGTAAAATAAAAAAATCTCAATAGCTTGCAACAAAGTTTCAAAAAGAATCGACTAACCCTTCCTAGCTCTAGCTCTGCTCCATTTATTCTACAGGGAAGCTACCAACAACTCCCTAGAAAATAGTGATTGAGTCCACATGACTCCAAGTAAACAAATATTGAGTGCACTCATCTTTGAGTTGCTTGGATGCCTATGGAATTAGAATTGCTGGAGAGAATCCTTGGGGATCCTTTGGTTGCCTTTGAAATTAGAATTGCTGGAGAGAATATTTGGGATCCTTTGGCTACCTTTGAGAGTTAAGGAGGGTGTAAAATCCTCCAATAATTTCTCCTTGTTGTCTCCTCCAAGTCTTTATGATAAAATCCTTATAAAAATGCTTAATAAATCATTATTTTCTGCACTCAATCTCTTATTCGGCACTAAGGGTATGTTAGCCTTAATCACCGCCTATACTAGCATCATAAAACCAAATAATAATAAAAATTCAAGAAAAATAGATCTAAGAAGGCAAAAAGGTGACCATTAACCCCTCCAAATATGTCTAATGATGGAGCTCATCAACCAACTTATTAAAACTCTTTGTATCTACCATCATTAAGGTTTTTGCCATAACACCCAACCTTGGTTTCTCATTTGTTGAGCCTACCTTTGTCCTTATATATATATATATATATATAATTGTAGGTCTTTCATTGCAAATCCTTATAAAATGTTTATAACACTTATGCTATGATAAAATAGCACTAAACCCTCCATTCCATAGTTTGAGTGTGGGTGTGTTGTTGTAAAGGCTTATACTTAGGTTTTCTCTCTCTCCATTGTAATCATCCATAAGACTATACCACTTTTAGTTAAACATGGATTTGATGGCATTGAGCTACAACATCGCTACTTCATGGGCTTGATTCACGTGGTGCTCCAATGTGGATGAGGGCCCATGCTATTAGAATGAAACCCTAGCCAGTTCTTACCATTAAATGGTGTGCATGGTTCACAGATTGATCAACCGTGATAGTAATTTTGATTTTGTTTGTGTAACTACCTACCCTTCGGGTCTTCCTGATCAATCTCATCTGTCATTTTTCTGGTTGCGAGTTGATCGTTGCAGCCTCATGGTGATTTTTGAATGAAAACAAGGAATTCATATTATTTCCTAGGAGAATTGTCATTGTATTTTTTGTTGTTCTGCTTTAGTTTTTCATCTCGAACTATTGTTCCTATAGGAATAGAATAATGGATACACCTGGTTCAATTTTTTCTAGAAACCCTCAAGTTCCCTACTTCTTATTCTATATACAGAAATATATCTTAATATTATTTACATTCCTTTCATAAATTTCACTCACTAATAGTTGTCTTCGTATATTTGTAGGTTAACCCTAGCTCTTCTTAAAATATTTTGGTCGCAACATATTGCTTCTACAAGGATTCAACTTGGTTATATTTACTCTAAGGATTCCTCAACGTATCTCATGGATGGTAAGTTTAAATATTTAAACCCTAACCCTAAAATTTGCAATGAGTTTCTTCTGCCAATGAATTACAATTTAAATGTTGAGTATTTCCCTCTGTGGAAAAGTACTATGTGGAGACTACACTCCTTTTTCCAAAGGTAAATATAACTCCAACCACTATAATTATCCTTTACACTTCCTTGTGGTTATTTCCTACGAATTTTCAAGAATTTGACCAAGGTTTTTTCTCTAGTATTCTCATGGTTAGTTCCAGTTATGATTGGGGTTTATTTTTGGAATTCCCTGGAGAATATTTTATTTATTTCACTTATTTTCACCATGGATGTTATAGGTGTTCATTTTATTTTAATTTTTTTTATGGTTTCCATACCATTAACATGCTTCTAGCTTATCATGGATCACCTAGAACTTTTCCTCCATTAGGGTTTCAATTAGGAGTCCCTATGTTGGTTGTAATCACATATTTTTTCACGATCCTCTGTCTTGAAATATATTGATAATATAAAGGAAAATTTTTGGTCTGTGTATACAACATTTTTCGTAATATCTGTCCATTTTTTTAAGGCTTTTCCCCCTTTAAGTTAAGTTACAATTCTTTGTTTCTTAGCTGGACATATGGCTGATATTTGTATGGACGAGAATGTAAATCATTCCCTTTTCATTTCTATAACAAAGGTTACAATTTTCTCCTTTACGATTCCTCTTGCATGTTAATAAATATGGTTTCCCAATAAGGTTTTCGCTTAATTTTTGTGTAAATTTACATTGCAGATTATGTCGATGTAGTTTAAAATTTCTTCCTTTCCTTTATAAAAAACCATGACAAGACTATATGATTTTCTTAACTTTTCATAAAAATAAACATGTAGCTTGCTTATTGATTACTACAATTCCTTTACACCATTATTGGGATTATTTTTCCATTTTCATGTTTTATGCATATTTTTTGTACCTTCTTTATATAAATTATGAATAGTCACATTAATTTCATTAGCATATACATTAAACAACCTGTCCTGAAGATGGATCCCCATTTGGATTTGAAACATCGACAAATGTTCTATAACACCATGGATAATCCGAAGAACTCTTCAACTTTTTTACTAAAATTTTAATAACTTTTGTACTAAACTTTCACTTATGTACTAAACATGCATGGTTTATCAATTATTATCAACTTTTATGTATATATATTCATTATCTAATTACTAACTTGTTAGATTTTACAAACTAGGCTAGAGGCCTAAAAGACTCCTTTCATGTGAGATTTTTATAGGTCTCTCTCTAAGCCCCAACCTTCTTTGTTTACAACTATTTCCCTTAGTCCTGTGAACAATGTTCCTCCCTTGTTATGGATTGAGATAGCTATCCTGGGAATTATCTTCTCTTATTCATACTATTATTATACAATTTTATGTATACTTATAGCTATTTTACTCTACAATTATCAAAAATCATTTCTAAAAATAATAAGGGGTTAACATTAAGATACATTCTAAGTGAATTTACATTATTCTTACCACCTAGTAGCTTTTTTACGTTTGACAACACTTTCTATAATTTTCCTTGTTCATATAAACTATAACAACATTGTAGGATTGTAGCGCTGGACATTGGATGCATCTTTGACTATTGGCAGTGAATTCTGGACTTCCTGGAAAGGAGGTGAATCTTGGTACTACTTTTGAGGG
Organism: Pinus albicaulis; assembly: GCA_034641835.2. Lineage (NCBI taxonomy): Eukaryota > Viridiplantae > Streptophyta > Pinopsida > Pinales > Pinaceae > Pinus > Pinus albicaulis. The sequence continues at coordinate 619,828,648 of CM076584.1, read as the reverse complement.
TGGATATGTGAGCCTTTGGATTCCCTTATTGCAAATACATGCATCACATATGTTTATTTGTTGGTTGAGAAAATATTAATATGTGTATATTATTGTAAATGTTGCATCGATCTAGACTTATAAAGCTCCATATACAACATGGTTAATTTTTAGTTGATCAAATTTGGTTATTATTGTAAATACTTTAATGATCTATGTTATAAATCTGCAGTAAATGATATGATTGTCATGTTTTAAGTTGTGTTCATTGTAAATACTAAAACTAGCTAGGTTATAACTGTTATGAAACCAGCTCCAAAAATAGAAGAAAAGAGAGATCAATGCCTTAGAAATCATCCACTTTGAGGGGGAAACCTCCTTTACATTACATAAATGAAAAATTCTTGGATGATTCAAATGAAAAAACTTCCTTTCTATATATAGGAGTCCATGGGGTCACAATATAATCCTGGCCGACCTAATAATAATAATGTAAGGGCACAACAATAATAATATTGGGGTTTTATGGGGCACAATAATAGCATTATGGGGACTACAGGGGTACAAAAATAACAATAATGGGGAGACACTAACAACAATATGGGACTACACTAGTAATGTAGGTACCTAACATGCCCCTTTCCTTCAAAAAAGTGTTTTCCTCAACACTTGAGTAGCTTTGGATGCTTCTATATAAAATTATCATCCTCCCATGTGGAATATTCAGTGGGTAAGTTCTTCCACTTGATGAGATACTATAAAATTGATTGATTTTGTAGTTGTCGAGTTCTTGTTTCCGTGACTTCTTCAGGTTCCAATATGATTTTTCCTTCCTCATCAAGTTCTGGAAATATTGTTTGAACTTGAATTTTGTCACCTACAACCTTGTTTAAGCATGAAACATGGAAAACTGGGTGCACTCGAGAAGAAGAAGAAAGCTCCAATTTGTATGCCATATTACCAATATTTTGCAACACCTTGTAAGGACCATAGTAATTTGGTGTTAATTTATTATCCTTCTTAGCTTACTTGAGGGACATTTTTTGTATGGTTGTAGCTATAAAAATACCCAGTCTCCTACATCAAAAATTATCTCGTTGTGATGTTGATATGCCTGTTGTTTCATTCAATTTTGTGCCAAATTTAGGTTATCCTTTAAGAGTTGTAGAACTTCTTGTTGATGCTCGATGTGATTTTCCACTTCTTGAACTTTGTAATTTTATCTTAAAGATGATGTGATGGACAGTGGATGATATCCATAAAGTGCCATAAATGGGGTCATTTTTGCTGCAGTATGGAAGGAAGTGTTAAACCGACATTCAGGCAAAGGAAACCACTTGACCCATTGTATTTGTTTATCAAATATAAAACAACGAAGATATCCTTCCAAACATTTGTTCAATATCTCAGTTTTCCTAGCAGATTGAGGATGATAAGATGAGCTATGGGCTAGTTGAGTACCCAAACAAGAAAATAATTCTATCTAAAAATTTCCAATGAAAATGGGATCTATGTCGCTTACAATAATCTTTGGGTTTCCATGTAGCTTTTTAATTTTTTCCATAAATGCAGTAGAAATTGTACTTGCTTTAAATGGATGAGATAATGCACAAAAGTGTGCATACTTGGTAAGTCTATCAACTACCACCATGATGACACTCTTTCCTTCGAACTTAGGTAAACTTGTGATAAAATCCATTGAAACCTCCTCCCAACGTTGACTTGGAATGGGTAAAGGTTGTAGCAGACCCGAGATCTTAATTGTCTGAACTTTATTTTGTTGGAAAACCAAACATTCTGCCACAAACTTTTGAATATCAGATTTAAGGCCATCCCAAAAAAATTATTTCTTCACCCTATTGTAATTTTTTAAAAATCTTGAGTGTCCTCCTACGGGAGAGGTGTGCAATTCCAAAAGAATCTTTTGTTTTAGTTGGGAATTCTTACAAATATATAAGCGATATTTGTACCATAAGGAATCATTTTTCCAACTAACTGTAGCAGATGTACTGGGATCTTGTAGCAACTTTTGAATGAGTGTCCACACTTATTCGTCATTCTTTCATTCCTTCCTTGCTTCAATTATCCAATCTGGTTGGATAATATAAATGGCACAAAGCAACACTTCCACCTCCTCATCATTTTTAGAGATTGCATCTGCAACAACATTTAGCTTCCCTTTTATATAGATGATTTGAAATTCATAACCCGACATTTTTGTCACCCATTTTTTTTGCTCTTCTTAAAATAGTCTTTGTTCCAAAAATTGTTTAAAGCTATCATGATCATTTTTTACCTTGAAGTATCTTCCCATTAGGTAAGGGTACCACATACATAAGTGAATCCATAAGCTGACTGTAAACAGTAGCATCCACTACCTCACTTGAGGTAGAATCCTCCTTCCTCTTGTTACCTACAAGAGGAGTCTCCATGGGTTTGTTGCCCTCCATGTGGAACTTTCTCAGAATATCCTTGGCATACTTTCCCTGAGATATAAATAGCTCCCCATATCTTTTCCATATTTCCAACCTTAGGAAATAATGCAAGAGCCCCATGTCCTTCATCTCAAACTCTCTTGCAATATCCTCTTTGCAATAATTTATGAGCTACTCATCACCTATCAGTATAATATCATCTATATAAAGTAAAATAATCAAAGGCTTACCATCAACCACAATATGATATAGGTTCACATCAACTTCACTCTTTGTGAAGCCCAACCCAGTCAAATATTTTTCGGTCCTGGTGTACCAAGCACGAGGTGCTTGCTTCGGCCCATACAGTACTCTCTTGATTCTGCACACATGTGACTCCCTATCAAAGGTCTCAAAACCTTTTGGATGCTCAATGTACACTTCTTCCTCAATAAATCCATTGAGAAAGATTGTCTTTACATCCATCAGATGTATCTACCATCCCATATGCGTTGTGAGTGCAAGGATAGATCTAATCGATGAGTACCTTGCAACTGGTGCAAAATTCTCCTCATAGTCAATCCCCTCTACCTGTGAGAATCCTTGGGCCACAAATCTAGCCTTGTATCTCTCCACACTCCCATCTTTTGTCTGTTTCACCTTTTCGATCCACCTGGATCTAACAACTGAATTCCCCACTAGTCTTGGGACCACTTCCCATGCACTGTTTCTGATAATGGAGTCATACTCCTCAACCATGGCATCAACCCATGTTGGTTGCTGCACTACTTCCTCAAAAGAGGATGGTTCTGTCACAATACACTCGCTCATAAGAGCCATGTATCCATTGTACCTTTCTGGGGACCTTATTTTTGTGCATTGTGATGTAAGTGCTCCTACATTCTCTGTCGCGTCTAGCATCAATCTGCTAGCCTCTCTGGTGTGCTTCCTACCATTTCTGGTGGATGGCTCTGCATGAGTGGTTTTTTCCACTCCATGATCCTCTGTTTGTGGCTGCTTCACATCTGCATGCAAGTCAAGCTCCCTATAAAGGGAAAATCTCATGGATTTCTCCTCATCAAATCCAACATCTCTCCTAACAATTGTCATCCTATTAGCTGGAAAATACACTTGATATTTTTGGGGAGTATTAGTGTACTCCACAAATATCCCAACCTCTGTTGTTGGTTCTAGGTTCTTCCTGACATATTTCGTCACATGGAAATAGACGATGAGCCAAGAATTTTAAAATATGAAACATCTAGTTTCTTACCTGAAAAATCCTCCTCTAGTGTACTCATGCCAAGAATCCGATGAGGACTCTGGTTCTGCACAAATACCGTTGTGTTGCATGCCTCTACCCACGTATACAATAGTAGGCCCTGATCATTTAACATAGATCGTGCTGCTCCTTAAATTGATCTGTTCTTTCTTTCTGCAACCCCATTCTGTTGTGGGTTATAAGGTGCAATCAATTCTCTCTTAATTCCTTCTTTGGCACAGAATTTCTTGAATTCATTAGAGATATACTCACCACCATTGTCGCTCCTTAGAGCCTTCACCTTCTTCCATGTATCTTTCTCTACCAGTGCTTTGAACTCACAAAACTTAGGGAACACTTGATCTTTCTTCTGCAGAAAGAAGATCTAACACTTTCTAGATAAAACATAAATAAAAATCACATAATACATGTGCTTTTCTATGGAAGGTGTAGAGAATAGTCCACACATGTCCAAGTTAACTATCTCAAGTATTTTCGTTTCTCGGTTCTCCTTCTCCTAAAAGGTTGCCTTAGTATACCTCCCCATGGTACATCCCTTGCATGTGTCAATATGCGCAAGAGTAACCTTTGGAATACCTGTAGAAATTTGTTGCATGATCCTCAAAGCATTGTGGTGTAGATGGCCCAATCTCATGTGCCATAACTCACCTGTATACCGGCTCACCACCTTCCTTGCTTTACTACTCAGTGTTGCGCAACCATCTACATCAAGTTTTTATAGGTTCTTCACATGACCCCAACCCTCTTTACCTGTGATGTGGCTTTGTGACGAAGTAATGCCTTTCCTTCACTTAAAACCACATCATATCCAAGATCCTCCAACATAGCAACTGAAACTAAATTCTTTTTCAAGCCTGGTACATGCATGACATCTTTTAATATGAAAGGTTTACCTGACTATCTCTGGAAAGTAATTGTACCAATCTTGGTAGCGATATACCTCCTGCCATCACCCATATCGATGTTCATCTAAAGATCCTTCTCCTCTAAGCTACTAAAGAGTTATTTGTTTCCCGTCATGTGGAAAGATGCTCCATTATCCAAGTACCACATAGATCCCATCACAGTTGATGTCATGCATGCAATGAGAGAGAATTCCAACTCGAATTGCAAGGCCAAATCTTCAATCCCGGAGCTTTCTTGTTGTTCTTCTTCTTTTATGGACAATTTTTTGGCATAGTGTCCATGATCATTATAGTGAAAACATTTCACCTTTGACATGTCATGCTTCTTGCCTTCTTTTCCGGTCTCAGATTTGGAATGGGACTTCCAGCTCCCCTTCCCCTTCTTTTCCTTACCATCTAAGGCACAATTTTTCTCATCATCAATCTTGGATGAGGATCCATCCCTGGTATTCCACCGAAACTATTCTTGTACCAAATCTGACCAAATTCACTCCCAATATGGTAACTTCTCCCTCCCATTCACAAAGTCCTGGTAACTATGCCATCCCTTAGGAAGGCCTAGAAGTGCTAGGCTCACGAATTCATCATTAGCTACAGTAATCCCAACGCTTCCAAACTCATCTCGACATTGATTGAACTTGGTCAAGTATTTATGGATTGTGACGCCCTTTTGATTTTCCTGAGATTGTCCTTAAGTGCCAATTTTCTATGGTCACTATTGCTTCGAAACAGATTTTTCAAGGCCTTCCACATAGCATATGGAGTTTCCTTTTTTTGGAGACTCGAGAAAATATGATCTCAAACTCACTCTAACAAGATCCTCCTCGCCTTTGCTACCTTTTTCTGCCATACATCAAGAAGTTGGGCATCTGCTATTGCGGGTTTGGGAATATCATTATCTATGAATTCCTTCAACCCATTGTCCTCCAACATTGCCTCCATCTTGTCCTTCCATGCAATATAATTTGAACTTCCCTCGAGTTCATATTCAAGTCTCAAGCCATTGAAAGACATATTGATCCGCTTATAGCTCCAAAGAAAGTACCTCCAAATTTGAATATTTTTCAACACAAACTCAATTTCTTCTCCACTATTGTGATTCTTGGTTCTTTGATACCGTGTATAAAATCTCTAAAACAGCTATAATATGATGTAGAAATTATATCAATGGACTCAATATGATCATGCAATGTGCTAAAGCAAGATACTAAATCCTTCTACAATATTTGCGGAATATAAATCACAATCTCTCAATCACATGCAAGTAAGAGAAAGAATTAAATCAATAAACAAGACCAGATATTTTAGGGGAAATAAATTGCTCAAAACCCCTCCATCTTTATTATATAATCAACCAAGGAATCATGAAACAATACAATGTATTTGTGATCACCATAACCTCATACACTCTACCAATTGCTTCACACTGATCTAGGAAAAATTGGGAAAACACATAGCCAATTATCAGCCTACCCTGCTTACATAATCCCTAGAGAATTAAATCCCTATTAAATAGGAAATTCAGCCTTCCTTGATTGCGAAATTCATCATGGTCTTCTCATGGTCTTATAATTGTACCTAGGCAGTTTGCCTAAAATATAACTACTAGTTTACTATCCTTGAACCTTTGTCTCAATTGGGTATCCACCAGCATTAGCATGCATGCAGCTATAAATAGTGAATCATCTGTTACTTGGTAGATCACTACTGGTGAATTAAATATATTTTAATTCACTTGATCTTCCACTAGCTCATCAAACATTTAGAACTAATTAAATTGGTTATAACTCAATTATTTTGAGTTAATTGATCCCACCCACACTACATTAGTGATACAACTGCAACTGGAACCTATTAATAATAGAATCACTCTACATTCATATCCTTAGACCCTCAACTCGAAATTATTGAGCTAACTAAGTCTACCACACTTATTTAACTATTACAAGTTGTTATGAGATAATATTACAATTAATTTTCCAATTTATTTGTGGTAACACACTAATGCTGTGGACCCATCATTGTGTGACACCAGTCCCTGTGCATGTGTGTGTGTATGTTGCGTTTCTCTTGTTAAATTTCATTAATGTGATTTGAGACTTCATTCATAATGGATTTAATTTTTTAAGTTCTATGTACCCTCAGGAATGCAATAAGCCCACATATACCTCTTGTACTCAGCAGTTGGGGTTTTTGAATATAATTATTTCTCCTCCAACATTGCAGGCCTATAAACATCTGAACATTATACTTCCAATTTTGTAATTAATATATGTAAAAATACTAGCACAAATTTTCTAAGGAAAGGTTTAAAAATGGAATTCATCAACCCTTGAAATGTAGAAGGTGCATTGGTAAGGCCAAAAGGCATGACCAAAAATTCATAATGACCCTCATGAGTTCGAAATGTTTTTTTCGGAATATCTTCAGTCTTCATTCTAATTTGATGATATCCTGAACGAAGATCCAACTTGGTAAAATAAATTTCTCCATGTAATTCATCCAATAATTCATCAATCACAGGAATGGGAAATTTGTCTTTAATAGTGAGCTTATTGAGCTCCCTATAATCCGGACACATTCGCCATGATCCATCCTTCTTGTGTACCAATACTACAGGAGCAGAGAAAGAACTTTGACTAAGTTGAATTATACCCGCCTCTAACATTTCTGCAATCATACGTTCAATTTCGCTCTTTTGGAAGTAAGGATATCTATAAGGCCTGATGTTTGGAGGAACACTTCCTGGAATCAAATGAATAGCAGGATCATGATCACGAATAGGTGGGAGTCCTTTGGGAGTTTCAAACACCTTGGAATGATTGTCCAAGACTTGTTGGAGATCTACAGAAATAGATGATTTTGATGTTGGAGCTTCTAGTGAGCATAATTGTGCAATTACACCTCGTTGTTATTTCTTTAGAATATTTGTCATGACATTAGAGCTTATTATCTTAGTTTTTGTATTTACGTAATTCAACTTCCTTTCCTTCCAAAAAATAATTCAAGAAAAATTCTTGAAAATTAAAAGCTACCATCCCCAAAGATTGTAACCATTGTACTCCTAGTACAACATCAGTACCTCCCATTGGAATGGAAAGAATTTTAATATTCAATACACAATCCCCCATGGTTAGCTTGATATTATGGCATTTTCTAGAGCAATTTATAGTCCCTCCATTTGCAACCATCACTTGACACTCTGGTGCTGGGTATAGGAAGCAATTGAATTCCTTGGCTACCTTACAATGAATAGAATTATGGGTACTAGTTGAACCAATCAACACTATTACTTTTCTCTTCTTGATATGTCCTTCTATATTGAGATTTTGAGGAGTGCTAATTCCTGCCAATGCATTACACGATATGGTTGCACTTATTCCTTCTTTCTCTAGGGTTGGTTCCTGGTGTATATCCTATTCTTTTTAAGTTTCTTGTTCATTTACTTCCTCCTCTTCACAATCTATGTAAAATAATTTCTTCTCAACATACTTATGACCTTTATTGCATTTTCAATCACAACTGTAGGAAAGCCCTTTTTCTCTTTTTTCTTCCAATTTTTGTGGTGTTAACCTTGTAGGTTATGGAAATCTAGGAGTAGCAACACTCCCATATTTATAGATGTGAGGGGTAGGCTTCCTTGTCGTCATAATCTTGCTTTCATTTTTTCTTGCCAACCTGAATGCCTTCTCCAATGAATCAAGTTCCCAATGGTGAACCTCATGTTGGATGTTATCCTTTAAATTCCTTATGAAGACATCAATCATATGTTCCTCTGGAATATCAGTTACCCTTATATTCAATTTTTGGAAGTCCTCAATGTGCTCCACCATTGCACCCTTTTGTTTGAGATTTATCAATTGGCTAAAGAAGGTGTTGCTATTTGTATCCTCATAATGTGCTATCATTTCCTCTGTAAAAACTGACAAAGTGACAATTTTTTTATGAGAGCAAATCCATCGATACCATAAAAATGTGTTTTTTTCTAAATGTAAAGTTGCAATGCGTACCTTTTGTGTGTTTTTCACATTATGGAGATCAAAATATTTCTCCATCTGTAGTATCCATGTTACGGGATCCTTTCCATCAAAATTCCTCATATCGATATTTGGAATATGGTGGGTCTTCAATCCAACATTAGAGTTTATGAAATCATGGTTAAAATTTATATGTCTTCCTTGTTGTCTTTCATTTTTTCATCTATCTTAGCTTCCATGTTGTTACAGTGGTGTGCAGTCCCTGTGTTCCAGAGTCGCACAATGGAGGACCCATTATGTGACTTGTGAGCAATGTCAAGCCTTGAAAATACCTTCATTGCATCCCTTTCCATGAGGACAACATTTCTCCTGTTTATCATTTCCTGAACAGACCCCTAAAAACACATGTTTTTGCATTGGCGCTGGTAGCCCGTTATGTACTCGCGCCAATGGGGGAAAATTAACACTGAGCCCGCGCCAATTGGCGCTCTGTCCCAGTGTTGTACTCGCGGCACTCTGTTTATGGAAAGTTTTTAAAAAAAGAGGTGAAGTTTCGATTACAACAACTTCGTGGATGAGTCATCAGGAGTGGTTTCGACTGAATAACCACGGCCTTCCTCCTTTGGCCTCTTGTTTCCACCTTATGGGGAACCTCCCAAGGGATAAGGCCTCCCTTCCACTATTGTAGGGATCCCAACCTCCTCCTCTCCTCTATAAATATAGCCTCCATCCATTGATGTAAGAGAGTGGTGAAAGTCTTGAAGTCTTGACTTGCATCTCCCTATTCCCAAGCGCCTTTGTGCTGTAAAGAATCCCTTCTTTCCCTTAAGGCCCATTCAAGCGAGGAGACCATTGTTGCGAGACTCTGGAGAGGTTTCCCTTTCCTTGGCGAGCTTTGCGAGACGTGGACAACCGGAGACCCGTTCGAAGGAAGCTGCGACGTCAGAACTTGGTTGTAACTTCTATTCGTTTATCACTCTAATAGATGACTATGATTATGGTTCCACTCCTTTTCCCATCATGTTAATGCGAGTAATATCTTTTCTGACCGATGTTTAGTTACGTATGCTGGTTCCTATGCATGTATCTGTTCGTTTCTTCTGTGTGCAGGTGTTCATCCACGGAGATCGTGGAAGGATTGTGATCTTCCAGGGCTGAAGGACGGGGACATCTTCTTCTTGAGATCTAGCGTTGGAATTCAGGTAGGCTCTTATCCCAAGTCTTTCATTCGTAACTAGGAGCTTGCGTCATAGCATTGTTTGTTTGTTGCTAGACCCCTGCTGGGCTAGTAGGGATCGCCTCTATCCGCAGAGGGGATTTACCTCCTCAACAAATTGGCGACTCCACGATTACACACCCGTTTAGACATTGCTTGTTGACTGTTTGATCGTGTGTCTTAACTCGTTTTCAGCCCGTGTGTGGTTTTGAGTTGATGGCAACTTTTTCAGAGTTTACCAACCAAGGAATCCCTTCAGAAGGGAATCCTGGTCATTTTCCTCCTTTTGGAAATGTTGGTGCTCCTTACATGGCGACGTTGTCCCTTCCTGGGTTAACTGTTGGGTTGCCTATTTGGTTGTTCTCAACCTCTGTTGTCCCGAATGTCTCCACTACTGTTCAATCAGTTCCTCCACCTGAACAACCTCATGTTGATTCCAAGGTGGACCTCTCCCCTTCTTCACCTGTTTCTGCGTCCTCATCTTCTACTTCGCCTGGTGAAAGTCTGGATTCAAGTAACCAGGTGGATAAGAAGAAGAAGAAGAAGACAAAGAAGAAGAAGTCTGATAAGCGAGAGGCTAAATGTACGGCTACTGCCTCCGACATATCTCCTCTTGATAAACCTTCCAACCCTCCACGGAAAGTCAAATTCCCTTGCCTGTTGTGCACGGGAGACCATCTTCTTCGAGACTGCCCTGGCATTCCCAAGGTGCTCGAAGTATGGTCCAACGGCCGCCCACCGTTGCCTTTGGCTTCCGGGAGTCAAGTTGGGGGCACGTCTTCAGCTGCTGTGGATAAGAACTCTAAGAAGCAGGGTAAGATCACCAATCCCTGTAAGTTGTGTGAAGGGCATCATGCCATTCACCTTTGTCCTTATATGGGTGAAGCCAAGCGAGTTTTGGACAACTCAACCGGTTCTACACCATGCCTTCCACCTGGTTATAATCGGCTTTCTTTGAGTCCTCCGCCAGTTGATCCTATGATGGGTCAAGAGTCATCTTTGGTCCTTCCCACTCCCTCAGAAATTCGAATTCATGAATCCGTCCCTGACCAACCATTGGTCGTCGGATCGGTTGAACTGGCCCCGTCCACGGTGCACCAGGTCTTTTCTGTCGAGAGTGGACCTCACACCCCCCATGTCCTTCTGATTTCTTCAGATTCTTCAGACTTGGAGAAAGATTCTCCTGTCCTTGTACTTCAAGAAGCTGCTCCTCCGCCTCCCAAGATGGAGGCTACGGAGGATATTCCTCCCGCCTTTGAGATGGAGGTCATGGAGGAGGCTTCTGCTTCCGTAACATCAGGGGAAGACCTTCGCATTTCGATGGTAGCCCCTCCGAGTAGTTTGGTCGCTTCCTTTGATTGGAACCGATTTGCAGGATTTCGCCTTCCGTCTTATGTGCCTTTCGAGATCACGGTACAGGCTCTTGGTCTGGTTGTACCCAGCACCATTATAGACGAAGGTGCCTCTGTTAGTATTCTGTCTTCAACTACCTGGCAAGCTTTCGGTTCGCCACCGCTTGCGCCCGTTACGCAGAATCTGTTGACATTCAATAGAAGAACGAGCCAACCGTTGGGGATCCTTCCAAGGTTACCTGTTACTTTGGGAGGTAAAACCATCCATATGGACGTGATGGTCGTTCCAGGCCCCTTGGATTTCAATCTTCTTTTGGGGCGAGATTACACCTATGCCATGGGAGCGCTTGTCTCCTCCCTCTTTCGCGTGATGTGCTTTCCACATGAAGGACGGATCGTGACCATTGATCAGCTTTCGTTCTTTGGTCCTAATATGGCATCTGGTCCGCCATCACCCCCTCCTGGTTTCTATCCACCCGTTGTATCTGCTTCACCGCAGGTCAACTATGTGGCTACTTACCCCGTGCCTGTGCTCAGTGATGATGCCGTTGTGCATAATGTGCTGGGGGCATTGGGTCCTGACTTCCAGGATGTTTCCCTTCCATCGGGAGTGGAACTCTTGGAAGCACCGCCTTCTTGTTCATTTTGATGTAAGTCGGTTAGAGCATGGTTTCCTCCCTGGGTCAAGCTCTTTAAAAAATGAAACTAGGATCTCGGAGCAGAGTTCCTTGTCTTGTGTCAAGCTCCTTAAAAAATGAAACAAGGTTTGTCGGAGCACAGTTCCTGGTCTTGTGTCAAGCTCCCTAAACCATGAAACAAGTTGTTTGAGGATAGTTCTTTTAATGTGTCAACCTCGTTAAAATAATGAAACACGTTCCTGTTCAATTCGAGTCTTTGTTTAGATCTCGTAAAATCCCAGTCGAGTCTTTCTCTTGATCTCGTCACTTGAACCTTCACTCCATCTGCCTTTCATATGGACTGAAGCTTGGGGGGCATGTACCTCGAATTGAGTCACCATGCTGGGGGCATGCTTATCTTTTTCAAGCATAGTTTGTTTCCGTTTCAAGCTTGTGTAAAAATGAAACCGGTTTCAAGCATAGTTTATCTTTGTTTCAAGCTTGTGTAAAAATGAAACCATTCTTATTTTACCTCTTGTGATTGCCATTTTATCAGCCTATTTCTGCGAGATGAGCCTTGGTTTTCTCACTCCATTGTCACTATTTGCTTGGCCGATCATATGCCTTCACTTGGTTGTTTTACCCGTTCCTGAGGAACCGCTGCTATGAGTGGTCTTGTTAGCCAGCCTCTCGACCTTTATTTGTTCAGAGTAGTTCCACCATTACCGGAACCAGTTGCTACCCTTTATACCACTCGTTCCTCCGGGAGGAGTCATCTTTCAGCTCTTTTCCGACTCTCTAAACATGAAAAGATTGCCGAGGCCCTTGTCGTTTCGATCTCGTTAAAATGGACACGAATCGACATTCACCCAGTATACGTTTAACCCTTTTTCGGGCTGGGATGGATTGATTACGAAAAAGGAATACCCTAGCCTATCGCGACTAGGAGGTTTTTCCGGATATTGTTTTCTACCTTTTCGGATCTGGGGAACTATTTACGAAAAGGGACTTGTGGAGTTTTCTTTTCCGCTGTCTTTTCAAACTCTCTAAACATGAAAAGACATCGAGTTCTTCCTTTGTCAGACTCGTTAAACCCTGATGACATCGGATCCAGTCGAAATGACGTTATTCGAGTCGCTCCTTCCTAGGGCTCGTTAAATGTACTAGGATGGATTCGCCCGAAGGGCGGACTTATATGACAAGCATATGGTATCCTTTTCAAGCTTGTGTAAAAATAAAGAGGTACTCACCAAGATGGTGGGGAAAAAATGGAACCATCGTCGTTGTCGTCGGCAGTATGTCGCTCTTGAACATGGCACTTGTCTGCATTCGTGTCGGGTTGGGGACATCTCATCTCGTTGCTTCACTTTGCTTCCATGGGTTTGGGTAATCTCTTTTGACCTCTCATCTGTTCACTGCCTCCTCGCCATGACCTTTGATCTATTGATGTCAAATACTGCCAAATCCATTGTCGTGTCGTTTATGTGTTCAAGAGAAGTTGGCCTCTGCGAATTTCAACCTTCCTCTGTTTCTCATACGATCCTGATTCACAACAAAAACATCATGTTCCTCTGTCTCGTGTCGATGATGTGGGAATTATTATGGCCCACCTTCGATCAAGGTCACTTCCTGTCGACATCAACTCATTATCCAGGAAGTTGGTCTAGAGACTCCTTATGGTACCTTGGAGCCTGCATGCCTCAATGGCAGGTTCGTCGCATTCGACGAGAGGTTTACATCATTGACCTCCAATCGAGTGATTATGCGGGTGTTCAACGTCAACTCATTTATTCGCACACCGTAGATTGTACCTGTAGTACCTTGAGGACCATTGTCATTATTGGTGGTTTCTCTCGCGTCTGTTAACGGCTTTCATCATTGGTTGGTAATCAGACGATGTTCTTGCATGTTCGACATCAGCTCACACATTCGCATGCTAGAACTTGTACTTGTTTGGGTCGAGATGGAGCGCAAGACCCTGGATTGTGTATGTTGTAATCCAGGCTGCGATTGTGGATTATTGTCATTATGTACATGACTCAATGATTGGATGGCTGTGACCATACCTGAGTCTATTTGTTTGATCTTAGTTGGATGGCTGCGTCCATACCCTAGATCCGGATTATAGCATACTCTGTTCGGATGGCTGCGTCCATACCATATATATACATCATGTACTTGAGATATCAGTTGTATCTTTCTGTGCAGGTTTTCCGACGGCGGGCCTTCAATTGGACATGTTCTCGTAAAGCATTTCACCCCTCTCTCTCTCGGGCCTCATGCTTTAGGGGGCATCTGTTACACAGTAATTTGTCACCGTCCCTACCATTCCCCGTCCCGCACAATGGAGGACCCATTATGTGACCTGTGAGCAATGTCAAGCCTTGAAAATACCTTCATTGCATCCCTTTCCATGAGGACAACATTTCTCATGTTTATCATTTCCTGAACAGACCCCTAAAAACACATGTTTTTGCATTGGCGCTGGTAGCCCGTTATGTACTCGCGCCAATGGGGGAAAATTAACACTGAGCCCGCGCCAATTGGCGCTCTGTCCCAGTATTGTACCCGCGCCACTTTGTTTATGGAAAGTTTTTTAAAAAGGAGGCGAAGTTTCGATTACAACAACTTCGTGGATGAGTCATCAGGAGTGGTTTCGCCTGAATAACCACGGCCTTCCTCCTTTGGCCTCTTGTTTCCACCTTATGGGGAACCTCCCAAAGGATAAAGCCTCCCTTCCACTATTGTAGGGATCCCAACCTCCTCCTCTCCTCTATAAATATAGCCTTCATCCATTGATGAAGGGGCGGAAGGGCTGATAGTCTTGAAGTGCTGAAGCTTTGCATCTCCCTATTCCCAAGTGCCTTTGTGTTGTAAAGAATCCTTTCTTTCCCTTAAGGCCCATTCAAGCGAGGAGACCATTGTTACGAGACTCAGGAGAGGTTTCCCTTTCCCTTGGCGAGCTTTGCGAGACGTGGACGACCGGAGACCCGTTCGAAGGAAGCTGCGACGTCAGAACTTGGTTGTAACTTCTATTCGTTTATCATTTTAATAGATGACTATGATTATGGTTCCTCTCCTTTTTCCATCATGTTAATGCGAGTAATATCTTTTCTGACCGATGTTTAGTTACGTATGCTGGTTCCTATGCATGTATCTGTTCGTTTCTTCTGTGTGCAGGTGTTCATCCACGAAGATCGTGGAAGGATTGTGATCTGCCAGGGCTGAAGGACGGGGACATCTTCTTCTTCAGATCTAGCGTTGGAATTCAGGTAGGCTCTTATCCCAAGTCTTTCATTCGTAACTAGGAGCTTGCATCATAGCATTGTTTGTTTGTTGCTAGACCCCTGCTGGGCTAGTAGGGATCATATACGATACGCGAGGAGAGTTTACCTCCTCAACACATGTCATCCATCTTAGCTTCCATGCCATTCTTCAAAACTTCCATGCCTTTCTTCAAGCAATCCATCTTGGCTTCCACACCTTTCTTCAAAACTTCCATTTCATTTTTTGCTGCTTTTTGTGAGAGTGAAATTTGGTGCACTTGGTCTTGTGATTTTAATATATCATGTTGCACTTCTTCCTCTTCATGAGTCATATTAGAGCCTTTTAAGGGCTTAATGGATGTTGAATTATTTTTAGGGGAAATTTTAGAACCCAATACTGATATATGTGCTTCAATATGCCCCCTGAATCCCTTCAAACTGATTTTTCAAACAAGACTTATGCAATTTAAAAATATATATACGCACCTTTTTCTTGATTTTTAGGAGCTCGATATTGAAATCGATGTATCTCTGTAATTTTCGATCCCCAAGAATTGATCTTCGGTCCTATAGTATCCCTCTAAGTCTTGTTTCCAATGCCATAGGTCTGACCTGATTTGGATTTTTCAAGGCAAAGTTATGCCCAATCTCACACAATGGCCTAATTATGGACTTGTTCAGTAGGTCAAACCTATATGGTGTGCCACGTGTCACTGTTTCCTCCTTTGGATCTAAATTTGACACACCATAAACTACAATCTGTGTACTTTTGTCCATTTTTTATAGAATTCCAATCTGATGCTCAAAGAGAGTGTTATGATGATTTTACCAAGGTCACCTATTTGAGATGAAATTTGGGAGCTTGCACAAACCCTAACTTCCACAGATCATATCTCTGAAAATATTAGGAACCCAGATCTGAAATTTTTACACCACATTCATCAATATTGCTTCACAAATGGGCTTTTGTTTTATCTTTTGAACCTTCGTAGAAAAAAGGTTATAGCGAAAATGCCACGATGACCTATTTGAAGCAGTGAAACCTAGAATCCAAAGCTCTGACACCAAATTTTATGAAACAAGCTCCAAAAATAGAAGAAACTATAGATCAATGCCTTAAAAATCAGTAACGTCAAGGGGGAACCTCCTTTACATTACATAAATGAACAATTATTGGATGATTCAAATGACAAAACCACCTTTCTATATATAGGAGTCCATGGGGTCACAATATAATCATATCCAACCCAACAATAATAATGGAAAGGCACAACAATAACATTACCGGGGTTTTATGGGGCACCATAATAAAAATATGGGGACTACAGGGATACAACTATAATAAGAAGGGGGCGAAACTAACAAAAATAAGGGACTACACTAGTAATATAGGGACCTAATAGATCATAATTAGTGTATTTTGTCTTTCATCAATTTTGTTGGTCATAGGTGTCATTGAACACCAAGGACGATGTTCCTCGAAGGGGGAGGGTTCTGTAACAACCCTGGTCAAAAAATCCATGTAGAAAAAGAAAGAAAAAAACACCAAAGTCACAGGACACGTATTCCAAGCTGAATGTTTGGAAAAACATCATATTAGGTGTTCATTTGGTTTATTATGGCTAAGGAAATTGGCAAAGGAAATGGAAAATTCTTTAGAAAGGAAAAGAGGCATTTATTTAAGAAAATAATGGAAATTAGAAGAAAAATAAGGTGAAAGATCACAAGTTTCATGTGAGGAGGAAAATAGTGGAAAATTGATGAAAATAAAGGCCTTATTATTAAAAAGGCTGTTTAGGATCAATTGAAACCTTTTGTCAGTTTAACCTTTTTCTCAGTTCAATTTCGTAGCTCTCTCTATTCTCTCTCTCTCTCCCTCTCTCTCTCTCTCACACACACACTCTTAAACACTTAGAGTTTTCTTGGATCACTCTAACATCGGATTAAGGAAGGAAAAAGGAACAAAAGGTTATGAAAGTAAGAACATGATCAAGTGGCTACAATGATATTATTTACAGGTTCTGATGTTGTCATTGACATGTGATTTTCTAGGTGTGAAAGTGTTCTTAAACTCAACCTTTCCATTTTTGGATAGCCATGGTGTGGTGGGTTCTCTTGTATTTGATTGAGCTAGATTTCCTAGTAGTTTAGAAGCTGAGTGAGGTGGACTCTGAAATAAAGAACACAAGGCCTAGGAATCCCTAGAGTAGAGAAGCTTGGATTGTGATAAAGCCAGATTTTGTGTGCCTCAGTAGACCTAGGAATCTACGACCCGTGAAGGGAGGGATATACGATAAAGCCTATAGGTGTGTTCCCTCAATCAAGCCTAGGAATCCTTCACCAGTGAATGGCGGGATATATAATCAATATTGGAGGGTGGAGTCTCAGTTAGGCCTATGAATCCTTGACCAATGAATGACGGGATATACAGTAAAGCCTAGAGACTAGGAGGTATGAAAAATTCCTCATGATGTAGATGGAAAAATTTGGTGGCATCCATGCTTGCATAGGGCCTAGCGATCTAGTGGGGATTGTGGTAAAGCCTAAGGAAACCTAGTTTGGTTTAGTTTTAAGTCCCGCATTCAAGCTTGGAATATGGCATGGGGGTGATTGACTGAAAGAAAGAATTAGTTTAGCCAATCTATATTCGGGTGGTTCGTGGAAGTACCAAAACTAGTTGGTTTTTTATTCTTTAATAAGAGCTTCTTCTCCTTGGTATTTCATGCGTAAATGTACGATCTTATATGTGGATTTTATAGTTGTTATATACTTGTTATTTTTTTTGGTTATATGCTTCTCATGAGTATGCTTTATGGAAGACTTAATGTATGGTTCTCATCATGTTTTGATTAGAAAATGAATTTACAATGAATATATGTCCTAATAGATGATTATTTAGCTATTGTGATAAGTAAACAATGTTTATTTATGAATCTCAGATAGCTATGGGACCCCTATGCTCATATTTGTTTTTATGACCTGTAAATTACATATTTATGACATGTTTGAAAAAAATCCTATCATGGCTAGTAGGGGTCAAAATAAGTACTTGTATAAGTATTTCCATTAATATATTTATTTCATTATTATTATTCATTTATATAAGTTTCATGGAGTTCTCGGCAGTGGCTTGAGACCTAACCCTGAAAAGTGGCTCGGAATATGGGGTCGTTGGCACAAAACTAACTGGAAAATTCCATAGTCATCAAAATGCCTTGTTGTGGGGAAAAGTAGAAGGCGTTAGTGACATGCATGCCTTGTCATGGGAGCGGCTAAGGGTGCAAATCAGAAAAATTATAAGTTACATCAAGGGTTGGTCACCTGGAAGGGTTGGTTGGCTAATGAAGGTTTTGTAGAAAGTGTGAAAGGTCATATTTGTTTGGTTTTATCGGTTCCACTTTCTTAGCTATACATGGGGAGTTGAATCACATCATAGCAGCCTCTCCTCATGTGTTTACCCCATCATTCTGATTAACTTGGGTAAATGTGGGAGGATGGTGTTACATAAACACACACACAGAATACCGGGGTGAATGTATAGTTGAAACTTCTTACCACCCTCAATAATAGAGGAAATACATTCCTTATACTCAAAATATCCCATTTAGATGTAATAAAATAGAAACAAATGCACATACATCTACTAAATAGTTATACATATTTACCTCTTACATTTTTAGAACATTATTAGATATTTTCCATTATTTATTTTTCAATCCTAATATCATTTAAAATTCATAATAGCAATATATTCCATTTCAATAAACCAAGTCATCCATCATACAATCAATGAAATATTCTTATACTTATTTAAAATATTCTAAGAAATATGCTAAAGGCTTCCACAATCCTCCCAACCATGAACTAATTTTCTCATTTAGTTCCCCCAAAGTTCCACTCCTCCCAGCCAAGAAAACAACTCAAGAATTTATTTTCATTTTCACCTCCATAACCCTTTAATAGATTCCTACTAGTTTTATTGGTTTAGGACCAACATTTTTCTCCCATTGGATTTTCTTTACACGGGTTCCACCTTGTGATATCTATCTCCGATCATGAATTTTCTTCATGGTATGTCTTTCCCAATAATTCTCCTAAATGGAAAATGGAAGAATTTTCCTTCATTTGTTCTTTCCACCTCTTGGGAATAAATGATTCTATTTGTTTTTATTGTTGTTAAGAGTTTAGTCTCGCATGCTAACATTTGACATATTTTCCAAAATAATAACACACAAAAAAATAGTTTCTCCTTTTATTTAATTAAACTAAATATTTACATCATCACATCATGTCGCTTGTGCAATTTAACCTTTCAGCCAAAAATTTAATAGAAAGCCATAAAAATAGTTACTAGGGTTATTACATATCCTCTCCCCTCAAAAGGGAACATCGTCATCAATGTTTTAGGCTTCCATTTTCCTTCATCTTATTTTCCATCTCGCAGGTGACCTTAAGCCCAAAGTGCTTTCATTGAATTTCAACCTGAGTGATGGCTCAATTCCAGAGTGTATTTTCTCTTTTGTCCAAAATTTGTAGAGGATCAACCTAGAACTCTCCTTTTGGTTCAACTTGTATAAAATTCAAATCAATTATATGAGTACGATCATGTATATATTTATTTGAAAGAGACAAATTAAACACATTATGAACTCTAATATAGGTTGGTAGATCTAGCTAGTAGACCACTGGCACTGCCCTAGATGGTATCTCAAATGACCCACAAAAACAAGGTAGAAAATATGGCCCTATCATAGGCCTATCTTCTGGTCGACTCCAACTTAAAGGAACATGTCACTTCTTTTGATACAAAACCTTGAAAGGGATCATCTTGTGTTACACCTAATAACTATTGTTATAGGACAACTCTACTAGATGCATATAGTATTCCCATTGTGGGTTGGTTCATCACATACATGCATAGCATGTCCTCAAGGACTTGTTTAACCATGTATGTTTTCTCATCTATTTTTGGATGGTACGCGGTGCTAAAACTTATTTGCGTACCCATCCCGGTAAACAATTCCATCCAAAAATTTAAGGTGAATTTTTCATCTGTATCTAATATAACTATATTTAGCATACCATGAGGTCTGAAAAAATATTTCATGAAGAAATTTGGCGCCTATGCAACTTTATAAGTAGACAAAAGAAGTGTGGAATGGGTAGCCTTAGAAAAAATTTCTACCACTACCATAGAAGAATCATGTTGTCTTCAAGTCCTAAGTAGTCCATTAATAAATTCAAGTGAAATCACAACCCATTTTTACTATAGTATAGGCAAGGGGGTGAGTATGGCTAGGTTTTGGTGTTCGACTTTCACCTACTAACATTATTGGAATCATTTTTTGATAATTTGGGTGAGTTTCGAAGGGTATTTTCTGGTGTTCATGCGATATTAATATTAATATTTTATCCACATATGGAACTGTTGATGGCCCAAAATGACCATTCAAAATTAAAAGGGATACCACTCAGTCGGGAACTTAAAGCGTCTCCTTTTCCGTTTGGAATGGGGGTTCCAACTCGTTAAACTAGGTCCAACTACCTTCTCTCTATCTCTACTGGCTTATAGCATTTCTATTTCTTACCAACACGAAAATAAATATCAAATTTACCTTCTTGCAGAACTCTGGCAAAGAATTAAATCCTTAAGCTAATTAATGGCTCAGCTAAACCACACCGAGGGTTAACATATGTTAATTTAAGTGTTATTCTAGCCTAATGTATTATACTAGCCTATCCATTACTATGTCAAGTTAACGCCAACTGTTAGTCCTAATGTACAACTATATTAATGTTATCCTAATACTAAAGTTACATTAGTCATTAATATAAATTTTGTATATTATATCTATGTTAATTATGTTAGTATTACCTAAATAAAGTTATGTCAACTATTACTAATTATATAAATCGAATGTCATCTATAATATCATGCTAGTTAAATTATATCTATATTGTTATGTTGAGATAAATCCTATATTAAAACTAGGAAACTATGTTAATATTATATTAAAATATTATTAGAAAACATATGTATTACTAATTTAAGTAGATTCTATCACTAAACTACTTTATTATCTAAGATATGCTTTAATGACACTAAATACCTACTTTAATTCTATAAGGTAAATACAATTATTTACCTATTCTAAGTGTATGACCATAAATGTATTTAATAATACAACTAATTTCAATACTAATACTATTTTATGTTTAAATTAATTTTATTAAATTATAATATTAGGTTATACAAATGCTCTAATATTAGGTTATATTAGGACACTAAATTGGTGTACAAGATCTTTTTGTTTGTGGGACAAGCTGAGACCCACTTTCGGGCTCTTAACCATTAGGCCCACTCAAATTATAATTAAGCAAAGACATAATTGGTAACAAAGAAGATTGAAACAACAAAAGAGAAAAGAGAAAGAATGAGAAGGAAGATGCAGAATATGGAATATAACAATTATGTTTACAATTTGTAAATTGGAGTAGGGTTTTGATAATCAGGGCACAGATTTTGATTTTTATATCATTTGGCATGATCTAAAATAAAATAAAACAACGTGGCATGTTTTTTGTGGATTGCGTTATTGAGACTATTTTCCTTCTTGATCTAAAATCAAGATACTATTTCATATCATATTGATTTGCGCTAATCGTGTTTTGTCTCCCATGTAACTATAGTTGCTTCCAATTCTCTAACTCAGTTGTTTTTCCAAAGAAGGTTGTTTGGAGTTTTCCCAAGGGAAAGTGTGTGTCCTGTTGTGTGGAATTGCAACGACCATGGCATTCTTGAAGCCTAGTCGTGCAATGTGTTGGACCTGAAATGAACCTGTGGTGCGTTTATTTAAAGAGCATTGGTGTGGCTGCCGGGATATTCGTCTTTGTTTATCACTGTATGGAGATCCATTGTCAGGGAAAGGTGCATTGTAGTTGCCTACTAAGGAGCCCAGTGGTGTGAAGGATGGTATATTGTTAAAATTGATGTCGTTTTGAACTTTGCAGCAGAGGTGGAGCTGCGTGTTGTGTATGTGGAAAAATAAAGTTATAAGGACGTAGAGTAGGGTGGCTCCAAGCCACTATTGAGATCTGAAGTGGCAGATTTGAGTCGGACGAGTCTGCATGGGGAGATGAAGGAAGAGCTCAGCTGAACTTCATCGTAGCCAAAGAAAGGAATATGCAAAGACGGGATGGGTCAACAAAGAAGATTGAAAGAACATAAGAGAAAGAATGAGAGGGCAAATGCAGAATATGGAATATTTCCAGCCATGGAATTTATGCTCAATGAAGATATAAATCCAAATACAGCTTTGGATCAGCTGAAAGCATTTGAAGACACTGATACAATATTAAAGCGATTAATGCCAGTGATCCAGATTTGGATCAGCTGAAAGCATTTGAAGGCACTATACAATATTGAAGTGATTAATGTTAGTGTTGTCATCATTCTCAGGTAAACATTTTGAGCTTTGGGCTCTTAAAATGGATGGATTGCTTGGTTCAGTAGATTTATGGGAATTTGTTGAAGAAACTTCCATAAATCTCAATGATAAGAGAAGAGGTGTAGTAGCATTACTTCTTATTATATCAGAAGTATTTTCAATGAATTTAGTGAAATATGTGATGCAAAATTTTCTTGAAATGAAGTAAAACATGAAGTGGAGTGAGAAAAGCGAAGTTGATGAAGTTGTTGTTAAAAATAGTGATTGTGTTGAAAGCATCATAACTGGGATCAAGACTGAAAGTATGTGAGTAGTTGACAATAGAGTAGCACGTGATAATCAAGAAACTCCCTTTGATGCAAAATCTTATGAAGTCAAATATGATGAGAATTATGCATCTCATGAAGAGTGGTTCAATTTGATGCATGAAAAGCATCTTCTTGATGAGTTGTTGTTTGGTGAGAAGATATGCCTATCTCCATACACAAATCAAATGCAGGATAACATGTTTGCAACAACATAGTCTGTTAAAGAGGTTGAAGACATGAATCAACCAACTATGAAAGATGAAGGAAGGAAAGCTCTCTTAAAAAAACAGGATGACAAGAATCAGTATGGTTCTTTTTATGATCTTTTATATAAGTCTAACATTGCTTTTAAGTGTGCAAATATTAACAATCAGTGAGAAGCAATAAAACTTGAAGAAATTGCAAAGGACAAGTATAAGTTCTAAGAACCTGTAGCATTGTTGAATGCAAAGAATGTTAGCCCACAATCAATATCAAGAAAGAGAAAATTAAAAGTTCAAGTGTTCCACTATATTATGGCAAGAAAGGTGAAAATGAAACTGCACCAACAAATAAACAAGCATGGACCACTTAACAAGAAGAAAAAAATGAAATGTATCGTTGTAAGCCTCGCTGATACTTAGACTAGGCAAATTAATAATTAGGGTTGTGATTAAAGAAATGTGTTAGAATATTAATCACAACGCTGACTGTGACTGTTCCCATGACAGAAAATTGTTTGTATCTATTAGCGAGAGTCTCGTCTAATTAATAAAAATAAGAAAATAATTACAATTGTTGTAGCTTCTACGACTGCATTCATCTATAAATTAATGTATTTGTAATGCAATTTAGAATTTCTCTGAGAGACCAAAAAAAAAAAAGAAAGAAGAAGAAAGCTCAGAGTCTTCATTTTCTAATATAAAGCAAATGAGAACTTTAAAAGACCAAATTTTTCATGCTTGATATATGGGATTGGGATCAACGTTGAACCTATTGCAATTGAGCGTTGGGTGCGAGATGAATGGCTAAATCAAAATATCAAATATATGGGGTCACTAAAGTTTATGCACATATCCTTGTATCATTTGCCTTACTTCGTCTATGTCTTACGTGGCAAGTAGCCCCTCGCATGGTGCATAGGTCGTTGAACAAAAATTGGCATTAATTAAATTTTATGTAATAAAACACTTATGTGTTGTGGTTCTTAATCCCATGTGAATAGGGCATTGCGATATGATTCTTTAACAAAAACCATGGCCGTGGGAGATAACATAGAGTCCTCACATAACCAGTCAATATAACCACCTTATCACAACAATTTAATAATAGGCTCCTTCTCCATTGTCGATATAGTAAATATATTATGGTCGAATTTTATGTGGAGATTTTAAGGGACTTGTAATGAAATATATAATATATATTTTATATACATTAATGTAAGTTTAAATACATATCCTTTACAATGAGTTATAATACATACGTCTATTATTTAAACCTATGTAATATAATACAAGAGAAAATTATAATATATACCAATTTTTTTATGTTATATTTAAATGTGTTTTTTTTATTTTATTTTAATGTGTTTTGTTTTTTATATACAACATATTAATATGTAATATAATACAAGAGAAAATTATAATTAAATAATTATATTAATATGTAATATAATTTAATGTTATATTTAAATGTGTTTTTTTATTTTAATGTGTTTTGTTTTTATATACAACCTATTAAGTTTTGTAATTTTATGAATTATATATATTTTACTTATTTATTTTTAATATTTACAATGTATTATATTACAAAATTAATTGGAAGATAAAAATAATTGTTTTGTATCCAAAAATGTATATCCATGTTAAAAATAATTTATGTTAAAATATATTTACAATATGGTTAATAATTGTTTTGTATCCAAAAATGTATATCTATGTTAAAAATAATTTATGTTAAAATATATTTATAATATGGTTAGTTGATGCAGGGGCCAAATTGAATATAGGAGAAAAAAACATATATGACTCAAGGTGAATATGAGGGAATGTGGCAACCAAAGTTACCGTATCGTCTTCTTGTGACTATCAAGAGAATGTCGGCATGAATGAAAAAGGTAGCAAAGAGAGGGAGTCATAATCAAGCAGGTAAAATCACAATTCCAAAGACCATAATGAAGGGCATGTCAAACATGTTCAAATCTCAAATAATTAAAAGCTCCAAAGTCCAACAAAAAGGTAAATTTAGGAAGGAGTCTTCCAAAATGGAGGGTAAAAGGAAACAAACCAAACCTAACGCAAGTAAGGAAATTCAATAAAGGGTCCCCATGATTTTTTTGGAAAGATTATGGGGGGGTTGTGGCAAACAACAGGAACATAAAATATATTCTTATATGTTAAAAATCCACTTTCATTAACTACATAATCAAACTATTTTATTTGATGAATTTTGTTTTATAGATTTTCACAAATCTAATTAATATTTCTCATCTTCTAATGTTACCACTTTAATCTTATCAATAAAATCTATTGTTGCTTTACTAATTGTTATTTATCAAATTTGTTTCAATCTCTAAATTAGCTCATTTTCTACCTTGTTTCCCTTCCCCTTTATATGTTTGATGTCGAAATCATATTCTCCGATGAAGGACATCCATCTAGCCTTCCTAGCATTCATGTTAGGTTGTATAAAAAAATATTTTAAGTTTACATGATCAGTAACTAAGGTAAGCATTTTACCAATTAAGTAGAGCCTCTACATTTAACATAGTTACCGATCAAACGAGAAAATTATTGTTTACCCATTTTTTTGAGGTAGCAAAAAAATCACCCGATTTTGAAAAACGGTTATTCAGAATACACATTTTTTTAGAGCATATTTTTAGCACTTCAAATTTTCTTATGAACATTTTTTTTAGATGTGAGTGATTTTCATGTTGATTTCGAAAAGTGTTGATGCAACATCAACCCCTTTTTTTAGAGGGTCTATTTTTGACATGTTACACTTTCTAATGTTCTTCTTCTGTGAGATATTTATTTTTAAGTGTATTTATGTATTTTCTTTTCTTTTCTTTTCTTTTTTTGTAAAGAAATCTTCATTTTTTCATATAGTTAAAAAATAAAAAAAGGGTAAACATATTAAAATTAGGATTTTCAATATGTTTAAATGTATTGTTAATTAATATTTCAATGCATATCAAATAATTGTCACTAAGAAAGCAATAATTTTAAACATTTCACAAAAAAGTACACATTTTCAATATAAATACAATGAAAAATACACATTTTGAGACTTTTCGTTAAAAATGACATGTCAAATAAACAAATTTTAAGGGGAAATATGAACAAAAGAACTTTAAAAAATAGCATTTTTTATTAATTTTATTTCCAAAATTAATATTAATCATATTTTCAAATATATATATATATATATTCACATAAAAATTAAAGTGAAAATGAGATAATATAAATATTTAACATATAACAAAAATAATAAAATACTCATTCTTCTCATAAAATCTGAAAGTCTAAACATTACAAGTAAAACTCATGAATATCTCTCAAAATTAAGTTTTATTTGCAATCATAACTTAAAGTTAATCAACAATATCATATAATCCATGTTCAACAACTTATAGACCTTCATTAATGTCTTCTTCCACAATAGTGTATGCTTCGGTTTTGTCATTGTCCTCTTCTAACGGATCTTTGATGTCTACAAATCTTCCAAATTGTCATTTTTCAATCATTCCATATAACAGCGGTTAAGGTTCCTTTTCCTTTTTTTCCACACGTGATTCATTAAAATACCATTTCCTCAAACAAAATTCTTGCATTGCATCTGGAAGAAATTGAAGAGCATTAATTCTTTGTTGAATAAAATTGCGTTGTAGCGAGTCTTTTTCAATGGAAATGTAATTTATTCCTTTTTTTAGGCAACATGCTAGTGTTGTAGCTAATCATAAAGAAAAAAAGAAATAATTAAGTAAATAGTATAAATATATAAAAACTATAAAAGAAAATATAAAAATTAAAATTTGTATAATAAAACTTACGTAAACCTCATAATAAATCCAAAACTCAATCTCCTTCATTTGACCATAAATCTATAAGACAGTTAATGAGTGCTTCCATTTTTTTATAAATGATAAATATCTCTCATTTTACATATTTATCCTCATATGTTAGTTTTCTTACGACAACATCATGAACTAGTACTTGGCTATGACTCTTTCCATCCACTTGATTCAGAAGAAAAATCTTATAGCTATTATCTTTTTTCCAACATTCAACATTGATAAACTCACAATAATTTATAATTGGTTGATATTTGGAAGAAACAAGATTTGAATTTTTCATGTAACATGACATAGTAAAATTTTAATTAACTTGCACATAAATAAATTTTCTTTAACATTAATAAAACATACAATTTCAATGTCTTATAATTTAAGTTGCATCTTTCAGTTTGCTTTCCCCTTGAAACTTGTTAATAACATTACATATTGTGTGTCTGAATGAAATGTCACAAATATCCAAAGTGGAGATTTTGTGACTTCTTGAAAGTCTGTAACCACTTTACTAAAAGCTTGATAAGTATAAGGTTCATTATCATGTCGAATTTCTGGGAAATTAAAACCATGAGAAATATATTGCATAACTAGGGCATATTCCCTTCCAAGTATGAGTTTTGCAATGTATTCACAATCACCTTGTATTATTTGATATTGGATAATGTCGAGCTCATTCCAAATGAAATGAGTAAGATTAGGATCAAGTTCAGCATTCCTAAGACGTTGCTTTCTCAGCATTTCCAACTAAATTTTTCAATAAATATTTTGAAAGTATTTGGTACTCCATTTGCATCCTTATTCAACATATTTAATGAAACAAAAAATATATATGTATAAGTAATAAAATAAAAATAGTTTACATATGAATCAAATGAATGTATAAATAAACATACCTTATTGAATGCAAGAAAAAAAAAATTTAAGTGTTGTTTTAGAACTTTATTCTAGGTAGTTACGTAAAACATCACCCCAAATCTCTTCATTCAACAATTTAACCATATGTTCTTGTATTTTCATATAAACCATATGATCGAATAAATAAAGTAAAAATTATTAATATAGTGATATGTATAAAAAATTACTACCAACAACAATATGTTATATTAAAAAGAAAATTATAATCCAAGAAAAAATAAAAATAATTCAGGAAATTACTTTTGAAATTCCGAGCACATTTCATCCATTGATAATTCACCTAACTTCACACAACATATTATTGATTTGAATAGTTTTTCATCCTTCATTCCTTGCATTGTTCTCCAAGGTGTGATAGTCATATCATCTGGACGTTGCTTCATTTCAGGACCTCTCTTACTCTTGGTACATATTATGGGTTTACACTTCTTAAATTCCTTATTTTTTATGGAAATATTCTCCCACAAGTCACAAATATTATCAATCAATTCCCATACCACCCCAGTTATAAATGAAAACTGGAAAATGTTATCCATGCCTCTGAATAAATGTGAATTTACTTTTCCACCTTTTGAATTGATTTTATCTTCAATTTGATAACATGTTTCCATTTAACATTCCTTCTGAAAGCTTAGATTGAAATTTGTCTTATCACCACCACATTTTTCTAAAAATTCATTATGAATACATCTGACCCTTTGGATGAAAGTCGTAGACATTCTATACTCATTATATGCATTATGATCCCATGCTAATAATTTTTCTTATGTTTCTGTTAAACCAACGTAAATGATGCATCTCATTGTTTCAGAAAGAGATTTATTGGGATAATTGTATTTTAGCCTCTACTGAATGGTTCCCTCTTATATTAAAAACATCGTGTCCTCTCATATTATTGTTTGATGGAAGCTTGATTTGGATCAACAAGAACCACATAATCCACCACATGCACATATGGATTGAACCTGAACAATGTTTTCAAATTATAGACATGTAGGCGATGTGCCCTTCTAATTTGATATTGAGATTGTTCTTCATTTGGCCTATAGAATTGGCTGATATTAAGCTGAAATTTTTGGCCACCATTAATTAATTTATTCTTCCTCAAGTGATCTCAAATGGATTTTTTTGTTTTAATAATTTCATCCTCTAAATCAGCACCTGGTGTTATGATTTCTCTGTTGCCTTTAGAGCTTTCACTTTGTTCTTCATTGTTGCCC
Source organism: Pinus albicaulis (assembly GCA_034641835.2). Classification (NCBI taxonomy): domain Eukaryota; kingdom Viridiplantae; phylum Streptophyta; class Pinopsida; order Pinales; family Pinaceae; genus Pinus; species Pinus albicaulis. Next base: position 619,799,698 of record CM076584.1, on the reverse strand, counting down.
ATTATTTTTACATATTGGTCAACTTTTGATTTCTTCTTACCAGTTAAATTATCTTCTTCTAGATCAACAATCTCCTCATCATCGGTTGGAATAGAGATATTCGTGACCATTTTCCTTCTTTGTGTTTTATTTATTTTCTCCTTTTCAAAAATATTTCTAATCTCCTCATCACTAATGGTAACATATTTTTCAGCTTCAGCTTCCACATCTTCAAAAGAAACATGTTTATATTTACTAGATTCACCCAACTTAATAATTATTTCTTGATCCCCTATATGCACTATTGCAGTGTCACGATTTAATTATGTTTTCTTCCTTGTCCCTTCTTCTTCTGTCTCCTTGTGGAAATTGTTGATCATATTCATAATAGTTGGCTTTAGATAATAAATAGCCTCCAACATGATTAAAAGACTCTCAACAAAATTTAATATGTCAATGATCCTTACAATAATGCATAACACATAAATATAAATAACCATACTTACAATGTTATTTGCAATTTTGCTTGAAATTTCTCTACACAACTCTATAGATTCTTCATATGTGTCATACTTGACATTTGAGAGATGATATATAACCTTTTCACATGTGTTGGCCAATCTTTCAAGAACATAAATAGTGTCTGCATTCAGCTCCAAATATATGTCTTGTGCTCTGCCCATCACCTCATATGATTCAAAAAATTTAATCATACCACAATATAGATAGATATCTACACCATCATCGGTTTCACTATCTTTAACATGCCATGTAAAACTTGTTTAATTTATTTCTCGTGCATTCTTCCATTCTGAAATAATCTTGAATGTACTTGATGGACCACTTGCTTGACATTTATGATGTTTCTCAGTTTGGGTGTGTCCAGCAATGTCCATAGTGCATCCAGCTGCAACTTTAGATGATGCAATTGATGCCCTTGGTCTAGAAACATTCACATAGATCTTATTTGATGGCATCTTCCTGATATATATATATATATATATATATATATATATATATATATATATTATACCCGGGATTTAAACCTATGTTTTGTACCAAAGTAAAATCGATACGAAGTACCAAATAAATAAATTATTCTTCCATACCTAACGTACATTTTTTAAAAAATCAATATTATTCTTCTCCACTTACAATACCTTTCTAGGCTTCTTGTAGCTTCTCCTCATGTTTGTATATTTTCTACCCTGGCCAAGAAAAATAGCCTCCAATCCTATACATCCTATCGACTTCCAGAAGTAAAATACCCTGCATCAAAGGAAAATAAATAGTCTCACAATTAGTGAATTCTCTCGAATGTATGTGCCATTAAAATTGTATTTTGCACGACACAAAACACCAGTTCCATAATTAATAAAAAAACAGAAGTAGGAAAGTGACTACCTTGAATAAGAGAAATATTTGTAGAAAAATTATTATTCAACAATGTATTATATTCAATAGTAAACTTTAGAAATGTAAGAGGACCATTAAAATCTTATTCCCTCAAAAAATAATCAACAACTTCAAATATCAGGACATACAAACGAAGAATTGGCTAACATATTTGTGTACTTAAGTTGCAAACCAATATTATTGAATGACTAGCCATTGACATAGATTATTGAATTTTCATTCCAAAGCATTGTTCTAGAAATCCTCCTCATATTTACCCTTTTAGCCTCACTCTCATGTGATAAAAACAATTTTAAGTCCAAAATAATTAAATTAATTATTATCATTAAAGTTAGGATTTAATCCTCCCTTTCTAGATTGGGTTTGTTCCTCCTAGATAGGAGTAATTTTAGGTTTATTTGGTTGAGAGATTCTCTCCAACTAGTTAGGCTCCTATATTAGTGTGTGGTTGAGATATTTTCTCACCAATTTGTCCAAGATAGATGCACTATCTTGAGACAAATTTCCTCATGTATTTATATTTGTATCATTTTCATTATTTTGTACATTATGAGAGGAATACATTAAGGTTGAGGCCTTTTCCGCCACTTCTCTGTCTCTGGTATTTTTTATCTGTTTTGTTTAATTATTCACCATGTGGTATCAGAGTGTGTATGGTCATGGCCTATCCGACCTCCCATATAGGAGTGCTGAGGGAAATAAAAATCTTGTGTGCTCCTTTTCTTAAGACGTTGGTTCTCCTTAAATTTGGACAGTTGAAATCTGCCAACTGCAGAGTTGTTCCACAATCATTTTTTTCGAGAGGACACATAGTTTGATGTCCATCTCCAATCTGCAGTTGTGTGGGATTGATCAATGGGAAAATGCATTGAGAAGAGAATGGATTGGAAAAAAAACTATATATGTTGCGCTATAATTCAGTTCTGTCAAATGGTTTAATTTCTACAATATAATGTTCTTGTAAACCTAAATCGAATAGTGCTCCACTATAGAAAGAAAGTGAACAATGCTTCATCACTACCCGTTGTGATTCACAGACTCTCCATCCGTCGCCAGAGTGTACTCCAAATTTGTGGAGAATTGTAGAGATTGGAGAGGGAGTGTGTATATGTCGAAGGCGTAGTGAGATTGGCCCAGAAGCGAAAGAGAGAGTACCCTGCAAATTTTTTCCATTTGCATATGAAAATTCATAAAATGAATTGAAGGGTTCCACTCTCAACGGAACAATTATGAGAATTAACGGGAACCTAGTAGAAAAAAATCTGTTGGGACTCCTGTAGACATTTCAGACCTCACACCCTCACTGCGTGCATGCCACTAGTAGCATAGAGATGTATTTTTCTTGTTTTGGGCGGATTAGAAAGTGTTGGAGAACGTTGGTTGAGGCCCTTGAAGGCTGTTGGAAAAATTGGACAACCGTGGACTCAAGAGAAATAAAGAGTGAAACAGAAGTGTGGTGTGGCAATCTGTGGTGATCATACTTTTGTTTGGAAGAGGCAAAGCTTTGTCTAGATTTGTATCAGCTGTGTGGAACACGTATGTGCATGGAACTCTGGAGATGATTGTTTTGGTTTAAGAGCAGTTGGAAACACATTTCCATTGTGGTAATCATCATTTATGATAATACATCGTGGATGTGGTCAAGCAGAGATTTATTTCAATGTTTTTGCGGTGTACTAATGTTTTACTCATCTCTCGAGTCTCGACACTCAAGGGGAATTTTTTTAGGATTAAACGATTTTTTTCACTCTTATCAACAACTTATTTTCTCAAATCCATAATAATCCGCATGTTATTTTTCACGATTCATAGAACTTTGTATCAATTCCTCAATTTTTTGAAGAGTACTGATTTTAGAAAGTGAAACGACGACCAAGGTTGAACTGAATAATTCGAGAGAGCAGGTCTAATGCCTCATAATCCACTTCACCAAAGGTGTTTTCCAAGCTTCCAACCTTTCCAGATAGGTGCTTAAATTTTCTCCAATTTAGAATCAGATAATTTCTTCTGAGCTTGAATATATTTATCCATGGTGATTTTATATGCATAAAGTGTAAAATTTAAAATACATCGCTTTTAAGTGAATTAATAAAGTACATTAAATTCTTTTGATAATTTAATGGGGTATATGGAGTGATCAGGTATAATTTTGAGTGATAAGGTGATATTTTTTTAGAGTGATAAGTTGTTTTTTGTAATTTGGAGAAATAAGGTGTGTTCCCATTTTTTTGTAATTTGTGGAGTGAGAAGTGAATATTTTCTTAAAAAGAAGCTCATTATTTCATTTTGAAGTAACATTTTTACTTCTAGGAGGTTGAGTCAAATTTTAATATGAGTTTCTTCAAGTGGCTACGAGCTTCGCATTTTCAGTACTTGAAGGTGAAGGTTGATATTTAATAAAGACATATTTTTTGTTGTTCATGTGTCCTAGATCTGCCCGAAATTGAATAAGGGGATCTTAAGTACACCATGAGTACGTTTGTGATGGCGCATGCTTTTTTGGATTCTTGATGTTGCTTATTTTTTGTGTCTAGTTTTTTACACTCTCTTTGTAATATGGTACACATGGAGTACACAACAAATTAAACAAATGCATGCACATCATAAATTCTCTTCAAATTAAATCATACATAAGAAAAGTACAAGTATTCAAGAAGCTTCAACGCATAATAAAAGATATCAAGTTGTCAACATCATCATTAAAAAAAAATTCTACCTCAACAAGCAATTCAACGTCATTCACTCAAGACAATTAAGTTAAGAACAAACTCAAGAATTCAGAGACAAGTCTAGATCAATGTTCAACGACATCAACAACAATTGGTCTTTGTGTAACTTGCAAATAGATTTATGTTTTGTAAGTTAACTTGTACTCAAATTCAAATAAAATTGAGATGAATTGTAAGGGTGCATTCTCGATTGAACAAAACACACAAAGGGTCAAAGTGAGTCGACTATTTTCAATTGAGTCATCAAATTCACTTGAAGTTGTTATTAGATCATTGTGAGCATTCTCTTGGGTGCATTTTTGATGGTATTAAACACCCTTCTTTTGCAAAGAAGCTAAATCAAGAGAGCAAGATCAAGAAAGTGCAACGCGCAAGTGATCAAGTTAAAATCTACAACAAGTGAGCATGAGTTTCAGCATTCAATCAAGTGTTATTTCAAGTAATCAATTGTTAACAAAAATTTCAAGCAAGCGTGAAAATTATTGAATGAATAATCAAGTGAGCGTGATCAATTAAAGTTCAAACGAGTGTGACATTCAAGAAGCAATCAAGTAAACATCAAGTGAGTGAAGTCAAATCTAAAGAAAACAACAATCAAACAAACATCAAGTGAGTTGGTTCACAAAATCAATAAATTTCAAATCTCAATCAACTGAGCTAGTACAAGCAAGCGTGTCAAATATCAACATGGGAAAAGGAGGAAAACGTCTTCAGAGTGCAGAGTTGAATATTAAAGAGTTTAAAGAGTGCAATCATGAGTTACATAACACAATTAAAATACTGGAATGGAAGTTGAAGTAGAATCAAAACTTAATTTATCAAATGACCAGCACTTTAGAAGCATCAAAAGACTTTCAAATTGAGCTTGAAATGAAAGAAAAACTCATTAGTGCACTCCAAATAAAATTAAGTGAAAAAAAAAGATATACTTGATGCACAAAGTACAGAAAAGGTATATGCAAGTTGCGACACCGAAGACTTCATACAAACAAAAAATGAAAGTCGTGATACAAGTGACCTTATTCATCATATTGATGAAGGTTGTGACACAGAAGATCTAATCAACCAGATTGATGCAAGTTGGGACACAAGTGATCTCATCCAACTGGTTTTATTACTACATAATGCAGCTAGTAGTGTTGAAGATCTAAGTGAATAGATGGATGCAGCATGTGAAACAGATCAATTGTTAATAGAAATGGTTGATGCTCAGTGTGATACAGATGATTTAATCAATCCAACTCAACATATCAGCAACAACAATAGGTGTGAGGAATAACAACAAGATGATCTTTCCAAGAAAGTGATCAGACTTTGGGAAGAAATATCCTTCAACAAATATCGACATGGCCTAGGTTACAACAAAGAAAATATTTTGTATGTTCCAAATTTCTCAAAACCAGTACAGTTTGTAAGTGCATGCTTTCTAGAAAGTGCTCATAATAAGTGTAACGATTGTAAGAGAAATGGCCATATGGAGAGTAAATTCTTTGACCTCCATCCTTATCACCATTTTGGAAAGAAAAATAATTCATCATAAATATGTTTCAAGAAAAATCAACCACCCAGAGTGAAGATCACTTATGCATGGATTGATCCTTAGAAGTGGTCATCTACAGTAAAACAATTGTCTATGTTTTACCAAAAGGTTCGGTCTCACATGAAGAAAACTATTGCAGTCAATAGTGACATGATGGTACTCTCATGCACCAAAAATAGGGAGTACAATAGTGAAACTCTCCTACACCTGAAGTGGGGGAATTCAGAAATTAAATGAAGATGATTGTCTCTCCTTTCAGCTGAAAAAGGGGGGAAATGATAATGGAATTGAAGGTGGTTGTTAGACTGAAATTTTTGACAAGATAAATAAAATCAGCCAATAAACAAAAGCAACCAATAAGTAGTTTCGAGGGTCATCAAAAAATCTGCTAGTGGGCATCGACATCAACATTTTTTCAGTGGACAAGTAATTGGGAAGTTGATAAAGAACATGTGTGGAAAATCTTGTATTCACTTTGGAAAAAGGACAGATGAATCCTTTTGCAGTGCAGCTTGGCATTTGATGGAGTTGTCAAGCAATTTTGAGAGATGTATCATACTTGCAGTTGATTCATGGTTTGTGGTTTGTTTTTCTTCGGATTGGGGTTTTCAGCATCCAAATTTAGCGGTTTTTCAGGAAGTTTTTTTTCATTGAGGAATGATAGTTTCAACATGAGAACTTGGAAGATGCTTCCTGGTTCTTATTTTGGAATTATGATTGAGGGGGCGAATGTTAGCCTCACTCTCATGTGATAAAAAAAATTCTAAGTCCAAAATAATTAAATTAATTATTATCAGGAAATTTAGTATTTAATCATACCTTTCTAGATTGGGTTTGTTCCTCCTAGATAGGAGTTAGTGTAGGTATATTCAATTGAGAGATTCTCTCCAACTAGTTAGGCTCCTAGATTAGTGTGTGGTTGAGATATTTGCTCAACCAAATTTTCCAAGATAGACGCATTATCTTGAGATAAATTTCCTCATTTATTTATATTTGTATCATTTTCATTATTTTGTACATTATGATAGGAATATTAAGGCTGAGGACTTTTTCGCCACTACTCTGTCTCTGGTATTTTTATGTGTTTTTTTTAATTATTCTTCATACCCAAAATCTAATGCAGATAGCATTTTTCACACAACATCCAATTCTTTTATGTCCTACACTCTCCCTTAACTAACTATAGTAGAGGATGAATGAAAAGATTCAACAATTCCTATAAATAAAGAAATACTTTCAATAATAATCATTTTTCCATTGTTCTTGAATCCGTTCAGGCAAAAAGGGACTCACATGACAGCTATGGAGCTCATCTACCTTTCACTATTTATCATTCTCCTTCATCAACCACAACATAATTTCTATAACCATAATTTTCTTAATTTCCAGCATGGGTTTAACTCTAATTTTTTACCTCATGTTTTTTATTCGATTAGATTCTCATGAATAAAATTTGCATTAAATTGTTAACCCTTTTTGGTTCCCTCGCAAGCACTTCTAGTGGTAAGCATCCTTGATGTGAACTTTCGTTGTGCTATACTTTTCCTTTTAGACCAACTATGGTAAACATTGTCTTTTGTGCATGATTTTCCTGTTCTTATGTGTGGTCTTATGGATTTAGGATAAAATAAGTTTTTCATGTCGAAATTTCCACTAGGGTAGGTAATAGGTTTCCCTTATTTCTCTTCAAATAGTGATGGTAATGCATTATTTCTGCTATAGATCCTGAAATGATGGAAAATCCATTCCCATATTTCCCTATCTTCCCCTATCAAGTAAGGGACTACAGAAATTCCTGCAAATTCCTTGTCATTAAAGGAACTGCAGATGCTCCTTAAAATACATCTAAACTCTCTCTCCATCCCCTGAAAAAGAATTAAGACTCCCATGTACAATCACATTAATTCATCTAAATATTTAAAAATATATCTATTGGAACATGTAATATGCATCCAAAGAATGATGACAATTTATTAAAGTTTAAATGAATATGAAACATGAATACATATGGATGAGTTTCTAATTAAGTACTAAATGTGAATTTTTTTATTCTTTCGAATTTTCAAGAATATCATCTCTTGAGATTTGGGTATCCAATCATTCCCATAACCCATTTTTCTCCTAAACATTGAAAAATTGGACACAAGTTATATCCAAGTGAGGAAGGTGGTGATTACTCAATCCAAAGTTGATGACATCCAAACCAAAACGATTGAAGGGGGATCCTTAGGGCATGAATCTGGTGTTTTCACGTATATGTGAGCCTAACCACTACATGAAATGTTAAAAATAGAAATCCATCTTGGGGCTAATATCCTCAAGGGGTGAAATTTAACTAACCTATATATACTACTTGTAGATGTCCCTCTAATTACCTAGTTTAAAACATTTCTAGAGTACGATAGGAGGGTAACATAAAGTATATGAAGAGTACCTACAAGGGTAAATATGACTATTAGATATGGGAACTTTCTAACATAAATTGGATGCCTTGGAAAACAAATAGTGAGTCCACCCAAGGAGACTTTCATAAGAAAAAGCCTTGTACCAATAGAGATCTAGGTAGGGATATCAATCCCCACTGAGAACAAGGTCACCAAGGGTCTGGAAACACTTAAGGAAAGATACAAGTCTAAATATTCCTTGATGTGTAAAGGATGGGTCCTAAAATCTATTTATATGATGCACTAAGGAAATGTTATTTTTCAACTAAGTCCAACCAGTTCAAAGAAATCTAAGTCCCCAAACCATAGAACCATAAAAAGAAATGGATTTGATGATTGTGTCTTTCCAACACCATTATCTGAATAGTGATCACCAATGGTATACATATCCAAAGGTGTTTTATTAATTCCATTTGAATAAAAAATTGGTAGACATCTATTGGTTGATTATTGAATCTAGGGTCTTGTCATTTGGGATCATGCTAATTTAGAACCCTAGTGAGTTGAAATGAAGTTGAAAAACAAGGTCTTGATTATTTGACTATGTTGATATGTGAAATCTAGCCAAGGGTTGGATTATAAGGATCTAAGGCTTGTACCCTAGTGTTGGTCTTCAGAATTGACACATTTTCTTACCTTGTTTCCTTATCTTTTCATTAGTTTTATGATCATTTTATTTGTATAATATGGCGATTTGTGTGATGATAAATTTAGAAAAAATTTAATAAGTGTTTCATCATTTTATTCTTTAAACAAAGTTGATTTAAATATGAAAAGATATGTTAAGCTTACAATTTGAAATGGAAACTGGCATATATTTCGATAAGCAAATGATGTTCTTTGGGATAGTTGGACAGGAATGCGTTACACGAAGATGCTCGGATTAGTCATAACCTGGTTGGGAGAGATAAACGATAATCATGGAAAGGCCAGCCATGAATGAGATTTTGGCCACCTAGTCTGAGGCAACATGATAGGTTTTGTAATTCGAATTAACCATCCTGAGAATATTTAGATTCTGAAGATAACTTCTTTATTTTTAAATATATACTTGGTTGTAATATAAAAGAGAGGAAAAAAGCCTCGGTGAAAACATTTTTTTTATTGTCATTCTCATATCTATGCTTTAAGTTTTTACATACATCCTTTGTAATATTGTTGTTGATTAATCTAACAAAGACTTTCACGATTTAGTTTTAATTATTGCACTGAATTAGCTCTAAGGCAGTTGAATTCCAGGGATCATGGGCCCAATCTTATTAATACTTTGATCATCTTAAAAGAGCTTTAGATTGGTTGAATTCGCGAAGTTATGAGGAAAGTTGTTCTTTTAGAAAAAAACCTAGTTTTTTCTTGTATTTCCATGCATTTACCTTTCAATAGGGCTAGACATATTAGGTTACACAAGCACTATTCTTTGCACATACTATTTTGAAAACCTTGCAATAACTACATGAGTTATGGGTTGACAATTTAATGTTTAAAGGACTGTTGGTATCTTTAAAGAGAAACTAGGTAACCCAACATTTTGGCGTCGTTGTCGGGGAGATTGTCAAAGAAGTGTTAGTTGTATCCCTATAGGGTTGGGTATTAAATAAAAAAGGTAAGAACCTATTCATGCACCAAGTAAAAATCTTGTGCTAGTGCCTACCCTCAGCTGATACATTTAGAATTGTTTAGTGTGCATGACTAGGAAAAATCCTAGGACCGCAAATCAAGACGTCATAGATTCAAAACCTATTTCAAAAACCATAAAAACTCAAGGTCACTATGGAATTGGAAGAAATAACTTTGTAGATGAAATGATTCGCCATTTGAAGTCTCAAGCATTGGTGGGTCCCCGAACAACATCTTGGAAGGTTATATTGTTGCCTCTCAAGTGGCAGTTTCATCATCTGAAAGTCATGTTGAGATTCATGACAAGAATGTGAGGTCTGAGGAGAGTTTCCAAAACACGTACATTAATAATCCCATTACTTCTAGTAAAGGTGAGGGGGATTCTTGTAATCTAATAGAAGGAGGGGGTAAAACAAGTTAGCCACAACTACAACCTTATGAATTTCAAGCAACACCTGTTGGAAAGGGAGAAATTGAAATCCCTGATCTGAATAGCGTTGTAAGACCTACTAATAACCCATAATTTATCCAACACATTTTTCTTCGAATAATACCCCCTAACCATGAAACACACGAGGATTACAGGAAAATGTTTGACCAAATGGAAAATTCAACACCAAGAAAACAAACTTCGACCATAGAATATCCTATTGTCAATCCACAGGATAATGCACCAATGAAAGCTATCCCATCAAATTATATTCCAAATTTTGATGGAATGACTTATGAGGAACCTGACGCATTTATGTTTTAATTTGACGTCTTATGCCAAAATTATGACTATACCACTGACCCAAAAAAATTGAAATTGTTTCCTTCCACTTTAAAGGGAGAAACTCTAGGTTGGTTTATGGGAATAGGGGGAGGTATCATAACTTCGTGGGATCAGATGAAAAAATGTTTCCTCACTACATACCAAGACTATTGTCGGTCTATGGAACTTAAAGAAGAAATATTTAAAATGATGTCTAAAGGATGAGACTTTGGAATAATATGTCGAAAGATTCCAACATAACCTGCAAAGATCACCTTATACCACTCTACTTAGAGAAATACTGAAAGCTTCTCTGATTAGAGGAATGAAATATGAATGGATAGAGAAACTTAATTTAATGGGACAATGTGATATCTCTAAGGAAGAATATTGCGACATTGTAAAATTTTCTATTAATTGCTCGTGAGAAATTACATGAAGTAAATCCATGGTTCAGTACGCCCTCAACAAAACTACCAGGACTACAGGAGGAGAGGTGACTCAAGTAGAAATTTTTAATCTCCTATAAGACTTTAAAAATGATATTTTGAGTACGTTAACTACATAGTTGATGTCTTACAGGTGAAACAGAAAGAAGCAAAGGAAAAACATGCTTAAGCCATTTTTTTTTTCACTGTCGAAAGAAGCAAGCCACAAAGTGTGATCATTGGACACAGTCGAAATATGTGCCATAGGTGCCAAATATCACTCAATGGCATGTTATCCCTTGTGCCTAGGACTAGAACTTGTGTTCAAAGAGGAAGAGGAAGATCATGAGCTGACATATCTTATGGCAAAATGACGGAATTGGCAGACACACCCGCCAGGTATGATCCAATATCTTGCTTTGTTTTATTCTGGACAGTTGATCGAAATAAGGTATGTTAGTATTTTGTGCTAATTACTCTTTCATATTTTGTAAAAAATGTCTTATATGTGCTTAAGGGTTCAAGTTCTCTTGCAAGTCATTGAGTCTCATGAGTGATTTTTATGTTATTTTTATGAACAATTTAACATAAAATAAAGATTGAACAGTATCAAATAAAAGTACACTACATCACCATACAACAAATCAACACAGGTATTTGATGAAGGAGTTCACCCCTCCTAGGCTACATCTTCTTGGTCCATCTTCCATGGCTTGGGCCTCTATATTATGCTCAAATTTTCAAAACGATGTGTTTATAATGCTTCTATGCTCCTGAAACCTACATCAATGAGTTCATAATACTCAAAAATGGTACCTTAGGATCTTTTTGCTCTTGATTTGGTCCAAAATTCCAAAATTTAAGACCTTTAACAGTTTGTCCACAATTTTTTCCCTAAATTTTGCTATCTGGAGCTAATTCGGCGTAGTTGGCACCAAAGTGGTAGTTCTGCCAGATTTGGCGAACCGCAAAAATAATCTGCATTGATTTAAATAACCTGCATTAACATTAATTAAGCGTGTTTAGCCTTAATCTGTGCTTATGGGTAAATCCAGATTAGTATTAATAAATGAGGATTAGCACTAATAAATCTTGGAATAACGTTAATCTATGTGCTTAATTATTAGGCTCTACCGGTGGTTCTGAGGTCGTAGTCACCTGTTGGGGGCTAGCCCCCACTTCCCCCCTTCGCCAAAATGGTTCAAATTAATTCAAATATATGTGGCCACTCATATATGCTAAGATATAATGCATAGTGTGGCGATGGCGTGTGGTGTTGGTGCGACGGAGGTCCTGTGTTCAACCCCCGCCGATCCTTCCATTCATTTAACAATTTTTTTACACCACCGTGAGGGGGGCACGTGGCAGCCCCAGGTTGAGCCACATGTCCTATCCCCATTGGCTCTTCCAAAAACCAGTAATAACTTTCCAAATCATCATAAAATTTGAACCAACTAGATGCTCCCACTTGGAAATCACACATTCGGTGGAGGAAACTTGACCAAAATTGACCCTGCCCATTTAGCATGCCACGTCAACAGTATGGACTACTGACTAGGCTATGTGTCAACATTTTTTTGCATGTTTATTAAATAAAAAAGATTTAATTTCTATGAGCATACAGAGTCCATTTCACGTTAAACGAGTTGCATCGAATTCAGAACAACGAGCACTACCTGGTTGTTCAAGTTTTCTGAAATTTTGAGAACTTTGATTTTGAGCATAATTCTGAGCACCTGATCAATAGTATACCCAACGCCAGATTATTGGATCACAGTGGAAAAAAAAAATTTAGTACCACATGGAAATTGCAATAATACTCTACACCATCATGGGAAAATCAGCCATTTTCTGGGCCCTCATGGCACAATCAACAATATTCTACACTCCCATGGTAAAAACCCTCAAATAGCTTATACCTGTCTCATTGGGAAAATTCACCTACATATGAACCAATGTGGTCTTGGAATTGGCAACACCCTACAGGACAAATCATACTGTCTGTAAGGTCATTGCCTCAGTCGTAAGCACCATTACAAACTCCTCTCCAACTACCCCCAAATGTTCCAACTCCATTTTGTCCTCAACTATATGCCCAGCCAAATCCTTATCCTAACAATAGACCTGTCCAATATTTGGAAATTGTTGAAAATCTGAATCGTGACTCCACTTCCTTTGAATGTAAGGAGATATGGTTAAGATCTGGATAGACGATCTTCGTAGAATATAACAAAGGGAAACAGGGGCAGGTAGACAATGAAAATATTACTGAAGAGAAGCCCTTAGCATAACACTCTCCATCCACCGTAGTTATCACTAAAACATAGATGCTTAACAAATTGACTAAACAATAAGAGTCCACTACAACTACGGATTATGCTCCACCATACCCCAAGAGACTTACTATAATGAAACCATGGGTTTATATTGATTTTGATCTCGTAGGGGAATTGAAAATTGTATGGATTAAAATTCCTCTTCTCCAAGCTATGCCAAAAATATTAAGGAACTATGTGTTAAGAAGCCTGTAAGAAAACCAAAAGATCCTCCTACATTCCATGTGTTAGGAACACTTTTTGACCTTTTCCTAGGGAAGAAAATACCTATTAAGTATGAATATCATGGAAACCCAGGAGTTATTTTTCCAAACAAAGGGAATAACTTCCTAAACACCCTTATGGACTTAGGAGTTGTAATAAATACCTTGATTGTAGAAACTTGTGGGATCCTTGGGATTACAGCGTTTAACCGACCACCATTATGTTGGAATTGGCCGACGTATCAATAATCAGACCATAAGGCACTCTGGAAGACATTATAATTTCTATAGATTCATGGGAATACCCAATATAATTTCTAATCATCAACCCCAAAAATTGGTTGGATGGACACCCTCTGATACCAGGAAGGCCATGGTTGTCCACTGCAGATGCATATATCAGGCGTCGAATATGAAATATTACAATTACAAAAGGGATTGTTATTAAAAACATCATCCTATATCCACCTTCCAACCCTAGCCTATCAATTGATAATTATCAACTGTCTCCTCCAAAATATTAGGAATAAAATATGCATCCTCTTCTTACTTTAGATGAAGCTCTCACTTTTAAAAGGAAGAATGAGGATGACATGATTAGTTTCTTCATTAAACATCCATATATTATTGGAAATATAGCATCCTGAATGTTAAAATAAATGTTTTATAATGAGGCCTAGGGAGATCCATTGAATGTTCCAAATGATTATCATATACCCACAACTACACTTCATAATAGTACTCCCATCAAATTGAACCTGGGAATACTTTGAATATCAACGCTAATATGGATAAATTACAGCGTGAAAAATTGATTCAAATCCTCTAGAAATATAAATAGGCTTTCTCTTGGGAGTATTCTAATATGAAGGGCATTGACCTTCAATTATGGACACATCACATTTATATCGAGAAATATGCATGTGTGATTCGCCAACCACAAAGAAGATCAAATCTACACCTTAGGGACATAGTAAAACAAGAGTTGTAGAATCTTCTTGATGTTAATTTTATAAATCCTATTTCTAAAAGTAAGTGGGTTTCACCTCTAATTGTGGTCCCTAAGAAAAATGGAAAATGGAAATTTGTGTGGAATACAGGGAATTGAATAAAGCTACACAAAAATATCATTTCCCTCTTCCTTTTGTAGATTGGGTCCTTGATACTCTTGCTGGGAATAATTTTTCTCTTTCCTAGATGGTTTCAATGGATACAATCAAATCCATATTTCTCCTGAAGATCAGGACAAAACCACATTCCCCTGTCCATGGGGAACCTTTTCATACAGGGTTTTACCATTTGGGTTTTATAATGCATCGGGCACATTCTAGAGATCAATCTTGAGTATTTTTTTCTTATTTTATCTGTGAAGGACTTGAACTCTGCATGGATGAATTTAGCCCCTATGGTAATGAATTTGATCAAGCCTTACAAAATACAGAGAATTTTTTGAATGATGTATTGCCACTAAATTATGCCTTAGCAATGAAAAATGTCACATGATGATGAAAAAAGGTGTAGTTCTGGGGCATTATATCTCCAATGCAGGTATTCAAGTAGATCCAACAAAAAATGAGGTAATTCTTATGCTACCTACTCCTCGTACATAGAAATAGGTGCGTATTTTCCTTGGTTATGCTATTTATTATCGAAGATAGTAGTACCTTTGTATGTATTAACAAGAAATGTGGAATTCGAATGGAATGACAAGTGTGATGTTCCCTTTGCATATATTAATAAGTTGGTCTCAACAACCCCTGTGTTACGAGTGCCAAATTGGAACTTACCATTCTGAATTTTAACTGATGCATTTGATACAACAGTAGGATTTGTACTTCGACAAGAAGAAGAAAAAAACCCATACATTATTTATTATATTAGCAATAAAATTACACCAGGAGACCTAAACTACACAGTGATGGAAAATTAATTTGTATTTGTTGTTTACTCTATCAATAAATTTCATTGCTATATCACAGGATATCCCATTCTTTAATACATTGATCATTATTACATTAGGTATTTAGCCAATAAACCTATTACTAATGGTTTAATAACACATTGGTTGTTGTTATTACAGGAATTTGATGTTACAATAAAAGATTCGACAGGAAAAGAGAACCTGATTCCATATTTTTTATCCAGAATCCCTGTAGTGGATGACTTTTTACCTGTGGTAGATCAAGTTCCCAATGAAAATATGTTTGTTGTAATGGTTAAAAACACCCTGGTATGCAGATGTGGAAAATTATCTAGAAATAGGGAAACTATGAGTACATTTATCATCTCGAGAAAGGAAGCTCATTGTTCAACGTAGTGCAAGGTTTTCCTAGATTGACGGATATCTTTTTCACAAAGGATCTAATCTTCAAATCCACAAATTTATTAGCAAAGATGAGATTTATGATATCCTTAAGGCTTTCCATGATGAACCATGTGGTGGGATTTTTGTTTATCGAAGGACTGGGCATAAAGTGTTGCAAATGGGCTATTATTGGCCAACAATATTCAAGGATGAAAATAAATATGTCCAGAGTTGTGATAGATGTCAAAGGATGGGTTTCCACATTCAAGCTAATGAAATGCCCCTACAGCCTCAATTTTCACTCGAAAAATTTAAAATATGGACATTATATTTTGTGGGCCCCTATAAACCACATTCGAACCAAAAGATATATATTTTGGTTTGCAAAAATTATGTGACTAAATGGGTGGAAGTGGTAGCTCTCTCAAATGCTAAAGAAGAGGTAGTTGCTAAATTCTTGTTTGAATTGTTTGTACGGTATGGATTGCTGAGAGAGATCATAAGAGATGGAGTTTCACAATTCACTACTCACAAAATTTTTTCTACAATACAAAATTATCACATCAAACACAGTGTTACTTCCCATTATCAACCTCAATCAAATGGATAGGTGGAAAGTACCAATAAATTTCTGGAGGCAATTCTAACCAAAATTGTATCCACAAACCCCTGGAACTGGGTCGCCAAGCTTCCTAAGGCCCTATGGACCTATTAAACAACTTGGAACAACACTACTTGTTATTTGCCATACAAGCTTGTTTTTGGGAAGGAGCCCATTTTCTCGATAGAATTTGAAATTAAGCCTCTCAAAATCGTGAGGGAAGTCAGACTAGATTTGACAGAAGCACAAAAGAATTTCTTGCAATAGCATAATCAACTTGACAAAATACACCTAGCAGTCTTACAACACACAAGTGTTGTTCAGCAAAAAAGGGCGAAATGGCATGATTGCCTTATCAAGAAGAAAATTTTCAAAAAAGGCGATTGGGTGCTATTGTAGGATTGTGGATTCTAGGATTTCCCGGGGAAGCTTCAAACTTGATGATTGGGACCATATGAGGTCACCGAAGTTCATGAAAATGGTACGATGAGCCTTACTACCATTGATGGGTCTCACATCTCTCTCCTTTCCAATGGACATCGATTATGCCTATATCACCAGACACTTACATGGGAGTCATTTCTTCATGAGGTAAACAATGATTCAAATTTTTAGGTTTTAGCTGATGGAGGGGTAACTCCGTAGGTACAACTCGTTGAAGAGTTTTTTTTAATTCATTTCATTTTGTACATAATGTACATACTTTTTGATAAAATCGGTTTAAATTATATATATATATATAATACACTTAAACTAAAATAAAATAGAATACATATAGTATATATAATAATAAAACATGGGGGAATATTGTTTCCTTAAGTAACAATTGTTGTTCCCTTAGTCATAGTTGTTGTTCCCCTAGTCATAGATGTTGTTCCCTTGTTATTTTTCCAATTTTTATTCCCTTAGTCACAATTGTTGTTTCCTTAGTCTAATCGTTGTTCCCTTGGTTGTTTTTGTTGTTCCCTTGGCTATAGTTGATGTTTCCTTGGTCGCGATTGTTGTTTCCCTAGTTTTAACTATTTTCCCCGTTGATTTTTACCTTAGTTGTTTTTCTAGACTTCTTTTAAATTGATTTTGAGGCCCTCCTTGGAATCATGGTAAAATTAATAAGTTTCTTGAACTAATTCCATTAGATAATATACTATAATAAATTTTTAAAGTAGACCTCAAAAAACTCCCAAACTTTTGAAACAATCCTAATATTGTAAGTTTATAAAGATATTTACCCTACACTTATTCAAAATACCACTGGAAGAGTTTTTCTTTCTTCTCAAAAGTTTCCTTTAGTTCTTTGATCTCCTTAAAAAAAACAAATTGGTCAGCAAAATGGAAAACAAAAGAGGTAATCATTGTGATGATTTTTACGCCATCCCTAACTCTTAAGGAGTTGACAATCCACCCCATTCACTAATCCTTTATAATAACAAGAAAAAACATAGATAAAATAATAAAATGGACAAAGGATAGGAAGTCTCATCACGATCCGACCTACCATGATCAGAAAATTTAATGTGGCGACATTACCACTCTGGTCATCAAGCCAGGGTAATTCCCTCTGATCATTAGGTCGAAGAATAAGAGGTCTCATCACGAGCTCACTTATTTGTCTCATTATCTCTCATGAATTACATTGTTATCAATTGGTCACCACACCATAATAATGGCCTTTTGTCTATAATTAAGAAATACTAAAACGTTTTGAATCTTTTTAAAGTGGAATGGGATAATGGTGTATCAATGGGTTAAAAGGAAACCTAGTCGAGGCTATAGATGCCTGCTGGTAGCAGAGGAGATGCATGTGGTATTGAATTACATTTGAAATTTCCATTTAAAAATAACCATTTTTCTCTCCCTCGTAAATAACAAAGAAAAATCATTGAATTACTATAGGGACTTATTTTCTTCCCTCGGAAGGTAGTAACAATGAATGTGTATCAATAATTACTTTTTATTCTACATGTCAGGAATGTAAATTTTGGGGAATTATTAAATATATTTTATATTTATTTCAATTTTTCCTCTAAAGGAAATCTTTCAATGAAATTCATCGTGTCCATGATCAGGGCATAAAGATCTCTCCACATTATTTTTCTTATTTTTAATGCCTTGGGTGTCGCAAATCTCTATTATTTTCAACACATTCCATGACCAATCCCTCCAATAAGTACGTCGCACACCTCTCCATTATTTCCATTTCTCTGGCGGTTAATTCATCATGCTTAATATTGCATTCCTATCTAAATAAGTCATTTCAATTGTCTTGAAAAAGTATGCATAATAAATGGTTGAGGACAAACTTTAATTTCATCGGGGGGGGTGAAATGTTAAAAACATAACTGGATGTTTATAAACTCTGCAACAATCACGGCATGTTATGATCTTTGAAGTTTCTACTACAATATAGTATTTCTGACCTTGTATTTCCTAAGCTTGTCGTTTCTACTTTATTTCCAGGTTGCTCCCTACAGGAACAATGGAATTCGGTGGTCACTTAGTAAGAAGTGAACGTGCACAACTGCATGTTTCAAAATAGGCACGAATTATTCAGGACCAGGTTGGATGATTAGAATATTTCCTACGATTGCAAGGATTCAACAGTGAAGTGGCCTTGGAATTCATGAGGAATCTGAGCAATGGAATGACAATAGTCAAAGGTAAATAAATCCAGGTGAATGCAAAAGTACTGGGTCAAGTAACAGGCCTACCCTCGAAAGGTGACAAATGGTTTGAGATGCACACTTTGTTACAGAGTGCAACATATTTTTTTGCAAATCCTAGGGAAGAATTGGTGAGGAAAGGGAAGGGGTGCAACCCTACCTCATTGTGGGAATCATGGAAGGAACTAGCAGGAGTGGTCCAAAGATACATTACATGCGACAGTCGATATGATGTGGTAAGTGTTGGATGAGAGGGGTCTCGGCCCAGCTTCAGACTTATTTGTGCACCAACAAAACCCTTTGTTACCGGTCCTTTCAAAAACGGCCTGCAGTGCATATCTCAGTCTCACCCGAGGCAATATTGGGGGATGTGAGAACCAGGTTTTTACATCCAAAAGGACAATAGAACATGGATCTACTGCTAAAATTATGCTTATTCTAAACCACGTGGATGCATTTATCTACTTCGATGATATATACCTCATCTATCAATCAATACTTATGTTCACTACGCCTCTATCATTAAAACACAATATAAATCATAGAAATAACTTCACAACACATATAATAAATAAATACTACGAATGAAAAGGAGAGATAGTTAACATTTATCAAAAACAGACAAGCATTGATTAACTATCTTATATATATGAGAGTGGTTATTTGGACTGCGCTACGAAGAAACTCTAATCTCTGTACAATTTGATCCACATTCCTCAGCCCATCATGGTGATTGCAGGAGGATTCCCTAGTGGCCCCTCCTTCCGCGACACTACCTCTGGCTCCTCTAGGGAGCTGGAATCCTCTTTCTTCATAAGTATTTCCACCATCGGTGCCCTGCCTTCACAACAATCAATCCAGGAGAACAAATGAAAGCAACGTATAGAAGAGAGAAATGAGACCAATGGACCATGCACGGCAGACAACAAAAACGCAGCGAGCTAGGGAAACAATGGAACAAAAAATACACGCACATATCAACAATACCTGGGGAAAAAAGGGATTAAAAGAAAACTATAACTCGAAGGCCAAAGATATTCCAACACTAGAAATCCAATACCCAAGCGTCGCAGCATATAGGGACTACATGCAGGAGCATGCGGTTATATGCAAGTTTATGGTATCATGGCCAACAGAAAAATCTCTAAATGGATGGATACAAAACAAATGGAGACCAAAGGGATAGGTTAGGATTCATCTCAGATCAAAAGGATTCTTCACAGTCATATTCAGCATCCTGTAAGACAAGGACAGAATATTTGAGGGAGGTTCTTACTTCCTAAATGCATTTGGGCTCTGCATGATATATTGGAAGGATAACTTTACCCCAGAGAAGGAGGACTTCACAAGAGTCCCTGTATGGGTAATAATTTATTCCCTGCCAACTGATTACTAGGTGACATCAGTCCTCAAATGAATAGGAGATGAAATAGGAGAATATATCAAAATGTTAGAAGGCACAAAGACATGACACTACATCTCCTATGCAAGGATCTATGTCAACATGGATGTTTCAGGGGCTTTTCCAAAGGTGATAAAACTAATATTTAGAGTTGAACTATGGCTCCAAAGTATAGATTACGATCACATACCCTTTAGATGCCTGAAATGTAACGAACATGGAAACCTATATAGGGATTATTCACATAATAAACTGACTCAAAAAAATGATCATGCCAATAAGGAAAAGGATGAACAAGGGTTCGCAAAGGTTACAACTAGAAATAAAAACACCAGGAAGTCACAGTCAAAACAAAACCAACCCTAGATAAATAACCAAACTAGGTCTGAGGCTCTGGCCAAAGAAAAATAAGAGTCCCTCTTCAACAGAAATAGTAAAGAGGATGTTAATGGAGATCTACAAGAAGGAAAAGAATGTGAGCAAGAAGAGACACAAGAAGAAACACATGCAGGCGGAAAAGGAACTCACATAGGAATACACATAGATGGAACCAGTGAGCATGGATCCTACCCCGGAAGAACATGCAATCTGTTAGTGTCAGTCTAGTCATACTGCCATCAGTGATCAAAACTACTCTTTTGCATTTGCATATTAGGTGTCTCATACCGAATAAATTCCACCATTCCGCTAGGTCATGGATTCATTTGATGGTAGTATTGTTTTATCAGTTTTCCCTTATTAGATACTTGATGATTTTCCTTTCTATGGTCTTTAGTCATTAGTCACTTTCATTCTCAAAATAATATCAGCAAGCTCATGAGGATTTCAATAAGCTCAAAATCACAGCACTAGGAAGAATCAAAGAGACATTTTATTTATCTTGATGTAATTTTCACCTCAAAACCATGTTTTGAGGTGAAAACGTGATATTTTTCCTTTATTATCATTCATTATGTAATTTTATATCATCATATGTAATAAGTCACAATTCAGAAGTTGTCATCTCCACAAAAGTAATTTTCCTGCATTCAGAGAAGTTTTCCGTAGCATGTTCAGCACCAGATCATCTTCAAAGTAGATCCATCAGAAAGAGCCCGGAAAGAGCTTTCCAACGGTATACTACACTCTCAAAACTGACTTCTGGATTGAATTTTATGCTTAAGTGAAGTAAAAGCCCTTAGACCCCCTATTTCCCCATTTTTCCCTTTAAACTTTGTGTTATTAAAGTTTAATATTCCTTTATAAATCCCTTCCCCCCCCCCCCCCCTTCCGATTATAAAATCACATTATAAATTACTTTTTAAAAATATATATGCGATTTTATTATTAAAACCACTTCCCCTCCATGACCCATTGGACTTTATAATAAAAAGTTCCATATTATAAAGCCCCTGTCCCTTTAACCACTTCCCCTTTTTCCTTCCCCGCCAATCATATAATAAAACTTTATAATATAAATTTTTCAAATCCCAATCGCAAAAGTTTTCAAATCGCAATTGCAACTTTTATATGGTACGTTCCGATCGGTCCATCGCAAAACTTGCGATGCAATTGATCGCGTCGACCCCCGATCGCAAGTCTCCTCCCCGATCCTCTGATCGCATTGCAAATTTTATATATGCGACCCACTCACACCCCCGATTTAATCCCTCTGATGCGATTGACCACGCCTCTCCCCTCCGATCTCCGATTGCAATTAACCCTTGGGACCCACCGTACGATACTCCTTCCGTTTATAATATAAAGGGTTATCCCCTTTGTAAACTCGGAATTTGTATTAATTTCGTTTTTATAAAGGTTTTCCCCATTCCCCTTTCTCAATCGCATCGGAACTTCTATATATTTCATTTCGCTCCACTCCCGATTCCGATTTGCGATTGCGACTATACCCCAGTCCCACCATTAAAATCCTCCGCCATTCATCATAAAAAACCATTTCTCCTTTGTAAAGGTGAAAATTCCGCTGCTTTGTTTATTACAAAGGCTTTCTCCCCATTGCATCGCAATATTTGTAATGTACTACCCCGCTCTACCCCCGATTGCGATTGCGATTGCACTGTGTTTTAAATATGATATCGCTCCGCCGGTTCATTCCGATTGCGATTACTGTTATATGATATCTCTCCGCTCTTGCTCTGACTCTGATTGCGATTTCCATGTGGGTCTCGCCGCCATCTCCCTTCCTTTTTCCCATTTAAAATACATTTTTCCCTTCACAAAGCATATAATTTCATTCGGTTCTATTTCTACGGCATTTTATTAAAAAGTCAGAGAATAAAGAAATAAAGGAAAGCAAAGAATAGTCTAAGGGCCGAGAGCTTAAAATAAAATGAAGATATCTACAACAGCAAAAATAGGGAATCTGTTCATCGGATTGCCTATTTTCGTTTATACAGCCTAACAGCAAATCTCCAAAGCAGTCAATGTAATGTTGTCTCTCATTTTCAGGGGCAGATTGTTGTATTTCTTCTTTGTTACACCATTTTTTGGTCATCTAACTCTTCATCATTAGATGGACCCAAGTACACCATGTAAGACCAGTTTTACCCCAAGTAAAACTGCTTTCACTATGTTAATTAGGAAACCCCAAAAGGAATAATTAATTAAACCATAATTTAATTATTATTCCCGGTCATGTTTAACCCAAAAACAAAGAAATTAATGAGATAAACCCATAGTTATCTTATTATTTTCTAGGAATAATTATTTAAATAATATTCCTTGTTAAATATGACAAAATCAACCACCATTAATCAAATAAATCATTATTTATTTGATTATATTTGATTATATCCTACGATTATCGGATCCTTATGATGCGCTCCGATCCTTCCCATACGTAGAGCCTTCACCTTCAAACTCGGTCTCGCCGGTACCCCAAGCCTCTGCTCGGTCTCGCCGAGCCTCCATCTTTCTGGTTCTACGAGCCTCTTTCGACATCCAGTGGCCCTGCACATCCTCGCAAAGTTGAGGTTCATCCAAAGATTCCAAAGGGCCCATTACGCAGAAATGCTGCTTCCAGTCGAGCCGCTCAATCGTACAGTATAGTAGATGATTTGGCGCAATCCCCTGCTGCCATTTCTACACTAGAACTCCTCCAGTCGTGCCCTTCTCAAAGGAAGGCTCTATTATCTGCCGTGGGCGCTGTTGATCCTGTTGATGACCAAATGATTGTTTTTGACGCCACTCAATCGGACCATCCTCCTCTCCCTCCTTCCGTTGCTTTCCAAATCCCAGTCAAAATCCGGAACGCCACTGTATCCCGGTGTATAATTGATGAGGGGGCATCCACCTGTGTGATGTCCGCTTCGGTTTGGAAACAACTCGGATCCCCTGAGCTGGTCCCTTCCACGATCACCCTTCGAGCGTGGGACGGTCATGCCTCCCAGCCTATTGGCCTGTTTTGTAACTGTCCCATCACCCTCGCCGGTAAGACCGTTTGCGTTGATGTCGAAGTCATTGATGCCCCTCTAGACTACAACATTCTATTGGGGCGAAGCTACACCTACGCCATGTCTGCTGTCCCATCCGCGGTTTTCCGCAAGATGTCTTTCCCACACAATGGGAAGATAGTCACTATTGACCAACTATCTTATCATGAGCCGCCGTCTCAGACCTCCTCCGAGACGACCATCTCTTCTGTAGCCAACAAGCAAACCGTCGATTCTCTGACCAGTGTCTCCCCCGACGTCTACAAAGATTCCACCTTGCTTGGTACTTTCCCTCATCTTCCCCCTCCTTCGGTCACTGATCCCAGCTTGTCGAATGTTTGCATGATGCAATCGTCTCAGGCTGCCCATAAGCGGCTTGCCTCGGCTAGTCAACAACCTCCCCCCCGCCCTCCGCAACCAACTCCTAGCCATTCATCTCAGCCAGCCGGACCTCCTCCTTCTGCCCCTTCCCCTACAGCTGGTATCCCTGAACCCCTTTATCCTCCCGGATCAGTTCCCCCTGGCCTTAACCATCTTGGAGCCGTCCCTCCTGGTCATTTCCCTGCTGGGCAGATCCCTTTCCTAGCTCCCCCTCCCGGAGTATATTCTCTCCCCGTCATGGCCACCCTCTCCCTCCCTAACTTGACCTTGGGCATCCCGGTTTGGTACCTTGATCCCCCAGCCGCCACCCCCCCTGGTCACCCCAAACCTTACATGGCTTTGACACCGGTTCAACCGGTCCCCCTCGCTTCCTCCATAGCCACTGTGCCCCCAGCACCTCCACAGGACCCTTCTCCTATTGTGACGGCTCCCAGGAAGAAAGGCAAAGCCGCAAAGGGGCCACGAGAACCCGAACCACCCACGGCCAGCCAAGCTCCTTCTGCTTCCGCGAGTGGAAGTTTATGATGTCATTGGTCCACGCCTGCCACTTGTCACGAAAGGAGTTACCGTGCTCGACCCATGGTAAACATTGTGTTCCCCGGCCTCTCACGGTCCCTGAAACTCCCTCCTTCTTGACGAGTCCCCAAGAGACCCGAGCTCTCTGCACCAACAAGCCACATGCTTTGTGGGATCCTCTTCCCTACTCCCATTATTGTCCTCACCTGACGCATTACCGTGCCTCTCTTGAGGTGATCCGCGAGTATGAGGTTGAACAAAATCAATCCGCCTCTCCCATTCTCACGCAGTATGCTTCAGGCCAGCCTGAGGATCCCTCCGCTCCGATCCACATCCCCCCCCCTGATGTTCAGATGACGGAGTCTATAGTCACCATTCTTTACCTATCCTCCTCTGCACGACACTCGGAGCCTAGCCCGCCCGCAACCTCCCCTGTTGTGTCTTTTGATACTCGAGATCACTCCACTTGTGTCTCTGTTGACCTCCGCAGCCCGAGTCCTCGCCATGTTTTCGATAGCTCTCATACACCACCTTGTTTGAGTCTTGATCATCCTGCCCCTCCCTCCTGCCATTACCGCTCGATGACTTTTGTACCCTCACGCTGCCGTCATTTCCTTTCACCCCCTCATTTATTGTCTTGTCACACCATTTTGCAGGACCCCCCGTCCACACCCTTTATCGGTTACGCCGATGGTGCAAGTCGCTACTCCAGGAATCTTGCCTCGGCAGGGTGGGCCATCTTCACCCCCTTGCATGACCTCGTTCTGTCTAATGGGGTATGCATTGGTTCTGCCACCAAAAATCAGGCCGAATATGATGCAGTGCGTGGCCTATTAGCTGATGCCCTCTTGCATCGCATCCGCCATCTGCACGTTCGTTTGGATTCCCTGCTTCTTGTAATGCAACTAAATGGTGTTTATCGTGTGCATAACCCTGTGCTGTTTAGACGCTATTTACGAGTGAAAGTCTTAATACGTGCGTTTGAAACCATCACTTTCAACCATGTACCCAGAGACCAGAATCACTACGTCGATAGTATTGCGAACCATATTCTAGATTGGCATTTATCACACACAATTCATACAAGACAATAACATTAAATCAACCATTAAAAGACGATGCATATCCATAATATGTGTCGCAAACCATATATTGATGAGTCCATCTACTCTGATACATACGACATGCCCATAGCATGTTCCAAAAACTGGGGGCACCATATGCCCCTCCATACATATACATACGACATGCCCACAGCATGTTACAAACAAAATCCAAAAAACAGGGGGCACCATATGCCCCTCCATACACTATAGGGGGCACCACCTGCCCCTACATACGTCGGAAGGGGCACCATATGCCCCTAATCACTAGCTGGAGGCTCCCGGGCCAATGGCTCTGCCCCTGCAGCATGTAGATCACGCATAGCTTGACCAGCCATCGCCATGCGCCGCATGATACCTCGCCAATCCGAGGGGAGACCAACACATGGCTCTATGTACTGGTCGTCTAAATCCTGCCACCCGCGCTCCGATACTCCGGTCAAAAGCTGCTCACATCTACGGCGGATGTCCTCAAGTAGGGCGGCTGCATCCTCATTCTGCGCTGCTCTCGACCCACTCGGACCTGTAGCTCCAGACGCTGTCGGTCGTCCCATATATCCGGCCGGTTTTACCGGTGCTATATCTGCATACCAAAAGTCCCTGAATCAGTATCATTATTTACTATTCAAAAAAATTTAACATGCCCATATAAGAATAGCAATTTGTCACTTACCATCGGGCCCCCAGACTCGACCAGACGGAAGTGGCAGATCCGGATCCCCACAGTAGCTCATCCCACTATACGGGTAGTCGTCTATGTACAACGGCATCTGATCCCAATGGGCAAAGAACTCCGGTCGAAACACTCGCCCGAACGCCCCTCCTCCTCCTCTGCAGAGTAGTCGTCCCCAACGACGCATCCTGGGCTCTCTCGGGCCCCCATCTGGAAGCTGCACACGAGGCCTCAAGGTCGGGATCTTCTCAAAGAAGAAGGCGCACAATAAAGTCCCATATGAGCAATCATGATTCACCTACCGCCTGCATAGCGACAACTGTCGCTTTAGCGACACCAACATCATTTGGGCCCACCTAAAGTAGGTCCCACCCAACACACTCTCCACTATCGTCATCTGCCCACCGGTGATGTGATGGAACGCCTGGCTGCCCAGGATTCGCAGCACAGCTGCGGCCACTGCACGGGTTTCTAGCCTCTCTAGATCCCCGACCGATATTCGAGTCCCCTTGACTTGAAGACCCGGTCGACAATGGCGTTCCACGAACTCCATGATATGCCGCCCCCGCGGTAGCACTGGCTGCGTGTCTCCCACGATCCCCAGTGGTGGGAGGCCGGTCAGGAAGTACACATCCGGGACCGTCAGTTCGATCCTGTGCCCTTGCACTACAAAGATCTCCTGATATGGATCCCAATAACTGATAATCCGGGCCAGTAATGGTTCCCCTGCTCTCATCAACGGGTTCTCCACAAACTTGAGAACCCCAAATCTGGCCAATACACGACGAACGCCCCGATCCGCCTGGATCTCTGCCCGAAGTGTTCCCAGATCCCTCTCTCTCCAGTTGACCCGTAACTCTGCCATACCTGCACAAACACATTCTTTTTGTCAGGGTACAGATCGGGCAAACCATAACCACACACCAAAACCCAACTCTACCATCAAATACACTAAGAGCTCCTTCTCCCAGTCGCAGCCGAACAGAAAATTGTGACTGTGTCGCACTTTTTGCCTCAAGCCCCGGGTCACACTTTGTCTCAAAAAGTGCGGTAATTCAAATAAGTATACTACTTATTTAGAGGGCTGTTTCTGGTGTGTTGGGCCCTAAACTGCAAATCTAATCCATCAAAATGCAAGAGCAAGGTTAGGCCTCTTACCTCCAACTGACAGATCTCGAATCCAACGGTCGGTTTGTCCGCTACGTTCGCCGCAAGATTTAGGGCCTTCTCTCCTCTCCACATTCACCACAACAACAATAGCAAATGAATGATTTTGGAGGGAAAACCGCCTCATTAAAAGAGAACCCATGTTTCTTCTTTCGACTGCTGCGACCACACCGTAGCCCCGTTCGCCGAACCGTCAGCACCGCTGGATAGATCTCACCGAGCTCTCAAATGGGTTTTACTTAGTTTTTGGTGATTTGATACTTCACCCGGACACATTTTTTCCACGAAGGGTCACTTCACCGCTCCTCAAAATCGAATTTCCTCACTTACGACACTTGTACTTGGGGCACCACATCGTCCCCTTACTTGTCCATGTTCGTGTTGATCTTCGTCATGAGTGCCCACTTTGTACTCATGTTTCTATGACCCCCTATTGGGGCCTTTACTGTGTGGCAGCACTCTACAGTCGCCCTTGTTTAGAGCATCCAAGTCGAGTCATCATTGCATTCATGGAGTCTATCTTGTGTCCTTTTGCACCCCACCATAGCCTCCATCCTTCTTTGCTTGGTTCCTCCCTTGTGTCGCATATCATGACCTTCAGTCTCACTGTCCCCTGTCCCTTTCGATATTGTGTCAGTCGCTGCCATGTCATTCATGCCCTTTATGCTCTAACAAGGGAAGTCGTCCATTCACCACTCCATCCTTCCCCTTTCCACTATCATCATTGGTGTCAGTCTGTCTGTCGCTCTATTGTTCTTCTCTCGTGCCTTAGTTGAGGATCTCTTATCGCCTCACCTACGGCGGACCTCCTTCTGTCGACATCAGCACATTTATTCCAGAAGCAAGGTCTAGAGGGCGGTGTACCTTGGTTCCAGCTTCCACTTTTGTTCGGTGCCTCGGATCAGGCAGGGGGATTTCTCACTTCCCTTTGACTTGGTTGCTTCTCCAGCTCCTTTCAGCATGATCGAGATTCGTATCCTGGACAGTCCAGTGACCCAGCAGCAGCTCTTGATGATTCCCGGGCGTGTGTGAGATGTCTCAGCCCTCATGAGGGGGTGGCCCTGCAGGTAGCCCCCCACATGCCCGGATGACCTCTTCACTGCAGCCTTTCATGCCGCTCCAGATTTTGATGATGTTGGCCTTAGCCACTTGCAACACCTCTATGATTTGCATGTATCAGTCAGATTTTGTGAGCCCTTCCCCATTTACAGGGGGCATTTGGGTTGTATTTATCTCATGTACCCAGATATTATTGTACTAGTCCTGGCTGTTATCCCAGGCACAGCATGTATGTGAGACTCTTCATTATATTTTTTATCTGGCCCTTGATTATGCCAGCTGTACTCTATGGTTCGGTCCCTTGTTTACTGGACACACTATTCTTTTGTACTTTGTCACGACGGGCATAGGTATGCCTCCCCCGCCGCCTTCAGCACAGGTACCCTCTCATAACAGAGACTTGTTGCACCTGCGAGTCTCGTCTCCTCAGGGTCTAGTCCTTCAGCACACTATCTACCTCATATTTCTCTCTCTGACATACCCTTTTTGTTGTCTAGTGATTGTCTTCTTACAACGTACTTCGGTCATACGATTTGCTCCTGACACTCGCACGCTGGGGGGCAATCTGTTACACCTTTTTTTGGTCATCTAACCTTTCATCATTAGATGGACCCAAGTGCACCATGTAAGACCAATTTTACCCCAAGTAAAACTTCTTTCACTATGTTAATTAGGAAACCCCAAAAGGAATAATTAATTAAACCATAATTTAATTATTATTCCCAGTCATGTTTAACCCAAAAACAAAGAAATTAATGAGATAAACCCATAGTTATCTTATTATTTTCTAGGAATAATTATTTAATAATATTCCTTGTTAAATATGACCAAATCAACCCCCATTAATCAAATAAATCATTATTTATTTGATTATATCCCAACCACTTCCTTAAAAAGATAAATAAATCATTTATTTATTTATTTTTCACTAATCAAGGGATTTGACCCAAGTCAAACACCCTTTCCCTCCAACAAATAATAATAAAATATTCCATAGGGGTGGATCTAGATTTGGTTAACATTATTTTAATCATGCACCAAGATCTAGAATGACCCAATATTTTGTTATAAATAGGAGGGTTTTCCCCTTCATTCTTCACCTTTTGTTGCATATTAGATCACTCTGGATCTATACACTTGGTCTCATTTTCTACCATTTTGCTCCCATTGAGCTCTATCTTCTACATTGGGTTTTCTACATCTACAAGAGAGAAAAAGCTTAGATCTGAAGTGCTGAGGACTACAAAGAACCCATCCCATTGAGGAGATCTGGATACACCTTCTTGTTTCCTCCCAGGTGCCCTGTAATATAAAAATTCATTCAAAAATCGTGTTCTTGTCTTGTCTGTTGGATGCATGGAGCAAACTCTTTACTTTTCTGCTTAATGTATTTCCATTTATAGATCTGTTTGTTGCAGCATTTTAACTACTAATTGCAGATCTGAAGATGTTTTGCAGCCTCTATTGTTGTTAGGGCTATTAGTTATGCGTAGCTAAAGTGGTTCTTTTTCGTACACTTCGACAAAGAATTCATACTAACATTACTATGATTGTATTTTAGTTCTTCGGTACATTGAATGTATTTCTTTACTATGATTGTATTTCAGTTCTTCAGCTCTTAGAACAGCTCCTCTTCTCATGGATCTGTGTTCCCACATTTCAGCTTATTTATTGTAATTGTAAATAATTTGTAAGGGGTCTAAATCTGAGTTCTGGGAAAAGTGTGGAAGAACATCTCTGCGCTACATTATACAGTTTGACAGGAATTAATAAGAGATACAGCTCTTATTTGTGGGATCCATGTGGTACGAAATTTAGCATTTGTTTTTCTCCTTTGTTCCATATGTGAATTGTTATGTGTTCCATTCATCCATAAACATTTCCTTTTGAATGCTTTCAAGTTAGAAAGGTAGAATCCAGTTTATATGCTCTGCCTTGGGGAATCATTCATACTCTGTATTTTTCTTCTGTTTGAAAAGGATACATTTGTTATGTCCTTTTCAGCTCCTCACCAGTCTTTCCATCCCATCCTTATTAAATTTTAACTGCTAAGTTTCCTGCCTATCTTGCCCCATGAAATACCTTGTTTCCTAATTTAATTCCCAGTTTCAATTGTCCCTTTACATCCCGCACATCCCTGAAATTCATTCATTCATTCTATTCAATCTCTTCCCATTTATATACCTAGCCTAAAATCAGTTCATTATTATTTTATTGAATATCTATTCTACGGAGAGAGCCTTCTCTTGTCCTTGTAGGGCTAGCTACAAGGCTGAGCGTGGTTTAGTTCTTACCCTGATTTGCCTTTTTCAGCCTGAGGTTCAGATTGGGTGCTAACACAATCAAGGAGGCCCTAGAAGGAATGGACCTCATGTCAATTGCATAAATATGGAAAAAAAAAATCATAAAGGCAGTACCAGAAGAGCGCATATAGAGAATCGAAGGAGAATATCTCATGTTGGAAGGAATGAAACAAAGTCTCAAACAATCAAGCCCTGAGGTAAAAGAGCACAGATTAATTTTGGCTAATCTTAAAGTAGAAAGACACAACCAAAAAGGAACAAATAGGAAAAATAGGAAGGAAGACCACTGGACAGCTCCTCCAAGAACTCGGGGCTCAACTCATCAATGAAGGAAAGGTAAAGGCCCTTACCCTCTCTCCTCATATTTTCCAATGAATTGCACCTCTTATAATATTAGAGGTCTTAATGGCCCTGGTAAAAAAATATTCCTGAGAAACAAGCTCATAAAAGAAAAATTGGACATTCTGTTACTCAAGGAAACAAAACTAGATTTGGAGAACGCAAGTCTCCTCCAAAAAAATATTCCTTAAATCATAAAACCACCTTGAAAACTCTATTATAAGCTCATTAGGGGGTATTATGACAACATGGAATGGATCCCTCTTCAATATATCCTTCTTTGTTGCCACCAGACACTCAATAACCATCGTTCTGAGAATCATAGGCACGAACGACAGTCTATGTGTCATGAATTTTTATGCTCCTCATACGACCCTGGAAAGGATCAAAATGTTAAAAGAGATAAGAACCCTCTTGAACTCAATCCACCATCCCAAAAAGATATTATTAGGGTACTTCAACATGTTATTAAATCTAGGGGAAAATAAAGGGGGTCTCTAGAGATTGGACAATGACTCGGTTGCTTTCTTGTCCTCCATAGAAGCTCTACACCTAATGACATTCCAGCCTCCAACAGCATTTACACCTGGAACAACAGAAGAGGGGGTGCACATAAAATGTCCTCTCACCTGGATCGCTTCCTTCTCTCAAAAGCTATATTTTTATCTTCCTTGGAGACAAAGGTCTGTATCCTCCCCTAATAGGGATCGGATCACTGGCCAATATCTCTCAATATTAAAATTTATTTTGGTCCAAAAAAAAGGCCCTTCAGGATTGAGGGTTTTTGGCTGGACCATCCAGACTTCATGAAGAGAATTAAGGAATTGTGGGACACCCCTAAGTCTCACCAAGGAAACAAAATGCATCAATTCCAACGAAGGTTGAAAAGCATCAAAAACGAAATCAAGATTTGGAACAATGAAACTTTTGGAAATATCCTCACAAAAAAAAACAACTAGAGAGAAAAATGGAGGCTCTACAACTGGACAACATCAGCAATGGCAAGGATCACCAAAAAACAAGAAGAACAAAAGCTAGAAACAGAATGGGAGGAAATAATCTCTCAAGAGGAGAAACTCCGGTAAAAAATCACAAATCAACTAGCTCAAATTCGGGAAAACCCACTTCTTTCTTCCACAAATCAATGATTCAACATAGAATGCAAAATAGAATATTGGCAATTAAAAAAAAAGGGGGGGGCATATAATCTAGAAACATGAGGACATTGCCAACAATCTTTCTCATCATTTTGGAGATCTGCTCTTTGAGTCAAATCAGGATAGGTCCAGAGCCATTCAAAATATCACCAACATGATTCCAACCATCCTCAACCAGGACCACAACAAAATATTGCTAAGAAAGGTCTCAATGAAAGAGGTGGAGGAAATAGTGTGGTCAATGCCAAATGGAAAATCTTCAGGACCGGATGGGTTCACCATAGAGTTCTTCAAATAAAGTTGGCCCATCATAAAAAACAAGGTTCATGCCCTTGTGGAGGAATCAAGAATCCAAAAGTCAATCCTAAAAGCCCTAAATGAAACTTTTCAATAACTCTCATCCCAAAGGAGGAGGGGGTTGACACTACAGAGAAGTTCCGACCAATTTCTCTCTGCAATGTAATCTACAAAATCATCTCAAAAGTTCTTGCCAATAGAATCAAAATAGTGCTACCCCTCTTGATTTCCCCAAATCAGTTTGGGTACGTGGAAGGAAGAAAAATCTTAGACAACATCATCAGCTCCCACGAATTGGTCCTCTCTCTAAAATCTCAAAATTTTCCCAGAATGATGATGTAGTTGGACTTGACTAAAGCCTTTGATAAGATCAACTGGGAGTACATGAAAAAATTTCTCGAAAATTTTTTCTTTCACAAGGTTGTATAAAATGGATCATGGCATTGTTCTCAGGAGATTTCGTCTCGATCCTCCTAAATGGCTCCCCTTGCCAAACCTTGTCCCCCTCTAGAGGTTTGAGACAAGGGGATCCACTCATGCCTTTTCTTTTCATCATTATGGTCAAAGGCCTCAGTCGCTCCATTGAGTTTGCTTCATCCTGAAATTCCTTCTTCGGCCTAAAGCTTCATGATACCGCACATCTTCCACTCACTAGCAATTTGTGGATGGTACCATGCTCATGGGTGTGCCTACTGTTCGGGAAGCCCAAATGTTCAAATCCATCCTATCATATTTCTCGGATGCCTCATGAATCTCCATCAACTTGGCTAAATCCAAGCTTTTCTTTTTTAACACCTTGCAAGCCATTCAGAGAAACATAGCCAGAATATTAGGTTTTTAGATAAGTTTCCTCCCTTCCAAATACTTGGGAGTCCCCTTAACATACAAGCCTCCTGAAAAATCCAATTGGGAAGCACTCACCACAAAAATGGGAAAACGCATAGCTAACTGGACTTTCCACTCCCTAAATGTGGCAGGTTGGCTTGTCCTGATCAAATTAGTCTTGCAAGATATTCCCCAATACCTTTTCTCAACCTTGGCTTCTAAATCAATCTACATAACTATCAAGAATATCCAAAAGGAACTTCCTCTAGAGGAATAACAAAAAGAAGAAAAAATGGGCTTTGGTTTCTTGGGATAAACTATGCAGACCAAAAAAAGCAGGGGGTATTGATCTTCGAGACCCAGAAATTTTGGGACAGACTCTGGGGGAAAATACCTAGTTTCGTTGGCTAGAAAATCCAAACACACCTTTGGGATGGATCTGTTTGGAAAAATATGTTCCAAACCTCCATCTCCAGGAAATGATCAGACTTAATGGGAACATCAAAGGATCAATTACTTGGAACAAGGCCTAGGACAACAAGGATGTTATGCAGAACCACAACTTCTAGGAGATAGGAAATGGAGAGCATGCCCTCTTTTGGGAGGACACTTGGCAGCAAAGACCGAAACTTAACAAGGATAATTCAGAAAAATATTGAACACATTGAAATACAAAGGAAAGAACATAGTAAGTCAATAATGGAAGCCTTGTAAAAATCAGGAAAAATGGAAAGAATTTTTGGATGAGAATGATTGGGGACCTCTACCCAAAAAGTAGGCCTGGCAAGCTCTCTCTAGAGAGCTACAGGAAAGACCCATACAAAGAGACACAAGAGAATACAAACTTAGACGAGGGTTGAATGTTGCGGGGCACTTCAACCTCAAGGAAGCATACAGATACATGGTTGGCCATGACCAAATCCCTCACGATCGCAAATGGTAGACCCTATGGGAAAGAAATCACTAGCCTAAAATTTCCCTATTGTTATGGCTAACGATGAAAAAGAAAACTCTAACCTGGGATAATCTTAGGAAGAGAGGCTTTACAGGCCCCTCCAGATGCTACCTTTGTGAAAGAAGTGAAGAAAATACAAATCGTTTGCTGAATGAATGCAACTACTCAACCAATCTATGGAATTGGGTTAATTTCATTTTCAAAAACTCAGATCGGGACCCTTCCTCCATCACTAGGACCCTGGCGCACTGGAGGACCTCCTTCTCTGCCAACCCCCAAGTGAACTACACTTGGAATCTCATATTGGGAGTTATATGTTGGTTTCTTTGGAAGGAACAGAACGTCTCGCTCTTCAGGGGAACCTACAAGAAGGAAGAGCATCTACAGTTCCTCATCAAACAGAATATCAAGGAATCAGTTACCTCTATATTGCCCTGCCTCTCCTCAACTCTACCCACCCCGACAGACCTCAGAACCCTTTCACTATTAAACATGCAATCTCCCTCATGTGGAATGGTCACGCGAGCTCTAGGCATGAGTGAGGCCTAGGGTTTCTGGATGCCTCTAGAACAGGGAATTTTCAAGATTAACTACGGTGAGGATGCCAAATTCAATCTAGGAATGGTTGGATTCGAAGGGGCCTTTAAGAACTCAAGCGGACAAATCATTTAGCTATAGGTTGGGAATTTTGGTCACTCCACAAACAATGCTCCAGAGTTACAGGCGTTAGCACACAGGATTGAAATTTCAAGAGCACAGGACTTCTGGCCACTAATCATCCAGAGGGATTCATTAGTGGCAACATAGGCTTGTAAGAAATTACAAAGTGGAACAAGATCTACGTAAGTATCCAAAAATTGGATGTTAAACAAAATCCTACACAGAGTTAAGGAACACACTGAAAACGCTCAAGGAATAATTTTATAGGCAGTCAGACAGAAAGGGAATAACCTAGCGGACAAGTTGGAAAACAAAGGCGTGGATGGCCACCTCAAACTACTCTCGTTGGCATGGGAGGATCCAGATTAAGGTACAATCAAAAGAGAATGTGCAATCATCATGGGAAAGGATAATACGGAAGGACGTCATAATGAATAGGATACCCCGGGTCACATCCACAGTAATGATTCATGATATCAATACCGATCAACCGAATTCAAAGGAATGTGAGTACTAAGGAAACAAAGGAAATGTCATCCAACCAGCCTCTTAGCCTCTAAGCGTACTCGAACCTTTCCTACCTTCTATTTTTCCCAAGGCAGGTCATTGTTTCACACCCCTTTCCATCATGGCCCTCAACACCCCTCCACGCCTATGAATACCAGCTCGCCCTCTTCATCTCTTCGCATTGTAGCTACTCATATTTCGAGCCCTCTCCATTACACTGTGCATCCCTGTTTCTGATCGTCGCTCTCCCCTTTCGCCACCCCCATTCTTGTTTTCGATCCCCACTCTCCCTTGTTCCTGATCATTACTATCCCCTGAATCAGGGTGCCTGCAATCCAGCTCT
The DNA here is from genome assembly GCA_034641835.2 of Pinus albicaulis. Taxonomy (NCBI): domain Eukaryota; kingdom Viridiplantae; phylum Streptophyta; class Pinopsida; order Pinales; family Pinaceae; genus Pinus; species Pinus albicaulis. The sequence goes on along the minus strand of CM076584.1, from coordinate 619,763,568 downwards.
TAATATGGAAACTTTTCATTCCATTTTCTTTGCTAGGTGAGGACGCGATCGTGGCAAAGGTGCCCCCTCTTCACGCTAGTCCTCCCCAAGCATGACCCCACTACCCGATCAGAATCTGCAGCAAGAATGGTTGCTATGAATTACGCAATGGTGGTAAATCCAGAGACCCAAGGGATGATTTCCAACCTGGAAGAATAGATGAGGAATTTTCGCCACAAATTCACAACGGAATATGTCAATGCTAAATTTTAATGGATCCCAAACCCAAGCTTGACTCGGGCCCAAGAAAACCTCTACAGCAAATCTATTGAATTATCATGGCAGATGAAAACAATTATGGGCATGGCTATGCAGGAGCAACGAGAAAGCACCAATGCTCTAAAGAATAAATTCGATGCGCTTACCGAAAATTTCACAGTCTACGTTGAATTTTTCCATCACAGGCACTTCGCGTCAAGGGAATCCCCGCATTATGCAATGTTGAAGAGAAGAATTGTGAGCGTCAGCGATGCACCAAACATCAAAAGGGAGACTGTTGGGGCTTCAGCTAGCCAGCTGGTCTAGACCTCCACCAAGGAAGGCAGCACACTGAAAAGGCCTATTAGCCTCAACGACGAATAGGCAGAGGATACGGCATAAGGTATTCTCCTTGCCTCTCTTTGTCTAGCATGTTTCTTCGGGTTCCTGGATCTACTTTCTCATTCTCTTCCACTTGGTTTAATTATGGCCATATATTCCATCTCAAATGTGGATTTAGTGTTGGCACCCTACAATTTTTTTGACATACCCCCTCCTAGTCAGTGGGGCTCTATGCATCCAAGAATTTTTCCCCTCATGACCGCAACAACTACTGTGAACTCTTCAGTTCCTGGGATCATTTTTTTTTTCTGTTCTGGTTTTATTTTTGGGTTTGTAATGGTAAAAAAAAAAATTATAAATGCAATGTAAAAATGGAGGTCAAGCTTTCTTGGGCTTTGGTGCTAAAGCATGTAGCCCACACTAGCCTACAAACGATGTAAATACTCTTTTTTTGTGGTAATATATCTCTCTAACTTTAAAAAAAAAAAATACTTCGAATAAACACATATATGTTCCCAAAACTCTTCTTCTTTTATTATGATGAAACTATTTAATACATACAACTTCTCTGACCTACACACACAGTTGTAGGTGGTCTGCGCACACAGTTGCAGACTCTTCAAGGCCTCTTGGCACAAAGTTGTGGAGCATTCCCTTAGGCCCAAAAAGACATAGAAACAGATATTCAATAGCTTGCAATCATCAACAATTACAAGATATATGACTTCGAATTTTTATTACATTGCTTTATATAGCCTTTACATACATACAATACCATGGTCCACATGCCATGGGTAGACAAAAACTAACAAATAAACCTGAACCCTTTACAAAAAGAGGGGCTTCGACCCACCCCAAAGCCTGAAACCTCTGCGTGGTAGATTCATATTATCTAGACCACGCACTCTGCTTCCTCAAAATGTGGAGTCTTTTACTCAAAATTAGACCAATTTGGGCCATGCCCAATAGGCCCTCAACACTCACATGTGACTCGTCATGCGTCACTCAACTGGTGTGCCCCAAACCTTATATGAAATGCTTGTATAGGAGGCTTTAAGTGGCTAAATCATCTCTGTAAACTTATTCTCTTCTTGGCGTACCTCTTCGAGGAGATTTTCGTTGCTAGCCCAACTATCTTCTGAACCACGTCTTTCCACTTCTGCTTCTTGTCCTGTCATTGCTTTGTCCACTTCTCCTTGGTTATTTTCTTCCTTGGGGAATGTCTAACTCCAGGGGTTGCAGCTCCTGAGTATTTTATAGTCCAGTCCTCACTTTCAACTGTAGGTGGCACTAATACTTTCCCCTGTCATTCTTCAATGTGAGGCTCTAGGGACAGAGTCATCCTTGTATATCTTCAATCTGCTACCATTCACTCGTCCTGGCATTAACTGACCATCCAACTTCACGAACTGAACTGTGCCTCCCTCAGAGACATGCCTGATGATATATGGTCCTAACCAATGTGTTTGAAACTTTCATGGGAACTTTGGGAACTTGCTATCATCCAATAGTACAATTTCTCCTTCCTTGAATGTCCTCTACTTGATGTTCCTATCATGTCAATCTTTCTCTGTTTCTTTTTTTACTTTCTAATGAGAACCTGCAATCAATCGGTCTTCTTCAAGAGCAAGAAATTGCTCCATCCTTTCTTCCGTTGTATCACGATCCGACATATCTATGAATGTTGAAATTCCTAAACTTGGCACTATATATTCCATAGGCATGACTACTTCTTGTCCATAGAAAAAACTAAAAGGTGTTTATCCTATCAGTTTTTTGCATGTTGTACTATATGCCCATCAAACTACTGGAATTATCATATCCTAGACATTTATTTTCACATTGCATACCTTTTTGAGTGCATTATCTAGAATATTATTGAAAGCTTCGATTGTCCCATTCGCCTAAGGATGATAGGGTGTACTTTTAGATGATGTACTTTACATTCCTCATTCAGTGCCTCAATAGTCTTATGTAAGAAATGTGAACCATTGTTACTCATCAAGATCTTTGGAAACCCAAATATGGATAGAATATACTGAAATATGAACTTCGTGGTGGTATCTGCGTTGCAATCCTTTACTAGATTCGCATCAGCTTTCAAAGTAATCCTCATAACTCTTAGGTCTCCTACTGTACCCTTCAACTCAGAAAACTTTGTGGGGAAGATTTCATGATATTCGTGCAACAATTTTGCAACTTTGTTAACAGTATATTCATCCCAACAATCTCCAATCAGCACAATTTTTTGTTCTTTGTTTGACCCTATATTCACCTTCTTCATCTTCACAGGCTACGTTATGTTAGGGATTTCAGGTTCTGGTCCAACAACTTCAAGATGTCCTTCTAATTCTCAGATATCAATATTGCGGGGATCCTCATCATCCTCTTCCATTGTCCCATGATAACATTATGGTGCATGCTGCAACTACACAGTCCAATCAGGTTGCGTCCAGGTTAGCGCAGTTTTTTTCTTGAAAATCTGTGCTCTAATTGCCTGAAGGGCTTCATCTATGCATGGGCAGTCGTCTCCAAAACTAAATGTCAGGAGGAACCCTTCAACCAAATCTATTCAGTTCTTCGTACCATCTCACAGTTCTGTCTCAAGATACCAATTCATAGGTATCAGGTCCAATGTGTGGAAGAACACATGCACCTACCCTCGTTCTATATCTTCTTCCCAGACTGAAGTCCATTGGAAAATTTCCTCCTAGAGGTCATCCTTGAAAAAATATTTCACTTCGATTCTAGTATCTACTTGGCCAAATCTAATCTTCATCAATCTCTGATACTCTTTCCAACTTCTAATATTTTCTTTATGAGTACCCCACCATCTAGCAGGTGCAAATCTTAGAGCCACATCCAATGCTTTAAACATTTGTTCTTCTGGAACTTATCTTTCAAATTCATCAATAAATAGAGTTACATCGCCTAGCCCATCATAATAAGGAAAATTACATACCTCTGAAGTTATTCAGCAAAGTGATCTTGTGATTCGATTACATCGTCTTGTAGAGACTTCATGCAACATGTTTTGCCAATTTTCCAGTTCTTTGTCAGAGTTGGAAATACAGGAACTATCATGTTCCCAGCTTAGCCTTCCATCTGTAGCGGGATTGATCCAATATTCCTCCTTAGCTGTTAACATATAGATATTTTCAATATTTGTGTCATGGTACTCATCGCGGACAGGCTCGGTATAGCGCACTCCTTCTAATGGGCCGAGAGGTGTTGGCTTGATGGGGCCTAGACCCATGTTCATATATGGTTGCGCGAACCAACAAAACCCACTATTATCGTCCCTTTCATAAATTATTTGTTACGCAGACCGAAGTCTCACCCAAGGCAATATAGGGGATGCTAGAACTAGGTTTTTGCATCTAGAGGGACAATGGAGTGTGGCTTTATGGATTCACTTCCTTTTAGTACTTGATGGAGCTTCGCAGAAAATATATACTAATTATACAGTCGCATTTCAACACTTTTGTTTAAATAACTTGCATACTGTGTGATCTTACTTCAATAAGCATAAATAATCATAAACTAGTCTTCGCAATGCAATTATAAGTAAAAAAACAAAGATAAAATAAAATGCAAGTAAAGAAAACACATAAACTCGAAACATGGATCTGTCTTCAAAAGTATTTCATTAATGCTCATATTTTCCCAATACAGTCAATTCCACCCTGCGCACTCAGCGGCAGACTTCCTAAGGTCTCCGCGCACTCAGTTGTAGGAGCCTTTTGCCTAACCCAACCCATAGAACACAAACTCAAAACAATCTTACATCCAAGTGCATCACATACCAAGTATATCGTTCCCTTTCTCTCAAGACTATCTTAGAATCATTATATAGGCCTAACATTTACAATACCATGGTCTAAAAACCATGGGAGGAGCTCAACATATACAAAATATTCTCATTCTTTTACAAAATAAGGGACTTTGACCCACCCCAAAGCCCTTAAGGCTCTAACTTAACTCCGCATTACATGCTCTGCTCCTCGATCTACAGATCCTTTCTCAAAAACTTTCCTCGAGGGGCCCTATGTCCAACAGGCCCCCAACACAAAACTGTGACTCATATCGAGTCACTTTTCTGGTGCGCCCTCGATCTTTTCATTGATACCTCTCAAGGCATCAAGTCAGAGATGGAACTGCTCTCCAGCTTCTTCGGCATTTTGGATGGAGCTTCACCCGCAATGGTCTGCTTCCTGGGCGACCTCAGCCTTGTGATATTTGCTAGTGGCATAGCCTACATGATGAATACTAAGCCCCTGTGGAGAAATTTCTGCTCGATTTCCTCATATCTCTTCCCAGACACACAGGAGATCGTTGGGCACTATTGCAAGCACAAGATTTGAATTCTAACTTGTAGAGCGCAAAGTGTCTGAATGTGGAGCGGGATGCCTCATTTATAGAAAAATTCAAATTCAAACGCCATGATATCCTTCATATATGCCTCATAAATGCAGATTTGGCGGCAGATCCACCGAGATATGCTCATTAAATACATCCATCCCGCTCATTTTAATGGCCAAGTCCTTGTTAAATTAGTTGTGCATGTTCCAACGGTCACTTTTTGGATGATATTTGTTAGAATCATCCCTTCGGCGTAGTCTAGCCTCCCTCAATGCAGTTTCCTCCATATTTTCCATCATGCTACGTACCACGCAGTGCACTGACTGCGCTGAAGCCACCCTTCAGCGAAATCGTTTATAGTCCCATGCTCTCTTTCAACTGTGTGGATACTTAAGACTTTGCGTCGGCCATATAGTCATTGTGAACCTCCAGGGACGGAGTCATCCCGGTACAACTTCAATCTGCTACCATTGATACGTCTAAAGAACAATTCTCTATTCAGCTTTTTGAGATAAATTGTGCCCCCTTCTTAAACATGTCTGACAATGTAAGGGCCTCACCAATGCATTTGTAGCTTACCTGAGAACTTTACGAACTTGATTTCATATTAAATAACTAGGTCCCCATATTTGAACGTCTTTTTCTTAGTATGCCTATCATGCGAGGATTTTTCCCTCTCCTTTATTACCTGTTGGTGAAACTTGGCGATGAACCTATCTTCCTCCAGTGCAAATAGTTGCTACAATATCTGCTCCATAATATCGTAGTCCACCATATCTGTAACTGTGGTGATGCGAAGACTAGGAAAAATGTATTCCATTGGGATCGTAGCTTCCTATCTGTATACTAATCCAAATGGATTTTGACCCGTCAACTTCTTACAGGTATTCCTGTAGGCCCATAAAATTGCAAGAATGCACAAGCCCTAGTCATCCATGTTGACATTGCACACCTTCGTCAAAGAATTCTCCAGAATTTTGTTAAAGGCCTCAACTGTACCATTAGCCTGTGGATGATATGGTGTGTTGTTCTGGTGATGCATTCTGAGCTTCGCGGTCAATGCTTCAATAGTGTTATTCAAGAAATGCATGCCCCTGTCGCTCATCAAGATCTTCAAACACCCAAATCGTGCCAAAATATGTTCAAAAATAAAATTCGCCATTGTATCTGCACTACAATGTTTCACTGGTTGTGCCTTAGCCCATCTATTAAGGTAATATGTCGTAGTAATAATGTACCACACAATTTTTTTCTTCCTAGGTGGACCAATCGGTCCCACGAAGTCAATTACCCATTTATCAAATGCATGTAAAGTAACTTGAGGGTGTAGGACCATTGCATCCCTTCGTAGGTTTACCAGTACGTTGAAAAAAATCACAAGTGCTACAATATTCCTTCAAATCCTTAAGCACCATAGGCCACCAAAGTCTAGCTAGTATAATCTTCTATGCAATGGTCTTCCCTGCGTAGTGACCTTTGGCAAAGCCACCATGTGCTTCAACCAAAATATTGGGTCATTCATGCTCAGGAACATATCTCCATAGAATCTCGTCAGCCCCCATCTTGTATAGATGTCCTGCAATCAAAGTAAAATTGGTTTCCTTTACTACCATCTCTTTCTTCTATTGTGTAGTGTAATCCGCAGGTGCAACACCCATATTTAAAGACTCAATGATATCCAGAAAATGTTCATCTGAAACTCGAATAGAGAACAATTGCGCATCAAGTAATCCTTCCTCAATATTCGTTGGTTCTTCGCCTGTCTCAATCCTAAACAAATGGTCGGGTCTGGCATTCAAATGTCTGCACTTGCCAAATTACTTTGAAATCAGACTCTTGGAATAGTAATAGCCATCGAAAAATATCCCCCCCCCCAACACAGGCTTGTTGACCAAGTATTTCAAAGCAGAGTGGTTTGTGAACATTTTTAAGTGTGCACCTAATAAATGGTGTATGAATTTTTGCAGCACATATACCATGGTAATTCCTTCATGCTCCATGGTGGATTACATGTGCTACGCCATAGACAACTTCCCGCTTGCAATAGAAAAAGGGTGAACTAGATCGCATTCTCTTGGTTGTGCTAATACAGCTCCCAAATCTATACAAGACGCATCGACATGGACATGAAATTACTTCTTCCAATCTAAAAATACTAGAATAGGCATAGCTACCATATTTTCTTTCAGTACATAAAGGCTCCTCTAATAATCATCATCCCAACAAAACTTGACATATTTCTTCAATAATTTTTCCATCGACGCAGTGATCTGTGCATAGGCCTTGATAAACTTCCTATAATAACATGTATGTCCAAGCATCGTGTGAAGCTGCTTCACATTTGTCGGTGGTGCCAAATTGATAATCACAGTGATCTTCGCAGGGTCAACCATCAACCCCTGCTTGCAGACAATATGCCCCAATAATATACCATATGGCATGCAGAAAATACACTTCTTTAGGTTCAAGGAAATATGATATTTCCTGTAGGTATCCAACATTAAACGCAGACTAGAAACATACTTATTTAACAGCCCAAAGACTACACATCCATCAAAATACACCTCCAAAAAATTGTGGACATATTCTTTAAATGTGGTAATGATGACTCTGGAGAAGATAGTTGGAGAATTCTTTAATCAGAATGGCATGAATGTGTACTAAAATTAGCCCCATTCAGTAGCGAAGGTGGTCTTTCTCCTATCTCATGGTGCAATCTTGATCTAATGGTATCCTGAAACCCATCTGTAAAGGAGTAGGCCTCCTACCCTCCCACATTCTCCAAAACTTTGTCAGTGAATGGTGTTAGAAATGGATCATGGACACATGAATCATTCAAATTCCTGAGATCTACACAAATCCTTATTTCTCCCTTATTTTTCTTTTCCTTGAATACCATAGGGTTAACCCACTCGGACTCTTCTATTGGTTCAATAATGCTAGCAGTGAGCATTTTGTCAAGTTCCTCCCGCACTTTTTCTCTATATTTTGGGTTCAGCTGATATGGGCATTGCTTGATCGGCTTCGCATCAGGCTTCAAAGTGATGTTCATAACTCCCAAATCTTATATAATTCCTTTCATCCAAGAGAACTTTTTCAGGAATAGATACTGGTACTCATGCAACAATTCAGTGACCTTACTCACCATGTCATCATCCCAATAGTCCCCAATATTTGCGAATTTGGGCTCCATTTATGAGCCTATGTTGACTTGTTAAGCCTTGACAGGTTGTGCTATGTTGGGCATCTCTACTTCAGGACCTGCAACCTCACGTTGTTCTTATGATTCAATAATATTGACATTACATAGATCCTCCTCACCTTCTTCCGCAGTCAAATTGTAACATTCTCGGGCTTATTCCAACTACATAGCCCAATCAAGTTGCACTAAAGCCCTTGGCTCAACGGAAATTCGGAACACTCCTGCTTTGAATTCTTCAAGAGAATCATTAATACAATACCATCCATTCACAAAGTTATAAGTCAATAAGAAAAATTTCGTCATATCATACCAATTTTTGGTGCCATGGTGCAGCTCTGTTTCAAGATACCACTGCTGAGGTATCGTATCCAAGGTATGAAATAATATATGCACACATTCAGGTTGAGGTTCTTCACCTCAGGCTACAGTACAATGAGATAAATGTTCTTGAGGATCATCTTTACCATTGTACTTCTCTGCAATCTTAGTGTCTACATGACCAAACCTGAGCCTTATTAGCCTACAAAATTCCTTTCATCCTCTGAATCTTTATCTATGCGCACCCCACCATCGAGCTAGAGTGGACTTCAATACGATGTCCACAGCTTCATATTGTTTTTCTTCAGGCACCTTCTACTCAAACTCTTCCAAAATTAAGACAATATTCCCAGTTCCATCATAAAAAGGCAAGTCACGTACCTCTGATGTGAAACAGCGCAATGCTTTGGTAACTCTGTTACACCACTTAGTAGAGACTTCATGCAAGAATTTTTGTCAGTGTTCCAATTCCTCATCGGAGTTTGAAACACATGAACTATTTCGCTCCCAACTTATTCTTCCATCAGCAGTAGGATTAATCCAATATTCATCTTGCATAGTAATATTATAGATCTGATCAATATCAGCATTACCATATTGATGTTGGACAGGTTTTGTATAGTGTGCACCTTTAGAGGGGTTTAAAGGAACAACGACCATAGTACCATTATTTTCAAATACCATCTGTCTATTTTTCATAGCATCCATGTCATAATCCCAATTAAACCCAAGCAACGTAGGATACGGGTTCCTATCATCAAAAATATTAATAACTTCAAAATCGGACAATACACTTGTGCCTTCAATATCTACGCTGAAGCCATGTAGTCGACCCATAGGAATGATTTTTTGTTGATATTCCATCCTTAGCTAAATCGGCGACCATTGCAGCTTAGGTCTCAACATCTCTTCCAAAAATTTTTTTGGCAAAACATTGGCATATGATCCAAGATCAAGGATTAATTGGTCCATTTCATAATCGTTGATCTAAATATTTAGCCGCATTTCTCTTCTATTTCATTTCATATGTTTGTAGACCTTATGTATTGTGTGTTGTTCTGAGTGTTAGTCTTCCTTACGAGTGCATTTTTCAATCAAATCCTATAATCCCTCCACAACTTTCTGATTCCTGAGACACATCATACATGTCTGCAAGAAACAAGTCAAAATAAATGTTCACCTTCCTGGGATTCCTTAATCTCTTTAGGTTTATTCTTTAATGGAACCAGTTGTCTCTGCATTTTTGATGCCGAAGCTCGAGGGCTCAAAACATTCTTCTTCACATCCATGAAGGTTTCTCTTTCACGTTGTATATCGAACCCATTATTCTTATCTCCAGCTTTTTGAACCCATGTATCCTTCATATGTTTCTTTCCTTATGCTTTATCTTCTCCCGTATTTATAACACTTCATGTCACTATGTTGACGCTTAGACCTTCTCCACATGGTTCAGCTCTCATCATCTGTATGTTCTGGGCGAGTCGATGGTTGCACTTTTCCTGCATTTTAGCCAATAATGTAGGATAGACTTCTATTTCATGATCAAATGCACGATAATACCTACAAGATACAGCAACTGGATTCTGAAAATATCTGGCGAAATTCCTGCAACCTCGTCCAACGCCTCCTCCTCAGCTATGCCCTCGGCCTTGGAAACCTATGTACATTGTTGGAGAAACTAGATCTTTGCAACCTTCGACTTGTACTTAGTATTCTCCAGGAATCTACATCATTAGATCATAGCTTCGATAGTGCTTGTCATCATTTCCCACTAAACTACATAAATTACATAATAAATGCTTCGGCAACCGAATGTACTTCTACAGCAACTGACAGTAATATGTGCATTTTTGGCCTGCAAATTCACATAAACTACACCAGACATTTGGCCCCACATTTGGTCCAGTACTTGGCCCAGGTCTCAACAGACTCGACATCTTGGTGCCCAAGTAATCCCTAAAAATAGGACATTGATCATTATGGTGGCCTTCCGCTTTGCACTTTCAGCACCAAAATTCTACGCAAACTTCTTTTCCCTTCTTCAAATCTTGAAGTTCCATATGTAAGCTTTCCAGCTAGGTTTGAATTTTTTGAACCCCTATGTTAGTATCGAGTGTTGGCGAGGCTTCTAACTTCATCATGATCTTCAATACTTCAGCTTGGGTTGTGGCCTTATACTGCAATAATGGCAATCTAAGATGAGGAAACAACGTAGCAATAAACCATTCCTTGTGTTGCTCGTCAGGGATATCGAAGCTAACTTGATCTCTTTGATCTCCATAATACATTGGGACGGCCACTTCGGATTCTTAAATTCAGCATTCAGCGTAGCCTTAGTCTAAGCCAACATCGAATTTTGGTTATTTTAGGTGTATTTCATATACCAAGACAACACTTTCTCCTGTAGTGTTGTGACCAACTGCACTTTCTTCATATTCTCATCAGTGATGTTCTGTGATCTCCATATTGCTTTTTCAACAAACCATGACTGCTTGGGATCATATGATCCTTTGAAAATAGGAATCTTAGGCGAGTGAGCCATGGTGAACGTGGGAGGTGGAGGTGGAGGTGGAGGAACAGAATAGGGATGGGTTGTGATGGGAGTGGAAGGTTGGGGAATTCTCGAAGTGCCCTGATTATCTTCAAATTTTATCGATCTGCTTATAGGGGTCGTAGGGTGGCTTTCTCCTTCTTCACTTTCAAACCCAAACAATGGATTTTACTCAGACTCAACATCATTATTATGATCTACCCCAAATCTCTTACCCCGTCACATAGTTATGGATTGCTTTCCCCCAAAAATGAATCTAATTACATTCGTAGTACACCCTTTTCACACAATATCATATTAATCCAAAGCTTCAATAAATTCAGGTACTGACATCATGGGCCTCTGAAAAAAATGCGCTCAGCTTCACTATAGGATACAGATGTATCGATCTTGAACTTAGTAATAAAGCCTCCAAATATATTATCAATCCAATAATCAACAACCCTTGCAATATTGTTATCATTCCTCTTCAGTTGCTTGATAAGATCTGGAGTCCACACAGTAGGCCTATTGTTGAAATGGGTTGTTTGCTTAGATAGTCTTAATAACCACTCGTACGGCTCGCTAGCACATGATGAGAAAAATATATCGTGATGATCTGAAAAGATATACATCTACAACCACTTTTCAATAGATAGGCATGGATTTATGTTTTCTTGCGCAGAAAATTCACGTTCTTTTATATCTACCTAGTGTTGAATCTCTTTCTTAGATGGATTTCACATCCACATATCCCTTAGTCAGATCTCGGTCCCAGAAACGGAGCCATTTGTTGGCTTAAAGGGGCCTAGAACTAGGTTCAGATATGGTTGCATGAACCAAAAAAACCCATTATTAATGACCCTAACAATCTACTACGCAAACTGAAGCTTCACCCGAGGTAATATAGGTGGATGCTATAACTAGGTTTCTGCATCCAGAGGTAAAATGGAGTGTGGCTTTACGGCTTTTCTTCCCTTCAGTACTTAATAGAGCTTCATTGAACAGATCTATTGATTATACAGTAGCAGTTCAACAATTTTGTTGAAATAACTTGCAGACCGTGTGATCTTACTTCAATAAGCATAAAACAGCATAAATAACCATAAACTGGACTTCGCGATGAAATTATAAGTAAAACAACATAGATAACATAAAATGAAAGTAAAGAAAACATATAAACTTGAAACACAGATCTTTCTTCAAAATTATTTCATTAATGCTCATATTTTCCTAATACAATCAATTCAACCCTACACACTCAGCTGCAGGGGTCTGTGCACTCAGTTGTATACTTCCTAAGGTCTCTACGCACTCGGTTGCAAGAGCCTTTTCTCTAACCCAACCCAAAGAACAGAGACTCAAAACAATCTTACATCCAAGTGCATCGCATACTAAGTATATCGTTCCCTTTCTTTCAAGACTATCCTAGACTCCTTATATAGTCTTTACATTTACAATACCATTGTCTGAAAACCATGGGCGGAGCTTAACGTATACAAAATATTCTCATTATTTTACAAAATAAGGGACTTTGACCCACCCAAAATCCCTTAAGACTCTAACTTAACTCCATGTTATGCACTCCACTCCTTTAGTTGTGTAGTCTTTCTCAAAATATTTCCTCGAGGGGTCTTCTGCCCAACAAGAGGAACAATGACCCTCAGATCACCTTGTTCAAACACCATATTTCTCTTCTTCAAATTGATTATCGCGCCAGCATCAAAATCCAAATCCAATCCAAGCAGTGCTAAATGTGGATTTTTATCATCTACAATTTCGATCACTTCAAAATCTGCAACAACGTGCACCCCTTAAATATCTACTATAATGCTAGATGGCCTTCCCATTGGGATGATCTTCTACTGGTTCGCCATTCTCAACTAGATCAACGACCATTGCAAGTGTGGCTTTCCCATTCGCTCCAAGTTTACTTAGGAAACACATTGGAATAAGATCCTAAATCTAGGATTACCTAATCCATATCATAGTGCTCAATCTGCAGAGTTAGTCTCATCTCCCTTCTTGTTCTCTTCTTGCGTCGATGCAACTTATTTACTACGCGCGACTCACTGTGCAGTTCTTATTTTCCAGTTTAGGATTCTATCAACTCCTGGAGTCCTTCAACAGCCTTGTGATCTCTCAACAACTTCATATAGGTCTATAAGAATGATTTTAAAATAGTTGGATCAAATTCCTTCATCGTATTAATTATCTTAGTGTTGTCCCTTTTCAATATTAACTTTTGCAATGGCTGTGCTTTAGACGTGGGAGCTCCAGGATCCATGAAGCTTCGCTTTGCATCCCTGAAAGTATCCTTTTATCTATGTATGTTGAATCCAGGGGCCTTTTCTACATTCTTCCTAACCCATTTATCTTCCATTGACTTCTTTTCGTTAGCTTTATCATCTCTTATTACTGCACCACTTCTTGTTACTATGTTAATGCATGGGTCATCTTCCCTTGTTTTAGCGGTCATCATCTATAGGTTTTGTCTGGGTTGTTGGTTTCTTTTCTCCTACATCTTCATCATAAGGAAGGGACATTCTTCTATCACATGATCAAAATATTTACAATACTTGCAAGTGGAGGTAGGATTCCGGCAATCCCGTGTGAAGTGTAATTATTCACCACAGTTGTAATAGATGAGTTGGCCACGTCCTCAACCAGCGCCTCCTCCTCATCTTCGTCCTCATCCTTGGAATCCTCCTTGACCAACATGTTGTCCTTGATCTTCATGTGCACATCCTTTAGTCAGCATTTTATAAGCAACTGTAGTTTGATCCATCATCAAATCATAATTGTGACAGTTCTTATCATCATGCCCCACTGATCGATAGAAGTTACAAAACAACTCCTTTGGTGTCTACACACAATTCTGCAAAAAATACCATTCTTCCGTGCGATGTTGACCTGGAATCTTACATATGTCACACCATATGCTTGATCCTCAGTTCAATGGATTAGGTGCTCCTTATAATGTCCTTCTACCTTACACTTTATACACCATACTTCTAATCAAATTTTTTACCTAGATTCCTTACCCTTCTTCAGATCTTGAAACTCCAAATGCATTGCTACTATTTGGATCTCAATTTGTTGTATTCTACATGTGTATCTACGACCGACGAAGCTTCCAACTTCATCACAATTTCCAAAGCTTCGTCTTGTGTTGATATCTTTTGTTATGTCAAAGGTAGCGTGATATGTGGCAATAGTGCAGCTATAAACTATTCCTTATGTTTTTCTTCAGGAATTGTAAAGCTTACTTTTCCCATTAACATTTTGAACCTTTGATATAATTCCCACACAAATTCACTTGCCAATTTCTTGATCTCCATTAGTTCAGTAATACACTACGATTGTAATTTTGGCTTCTTATATTCTGCAGTCAGTGCATTTTTCGTATCATCCGGTGAAGCACCCTGATTCATCGTAGAATACTTTATATACCATGTCAGCGCTCTCTCATGCAGCGCAGTGACAATCTGTGCTTTATTTATATCTTCCTTCATGATCTATCTTGCTTTCCATACTGCTTCAGCTACAAACCATAATTGTTGAGGATCCTCTGATCCAAGTCCCATAAATATTGGTAGCTTGGTATCATTGGCCTTCTTTCCTAGGGGTGGAAGCGGTGGAGGTGGAGGTGGAGGTGGAGTTTGAGGGAAATTATAGGGAAGGGGATGAGGTGTGAGGGGATTAGTGGGATGGGGAATCCCAAAGGTGCCCTAATTATTCTCAACTCCTAACTATGACGCACCTCTAGGGGTTGCAGGGTTACTTATTTCTTCTTCGCTTTCAAATTCACTCAAAAAAAGAATGTAATCGGTCTCAATGAAGTTTTTGTGATCTACCTTGTATCGCTTTCCACATCGCGTAGATCCAGAATTACTACTTCCAAATATTAATTTGATTGCATCCATAGTACACCCTTTTCACATAAAATAATTTTAATCCACAGCTTTAGATAATTTGGATACTTACCTCGCGGACCCTTGAAAAATATTCGCTCAGCTTCGTTATAAGATAGAGATGTGTCTATGATGAACTCAGTAATAAATCCTCCCAAAATAATATCAATCCAGAAATCAACAACTCTTGATATGTTGTTATCAGTCTCCTTGAATCGATGTAACAATTCATGGTTCCATGTAGTAGGCTCGTCGTTCGTAAAACATGTATTTTTCTCAATTAGACTCGATAACCATTCATGTATTTCATTAGAAAATTTCACGGATAAAATACTGTGGTGTTCTCTGAAAAGATACCTCTGCAACCAAGCTTCAGTCGACAGTCGTGGATTTCAATTTTCCTTAACTGCAAACTCCCGTTATTTTAGATCTACCCAAGATTGTATTTCCTTTCTTGTTGGATGCCACATCCACATATCCCTCGATAATATCCCAGTACTGGAAATGGAACCATTTTTTGGTTGAGAGGGGTCTCAACCCAGGTTCAGAGTTAGTTTCACACCAACAAAACCCTCTATTACCAACCCTTTCGGCAACAACCTGTAGCACAGATCACAGTATCACATGAGGAAATATTGGGGGATTTCATAACCAGGTTTTTGCATCCACAGGGACAATAGGAGGTGGATATACTACTAAACTTCTACTTATGCTTATTCTGAACCGCGCAGATGCATTTATCTATTTTGAAAATATATACCTCATATATCAATCAATACGTAAATGCACTACGCCTTTATCGTTAAAACACAATATAAAAATTAGAAAAAACTTCACAACATATATAATAAGTAGATACTATGCATAAACACAGATATTTTTCCAAAACTATTCTTCTTCTATTATGAAAAAACTCTTTGATACATACAACTTCTTCAACCTGCGCACACAATTGCAGGTGGTCTGCGCACATAGATGCATACTCTTCAAGGCCTCCACGCACATATCTGCAGACTCTTCAAGGCCTTCACGCACATAAATGCGGCGCACATAGCTGCAGACTCTTCAAGGCCTCTATGCACATAGCTGTGGAGCCTTCCCTTACGCCCAAACAAACTTAGAAAAAGATATTCAATAGCTTTCACTCATCAACAATTACAAGATATATGATTTCTACTTGACATTACATTGCTTTATATAGCCTTTACATACATAAAATACCATGGGTGGACAAAAACTAAAAATTAAACCTGAACCCTTTACAAAAAGAGGGGCTTCAACCCACCCCAAAGCCCCAAACCTCTGCGCGGTATATTCATCTTCGCTGGACTTCACACTCTACTTCCTCAAAATGCGGATTATTTGACTCAAAATTGGACCAAGTTGGGCCATGCCCAACAATAAGGGGGCGACACCTAAAGATGTTGGCGACATTAAGACAAAGGTAACTCTGAAACTACCTCATTTTCTGATTTTATTACTATATGAGACCATTGTGAGACTTAAGAGGTCCAAGGAGTAGCCTTCGGTGGTGAGCCACCATGGGCTAATAAAAATAATAATTGTCAAAAAACTGAACTAATCACAGTTAAATTGGGAATAATTCCTGGGAATTCCTAAGACTTTACTAAGAGATGAAGCACCCATTGAAGAACCCAAACAAATTCCATTTGATGATAAGCAGCTGGAAGGAGATGAAGGAATTGAGAATGGTACTATGGAAGGGACTTTAAAGACCCCTGCTTCTCAACAATTAACAAGGACATAAAAGAGGATGGCTTCTCTCTTGGCCTCCTTACCGCAAAAAAGAAGAATATAAGCCAGGTTGACTAAGTCCCAGAACTCCATAAAATTTTCATAATAGCTATTGGAGGGAAAAAAACCTCAAACTCATGAGGAGGACCCTCCTCAAGAACATGAAATGGAGGCAACCCAAGTTTTATAGGGATTTTAAAGTTTTTTGAATTCTATGGACATTAAAGGTAATGTAGGTTGTTTAAAGGATTCTTCTGAACAAAAGACATCGCCCATATCTTCAGCCTCTCCTTCCAATTTTGTTGCTACTTTTATTTTAGAGCCTTCGAGAGATCTTGAGAATTTGTTCATTTGATATCGCTCTATTGATTTTGTCACAACCATTTTGGAACCCTCCCCTTATGAAGAGGTACAATCTCCTCGAGAAAATATGGGGTGAGAACTCAATGTCAATTCTCCCAAAGGACCCTAGGATGGCATGAACCTTGTCGAATCTATAACTGATGATAAAAATGAGCTTGTTATGGGACATGTGACTGAAATCCTAACAAACATTGTTGTTATTCCCTCTCCTCTAGTTACCCTAGCCATAAATTTTACATAGAATATTAATAGTGTATTAAGAAACAAACAAGACAAGAATAGTAAAGAGATGGAGCTACTAAAGAAAGAAAATAGAAAATTATAGTAAAGGGTCTGACAGCTTAAAAGGTGGATGCAGAATAGTAAAATTCAAAGGCAGCCTGAGAAAAGAAAAGAGATAAATAAGGAAGTTTAAGAAAATGGGACCCAAACTGAAATTGGAAATTTTGTTGTTTTTTTAACTGTAGGGACTCAGACTGAGTCAAAAATTTCAACTACTGAAGTTGGAACTTAGATAAAAGTGCCAATTTTTACTACAATATAAACATAGACTAAACCTATGCCTGCATACACTCCTCTGATTATGGAAGATACTATTCAAGTCTTGAATAAGAATGTGGAATAACAATGAGATACCATAATATGATATCAAAAGGAGGTAGTTACCCAAAAAGAACATCATGAGTTATTGAAAAAATTTAAGGCATTGTTAGTCAAACAAGATGAAACTTATGCCAAGTTGTGAGTAGCCAAGGGGAAGATTAAATCTCTGGAGAAACAACTTGAGAAAGATACAGAGAAAATAAAATAAGTCTATTGTTTATACTCATATATTTTATCATGCGGGTCTCCAACTAAGAAATTTGCCTTATATTTACTAGATCAATACTTATTGCTCAAGGTTAAAATTTTCCAGTCTAGGAAACCTTACGAATTTAGTAGTGTTTCATAATTTGTTGATTCTTTTCATAAAAAATATGATAACCTAAGGTATTTCCTATGAACTTTACATGTAAAATTTATTTTTGGAAGAACAAAGAGGTGATAACCCTACCCCTTTCATAGGGGATGTACAATTTCAAGATTTCATTTCCTTTTCTAAAAATCAAATCAGATGGGAAAAAACTTATGATGTCTTCCAAATACGAGAACTTGGTCTTGACCACTAGGTTAGAGGCGAACCACGAAATCCTTTATGCACACTCATCCACCACAAGAGATTCATGGAGCAGTCTAGTGTTGTGAAATATTTATCACCCATTCATAATGATGTATTGCAATCAGGATTCAAATATCTACTATATATCAAGTCTGAAGCTCCACAAGGAGCCAAATAGAGGTGGTAGACCTCAACTGGGGAACCTGACACTCACTTGTGTTGTGAGTGGAGCTCTTATGGAACTCACACCACTTTCTTGTGTCCTTCTTTGGCTTCGTGGTGTTGTTCTTCGCTTGTGGCTTCGACAGGTTGTCCTGGGACACCCCACCTTGTCATTTTCCTTTGTTCTGTGGTCTGGGGGTGCCTTTCCCTTGATTTTGATTTGAAGATCCAAAGTCTCGTTGCTTTTGTTTGAATTTCTACTCAATATTGGCAGCATATCGGTATGTTGTACCAAGCGAGGAGATATCGAGGAACTACAATTCCTCCTATATGTATTTGTGCAGAACACTATGGTACTTAAGCACTAATTTTTTCTTTGAATATTTGATACCCAACTTTTTGTGCAAGGTATGAAATAGCTTCGTTAGTTGATGCACATCTTGATCCCTTTGTTGTCGCGGCGTAGTCCATTATATGTACTTGTCCTCATAGCTCCCCACGAGGTAGCATTATTCCTTGATGGCATCTCGGAAGGAATTCAAATTGGGTGCGACTAAGAACAGGCAGGATTCCCCCTCATCTTTTTTCTCACAGTAGGTTTCCCAGCAGTCCTTGACATCAGGGGTGGCTTTGAGGAGTGCAAAAGTAATATTTTCCTGATTGCAAAAGTCATGAACCGAAAAATATCCTTCTAATAGATTCATCCATCTATATATGGCGCTTTCATCTATTTTTCCCTCAAATATGGAAATGTTGAAGTTAAATTATACCTTAAAATGAGTCTCACCTCTAGAGTGTTTTTTGGATGAAGATGCGTCGACGGTGGGTAGCCTTCAAAAGATTTGGGCAAAGTTATCCATCATCGCGTTCCTCCATTTATTGAGGGCTTCCTTGAGCAATATTTTGATAGGATCTCCTACTCCCTCATCTTTATTTTCCTCTACCATGGGAGGCTGTCGGGGTTTGTGAGGCTGATCTTGAAAAGGTTCAACCAGATCGAGCCCTAACTCATTATACCCCGATCTCGTTGGGGACATGCAAAGAAAGATAAATAAAGAGCAAACCACTTCGATACAACTAATCCAAATTTATACAGGAATGCAATAAAATACAGAAATAAACATAAATGCAGATATGCAGCAGAAAATATACTTCATTTCATTAATATCAAATAACTGAAATAATCTTATAGACATAATGGAAATAAACTAGCTCGGGCGATGGTAGCTTATCTATGAGAATATAAGTGGAGACTAAATGCCTCTAAATTATGTTACAATAAGTCTCAAGGGCATTTTTATTGTTTAACAATGTGGTAAAACCCTAAACAACCAAAACCCTAACCACAAGTGATGGAACGCCAAGAGTTTTTGGGCCAATTTGGGGTTAGTTTGGCACCCAACTTCCTGGGGTCATAACTTGGTCATATTATCTATGTTTTCCGTATACAATATATCATCGGAAATATATCTCCGAGTACTACAGGATTTTAAACATTCCCCTACATTTATGAGCCTACTGTGAACCTCAAAAAAACGTCATTTAGGGGATCAAAACTGCTCCGAAAGCTTAAGAACCAAAAACTGCTAAAAATAGTAAATGCTGCTATAAATAATGAAATTGATGAAACTGACTAGAGGTCTAGGTGGAATAGGTGGGTAGCCACCAATATCCACCTGGATCATGCACCGAGCTTCATTTGGGTCTTACATTCCCTGTTGGGTACCACACAACTCTCCCCGAGCACTATTAACTTTCCTATTTCCCAAACCAATTCCCAAGGCTCTCAAAGCTTCAAAATCAAGAACAAGAAAAAACAAGAAGAATACCATGAAAAAAAAGCAATACGACACCGCAAAAAAGTGGCATGATCTTGCACTAGACGCAATACTAATAGATATTTTATAATCAACTAATATTCAAAATCATAATACTACAACTATAACCTATGTATATTCAAGTACACATCAACTATATCAACACATAGTGTGTTAGTACAACCATCTTAAAACAAGATCATTAATTCATGCAATCTTATAGACACATGCTCATATCACACAATTTATCAAACATTCAAACAACTTGCAAACATACCATGTTAAATAAATCAATTATATGACTTAATCAAACACTCAAACACCAAATAGATGATATAATCAAACTCATACCTTGATGTATCTCGGGGGAGGCTATTTTTTCTGCACAATCAATCTAGCTTAGCATGATATAACTTCACAACACATCAACTCAAACATAAATAATGTCATGATGTCCATAACATTAACTAGCTAACATGTTCACCTCATAAACTCATAAACAATTTTCATTCATGAATAAAAATCACATATGCACAGTTAATCTATATTAGTACAACATAATATCATAAAAATATCATATCATACATGAATTTCATAACCATAGACCAATCCATATCAACATTATACATATAACATCAAGATATTAATGCAATAAACCTAATCATTAAGTCAACTAAGGTATAAAAACAATGAGTTAACATATAACATACTCATGAACAACATATAACATAATCATCAAGTTAACTAGCATAAAACAACAACAACAATGCATATAACAACAAGTTACTATCATTCATGACTATTCGACCCATGTACATATGACCACATTGATTCACTAGCATCTACCATGCATGAAATCACAACAACAATAAAATGACAGACATGTATATAACCCTAATTCATATAACAATCCATTAACTAACATACTTGCATTCCCATCATGCAATACATGTATGACGGTTTTCTCTTACCCCGAAGTCTAGTGTTGCAACCTCGCTCTAATAATCTGCATCTCATGCTCTCTCTCAACCAACACATCATCACCATAACATACCAACAACATCATGATCACCTAAAATTCATACAAAGACCTCATGGACAATAGCCTTAACCATGACAATGCATGCATAACAACATATAGACACTGACATGCATAACAAATTCATAACCTACATGCACTCATGACAATCACATCCAACAACAACACCATCAACTTCCACATGGTGACACAATTGCAACAATGACCAACATCATTCATACAAAACAAGAACATAGTAAAAACATACATAACACATATGCAACTGACATGTATGCATGAAAAACACATTCTTCATATCCATTCTAAGTGTTGAACCATGCTCTGATACCACTCTGTGGTATCATATATCACCCAAAGAGAACGATAACCATACATCACCCAAATACAATGGAACCCGCTCTAATACCACTCTGTAACACCCTCCTCCAATATCTACCCAAGTAACCGGCCAATTGGGGTCAACATGTGATGAATAGTTACTATGATATGATTCAATTCCCCATGTGTTATTTAAGGAAGTGGAATCGATGGAACACAACAACACATAAATTTTTCACGTGCTACAGGACACCCAGGAGCCATACAAATCGTCCAGAAGGCTAGCCCCTGAATCAAACTGACCTTTTAGTGCATCAATCCCCTAGTCACTCCCTTTACATGGGGAAGAGTGTGACTGGAAACCGCCATTTGCTCGCACAAAATGAGCATGTGTGCGACTAGGGACTTTTCTAGGTAGTCCTATGCATATGACCCTAATTTTTGTGCCACTTTTCCAGGCCAATGGCTCAGGTCACTTCCCAGAAATCCATGACAACTTCAGAAGTGAAAGATAACAATGGAATAACAATGCAAATGTAATCACTTGAACAACGACTTGACTAGACCCCTACTAGCCATGAAAGGAATTTTGTCAAACATGTCACAAATATGTAATATACAAGTTTAAACAACATCTATGAGCATAGGGGTCTCATACTTATCTAATAATCACTAAGAAGCATCGTTGCCTCATCACATTAACCTCATTATTATCTATTAGGAAATAGATTCATTGTTCATTCATTTACAAGTCAAACATAATGAGAGCCATACATCATCACTTTCATAGAACACATTCATAACCATCATATAAACGACAAAAATGACAAGCATAAAACAGCTATATAAACCACATAATAACAAGAATATATACCCATCAATATAAGAGGAAAAGAGCTCTTATTTCCATAAGAAAAATGAAACCAAGCCTGAGACTTCCACGTACCACCCAACCATAGAAATTTCTGAGCCAAATCTCTCTTCACCCAGTCACCCCCGTGCCATATTCCAAGCATGAATGTGGGATCTCATGGAACAAATCCAACAAAATTGAGCCAGGGATTCCAGAGGCCAAACCACCTCAAACCTCAACCATTGATTCCACCTCACGATCAGACATCACTAACCATCACCAGATTGGTCTCTACCCAAGTTTTCCAGGGCTCCAGAGCGTTTATTCCAACCAGGGCTTCCAGGACTAGTAACTCAATCCACAGCTATCGTCGAGCTTCGAGAGTGTTTGTCCAACCAAGGCTTCTAGAGCGTTTTCCCAACCAAGGCTTCCAGGACTAGTAACTAAACCCAAGTTATTACAGCGTTAATAGAGCTTTTGTCCAAAAGGCTTCCAAGACTAGTAACTCAACCCAAGTTGTTACATGGCTTCTAGAGAATTTATCCAACCAAGGCTTCCAAGAACCAATAACTCAACCCACAACCAAAGGCACAAGAAAACCAGCTAGAAAACAAAAGTGAAACCCACAACACCATGGATATCTAGGAAATGGAAAGGCTAGGTTCTACTATTGTTAATCCAGGAAATCCTCCATGTCAATGACAGATCATAAACCAATAATCAAATTCATATGCCATGCATGCCAAAACTAGTGAGGAAATCGTACATGCAACTCGGTACCTGCAAGAAAAACCCATTGTAGTTGTTGATCTTAATGTCCTCTTGCGCTTTCTTACTTTTCCTTTGCATTCTTTCTCTAAATCCCAAGTGCACCACACTCCTCCAAGAGTGCTTCAAGGAAACCCTAAGTGTCCAAGAGTATGAGAGAGAGGATAGAAGAGAGCTCCACCATAGAACCGACAAAAGGTTACCAAATGATCCTCAAATGGTTTTTTTATCAATGAGGCCTCTATTTTCTTCATTTTCCTCCTCCCAAACCCGTGACCTTTCACCTCCCTTTTCTCCTATTTTCCTTTATTTTCATAAATAAATTTCTAATAATGTCTCTTTGCCTTTCCAATGCCTTTTTCATTGCTTTTCCAATTTCTTTTAGCCATAATAAACCAAAGTGACACCCACATGGATGATTTTCCCACCATTCAGCTTGGAATATGTGTCCCATGACATTGGTCTTATATTTTTTTACATGGATTTTTAAACAGGGTTGTTACAGATACATGAAAATATAAACTTCCGAGTGTGGTAAAAAAATTTCGCACTGTAGAATGATATAACCATCCGAATTCAATCTTATATAGAAACTTGCATTATCATTAGGGCTTCCAATATGAAATATTTTCATGAGACTTTGTCGCACTTGTATCAGTATTATTTGGAAAATAGATTAATTTTTTTTGTCCTGAGTGATCTGGATAGACTAACTGGTTGAGATGTCCACTCTTATGATTTGGGTGTCGATAAGTAGTTCTTGTGACTTAATATCACTTATCAAGCTTATGATGATTTCTTGATTTACTCCATATATTGATTTTTTTGAATTGATTATGAGATCTTCACTTGGATTTTTTTTTCATTTATACTACAACATTAAAGTATGTCTTCACTTCAATTGGATTTGGACTTGTCTAAATCGTGATACTATCTAGATCACTGTTTGTTCCCATTTTTTCAATTTGGACAGTTACTTCCAAAGAATTTCATGCTTCTTTTGTGATAAGTTAGTATAATTTGTTCTCCAATTATTTATTATCATTTCTAAGCTTCTTGATTTGCATGAGTAACTTTCTATTATGATTCTTGATATGTTAAAGTTCTTTAATTTCTATTGTGTTAGTATGTTTGATGTGTATAGTTTCATGTTCTCCATTTTTTAATTTCCTAATTTGTTCTAACAAATTTTGATCGAGGGTCTTCAAGCGAGAGTTTTCTTCATCTTTCTCTAATAGAGTCTTTTTGAGATCTTGATTCTTTTTTTCCAATTTCAAAACAAATTGTTTTGTATCCTTTAAGTTTTTATTTGCAAAAGTAATTTCTCACTGTGATCTTTTAAGCAATAAATTTCTTTGTTTTTGCGAACAATTACTTATTTTTTTCTAATAACTTATCGTCAAACATATGTTCAATATCTTCATATATTTTCCATTTTTTAACTACTAAAATTTTAATTCGTAATTGTGTGTCATTTCCCCAATCAATTAGCGTAAAAGTTTTGTGACACTCGTAGTATTCAGCATTTTGACTTCTAAATGATTCAGGACAAGTAAGGCATTCCTCTCCACAAAAAGTACATTAAAAAAGAAATCAAAGTTCCATATAAAATTCATCTTTTCCTCTTTCTTGACTTCTCTATTTTAATTTTTTAATTTTTTATATTAATAATATTTTATTTCCTTTTCTACTAAATTTTTTTTATATTAATAATATTTTCTTTCCTTCCCTATATTTTAAATTAAAATGATTTCCTTCGCCTATATAATTCATATATATATGAATTTTCCTCTTTAGCCTTATATAAAAAGATATGCTGCTAATATATTATTATGGTTGCTAGCATTAATTTTCATTTGTTTGAACTATTTCTTACATTATGAATAATAATTTATTCACATTTAAAGCCATTTTTTCTCAAAATCACTAGTTTTCACGAACATTATTTTTTCTTTTCTCCTTTCATTAATCATGGTTACTCTCTTTTTGAACTATTCAATTTGTTTTTATGTTTTATTTGAATCATTTAATTTTTTATGTTTTATCCAAATTATTTAATTTGGTTTTATGATTTATTGACATTTTCTTTTATTGATAAATGAATTTTATATTTATATAAATAAAAATGAATATTTATTTATGTAATTTTATATTTATGAATATTTATTTATGTAATTTTAAATGTATAAATATAATATATTTTTATTTTATTTATTTATTTTATTTTATTTTATTAGTTTTCATAAATGGCTTTTTTTTTAATATTTTATTGGTGGTCTTAAATGTTTTCTAGTTTTTTATCAATATTATTTTTTATTTTAATTGTTTGGTAAAAAAAATTATTAATGACCTTGTTAATTTTGAATTTCATAAATACTTTTAAAGTTTATTTTTTATTTTATAAATAGTCATGATTTATTTATATTAATTTCACTCTTATTGTTTTACAATATTATATTTATGGTATTACTTTATTATGAAAATATATCATTTATCTATTTTCTTGATCTTTTGACTTTTTTAATTATTAGGTGTTTGATTGTTATAATTTCTTAACGTTCAAATTTTCTTAATTTTCTAGAAGTTTTTATTTCCAGCATCTCTTACATATTTATCTCTTTGCTTTCGATTAGATTTCATATCTATGTCATGAGAAATTATCCACATTTGATGACCCAAAACATTGACAAAAAAAAACTTCAATGTGAGTATTCCATAAACAAAAGATCAAAATTTATCTTCTCAGAAAAGTCTCCTATCTCAAAAAGATACGACCCTCACAAATTTGAGGGTCGACCATCCTACCAATCTGATTACGCTTATTTCATGAAAAAAATACAACTTCGTTTATGATTAACATTTCAAGAGGAGGGCCACACTTTTGACTTCCAGAAAAGTGACATTTGTTGATATCTATTTGAGTTGGAGACGGTTTCTAAATTCCTAGCAAAATAATTGTTGTTCGCTATGCACTTTTTTTGTTTCGAGATCCATTGTGCCATAATAATTATTGTCTACTATGCACTTTTATTGTTTAAGCACGAGTATATTTGTAAAGAAAGAAAGAAAGAATTTTTAATGTCCATGAGGCTAAAAATAGCCTATGGGACAAATTTCTTCTCCATCTGGCTCTTGTATTCGGCCCTTGTATTAACTTCGCAGATTGATTTTTCTCCACACAATAATTTAGCAGACCGACTATGGACAAACAGTGAGGGCCTATGGCACATGATCAGAGACAATTGCAACTATTTTGCAAACCCAGTGAATCTATACGAAATTTGTATGGAAGGTGGCATTGTTGGGAAAAATACTGAGAGGGGGGGTGAATCAGTATTTAGGGCAAACTAAAACTTTTTACTTTTTCATGCTCTAAAACCCATACGCTACTTTTCTGAAGCCAACTAGCGTATACACGCGGATATCCTTCATAAAACTCGCGTATACACAGAGATATAATTATGCCATTAGTTCTTCACTTATATCATTCCATCATTCATTCATTACATGTTCTATTAATAGTAAACATGTGCAGTAAGAACAGAATAAACCATCACACAAAGAATCACACATGAACACCGGGATTTTTCGGTGGAAACCCAAGTCGGGAGAAAACCACCGCTGCAGTTGCTCAGCCTTCAATATTTTATTATAGAGAAAACATCTTACAACATGTGTGCTGGCGCAGACTCTAACGGCACACGAGCACCCACAACGCTCGGCCTCTGCGGAGGAAGCAGCCACGAGCCTGGATTTCACCCGGCCTCTCAAGGAGAGGAGCTCGACCCCCTAAGGAACCCATACCTCACACAGAAGACTACGCTAACCCACAGGCGGGCCACAACCCTCGACACCTGTGGACCACATTTCATTAATTTTCACAACGGATCAGCTTCCTTTTACAGGACCGACTTGCAGGCCACGTTTCATCATATTTTCAGACTGGACCCACTCCATACATTTAAGCACAATCAACCATGAAACAGATACATATAACTCACTGGCAGATATCAGTAAACCAACAGAACAGATCAGACATTTCTTACCATAGACTTCAGCAAACCCTAGTTTGCATACGCGCTTTCCTTTCTATGATGTCGCGTATATACGCGCTTCCGGTCATACAAACTAGCATATACTTCTGTACATATTACAGAGCTAATTTTATTGCGCATACGCGCTTTCTCTTCAGCGAAGCCGCGTATATACTTATTTCCTCTTCAGCGAACTAGCGTATGGTTCTTCAAACTTAAATGTTATTACAATTCTTCACAATAGGTACATCACTTCAGATTTTACCCTTTACCTCAGACAGATGTTCGCCTAGATGTTCGCCTCATCACAAATCTAATCATTCCATAAACAGATCTAGCAAATACAAGTACAATACAGATCTAGATCCCCTTCTTCATCACTCCATCATTGGTGCATCATACTTTCAGATCTTTCATTCAACTGTAACCCTTTCCATTTAGATATACTCCAGAGAGAAGTATTCATTCAAGCTCAGACATCTTGCACCCACGTTCATGATTTGCACAATGAATTTCATCTCTTTATATAGGTTTATCCTTTTTCAATACCATGAGCCCCACTTTTTCAATACCATGAGCCCAAACTACCGGGACGGGGAGTGGTATTCTTAGACGGGGTCATTTGAGCAATCACATGAATACGTGGGTCAATACCATGGTGGTTACCTGGTTTTGCACTTTATGAGCGCTTTTTCCCATACGCGACTTGGCACGTACTTTACCGCGTGCATACGCGACTTCTCCTAGGAAAATCCGCGTATGCCTTGAGACATACTCTTTTCATCATAGATCTAGCACATATTGAAATCCTTTCTTCATTACCTTCTGTACTCTCTGTAGATATATCAGATTTTCATCTTTAAACAGGTTCATCAAGACAAATTCTATCAAGCACAACTTCATCAAGTAAGTTGCCATCATCTTCATCAGGTGGGTTGCCATTCAAGAACAACTCTCGACATCATATTGTCAACAAACATCATATCACATCAGATTTACATCATTTACCAAGTCCATCAAGTCAAGAATAACTTCATCAGGTGTATTTCCTTCAAGGACAACACATGCCAACAATCTCATGTCTTCATCTTCATTCAGTGGGTTGCCATCAAGGACAACACTCTGCATCATATTGCCAACAGGCATTGGTCTGGTAGTTATTATACAAAGTCGTGAGATGGCGGTTATATTTTCTCCCTTTTTTGTTTTTTCTATGTATTTATTTAAATGGGCAAGGGGTTGTTGTTTTTTTTGGTCAACAACCCGAAATTGATTGGATTTGAGAATATGGCTAAATTATTATTAAAATGTTTGATTGGATATGAAAATATGGCTAAATTCCTATTAAAATGTTTGTGGTGAATGGGCTTTGATACCAATGTAACGAATAAAGTTAGTACACAGCAAAATATTAATAATATTTAGAATATCGGAATATTCATCACAAGACAATTAATATATTTATATAAGAATCTTTGAATGTACAAGTTATATATTTTGGTTTCAAATGAGGTCCTTGTTTATATACTATGCAAGGTACCTAGTCATGTCTTTTTAAGACATGTCTTTTCAATATACTAATTATTATTTATATATTTATGTTCATCACATATAAAAATATTGAATGATAAAAGTGATCGATAAAATGATAAGAATAATTACAATGAGACGTGACAGTATACTTACATGCATTGACCGACCACGAGGAAAAAACATATATTCCCTTTAACCTTTCATTAGACTAACCATATCATGATTATATAGCAGTGTTTCCACCCTCTAAGGGAATGCTTTGTTTTCAAAGCATAGTAAATAGGATTCTCTCTAGTTGCTCACATTTCTATGGTGGAATCAAGTTTATCTAGTTTTAGGAGTTTGGCTTCATTCCTATTTTCAGTTTTCATGAAGTTCCTTTTAATTATTTGCATCATAATTTGAAGTATTTTGACTTGATTTTTTGACATGAAATGTTTAAGCTTATCGGTAATATTTTTCCCTTGCTTTATTTGTTGTATATTTGTTGTTTTCTCACTCCTTTTCAATTAATTATAATTGATTATTCTTGAGAGTGCAACCTTTCAACCTTCAAAACCATATAATATTCGTATTCAATATGTCCAATTAAAACCCTTGACCTATTCATCAAGATTTGTGGTATAAGTTCCCAGTTGCATCAACCATTTCACACCAAGCACCATATTATTCTAGTAATAGAGTGTAGCACCATATTTGTATTTCTAGTTATTGGATTTGAACTAAGACTTTATGACATCTTCCATCTTCTTTTACCCTTCATCCTTTATAAACCATGGCAATGAGGCCCTTGGTAGGGTACACAAAAATGTTTAGATGTTTAGTCTGTAAAATTATGAGAACTATCGAAATATATGTTATTGTTACATTTCTATATTTTGTGACTCCTTTAAGCTTAAGGGTCTTATGGTGTGCTTTCCCTATCATGGTTTCCAATGTAACTATAGGTTTTTTTTTCTTCTTTTCTTGAAGGTTGGATCTTATCATGCTTTTTGAGATGTGGTAGAATGTTCTTTGCAACTAGATGTCATATTTGGTCTTTTCAAGTAATTGTTTCCCTTTTAATTTTGTCTTCTTCATTTCTATTTTTTGGGGAACATGAGATTGCAGCAACTGATAC
Source organism: Pinus albicaulis (assembly GCA_034641835.2). Classification (NCBI taxonomy): domain Eukaryota; kingdom Viridiplantae; phylum Streptophyta; class Pinopsida; order Pinales; family Pinaceae; genus Pinus; species Pinus albicaulis. Next base: position 619,733,742 of record CM076584.1, on the reverse strand, counting down.
TTTTTGCAGTGTTTCATCATAGTCAAAATCTGAGTATTATCCTAGTGATTTTACTATATGGTTTGAAACTTCTACTTGCTTCCCATATACTATTCTATAGTTTCATAAAGACGTGTCATCACATCTTTGCACTAGAATCCAAATTTTAGCACATTTACAATAATTTTTTTCCTTTATTTTCTCCCTAACTAAGTCATGATATTTAGTGATGTTGTATTAACCTATTCCTCTATATTTTATTGTCTTCTTTGAAAAACCAAAATTTACGTCATGTCGAGTATTAATCTCTCTTTTAATTATATTCACCATGCTTTAGATTTCAACCAAATTTTTAGGTCTTTATAGTCTTAGCTCGATACAAATAATGGATTTTATTCCTAAAATATATAATTTTAGTTGTTGGTCCTCTATAAGGTCCATGAATCTAGTAGTTAAGACTTCCAATTCATGTTTGTATTCATTAATTGTTCTTTTTAGTTGTAAATGAGTGAACCTAGTAAATTTCTCTTCTTCATCATCGTGAAATCTCATTAGAAGATATTTTGTGAACATTTCCCAATTAAAATTTGACTCCATAACAACCATCAATATGGTAGATCCATAATTTCTCATCACAAAAGAATGACATGAAAGCCTCTCATAGAGGTATGTTCTTATCTTAGACATGCTATGAATTTGTACCCAATCATCTTAACAATGTCAATACCTCACCCTGGTAAGCTTCCACACAAAAAATAAATAAATAAATTCCTCTTACTCCTAGATTGATCTTAACCACAAAATCTCTAACACCTTGTAGAAGTTTCTTAGAATTTAGAACTCATAAATTTCACCTCCTCCCAAAAAGTCTCTCGGATATTAACTACCTAAAGCTAACATTAATGCTTTGATGATATACAAAAAAAAAAGGAAAATAACAAAAAATAGTATATCAATCTTTAGCAAAACTAAATTTCTAGTCAATCTAAGAGAAAAAATACAAAATCCTTTAGACAATTCTCAGTCCTTTAAGGCAGTATTATCTACAACTTATCATGCATAGACAAAATCTAAGAAACATTGATTTACAACAGTAAAACAAACATGATGTATTCAATTATAATGTTAAATATTTTAACAAAAATTCCATTGACTTATGTCAAATAAACAAGACATTTACAGTTGGAAATTACCATGACCATGAAGAACATAGATGGTTGAAAATTGAATCTACAATTTACTTAAGTATTGGACAACAAAAAAATTCATTAATATAATTATTGTCCCACATAATATACATCCTATAGGCCCATCTCTAATGATATTTCATCAATGCCACATGTTTTTTACCTTGCATTATAAACATTTTGATAGATGCATTATTATTATGTGTACATTAGGGTTGCTCAAATATTAGTCCACCTTTGGGATAATTTGACTTCTTTGTGTGGCTAAATTGAATGACTTGATGGATTATATGAGGATTCTATCAATCCGTAGTGAGGATATATTTTAGGGATATTGTTCCCTTCTAGAGAAGAACTTGAACTTAAGCCACTTATGTTCATTTAAGGCGACTTGAACTAATAGAGGAACCTATTTGGAATGTAAAAATAGATCAAAAGTTGTTGTTAATGAATTTAGACTGAAAAAATAGACACAAATTTTTTCTACTCAATATGTGGAGAGTAAAACATACAATAGAAACACATGAAATCATTCAATCACAATTATCACAGTATTTTTACTGGGGAATCCAACTAGGAAAAATCCCTCCTTTATTTTTATTATATCATATGAGAATATAGATCTATTACAATGATAGCTTCAATCCTTGAAGTTTAACCTGCACTACAATATTGATTTCCTCCTAATTTTTCTTTGGAAAATACTTAGCCAAAATAGGCCTTTTGTTCCTCCTATTTCCTTACCCAATTCCTAAGAAAATTAGCTCCTAAAGAATAGGAAAACCCCCTTATTTTCATGTGTAATTCCCAAGAGGAATGCCTCACCTTCTACATGGAAACTATGTACACTCTCTAGTACACAAAAATTAATACAATTGTGAATTTTCCCTCCACTAAACTATGAAATTGGAATTGCATGCATGACTAGGTCTATTTTTAGTAAATTGACTAGTTAACTAAGAGATCAGTGAGTTAACAACAATTACAACTACTCAACTGAATTCCTACTAACTCTACTAAAGACTATAGCTTGGATATCTAAGTTTCACTATACATAACTCATCTAGATTTCTATATATTAGCAATCAACCCATGCGCAACTCTACTTCTAGCCCATAAACTCGAATTGAATGACTTAACTGAGTGACTTGGCCATGTCACTCCTGCTAACTGCAACTCAAGTCATCCAACTGATGTGTAAATTTGAATTTCTCTATTTGACTAAGGCACAAGTAAAATGAAGCCTTTTCTTGCTGCAATTTAACACTCCCTCTTAGCATGAATACGATTATGCACAACCCCAATCACGCTCGAGTGGAACAACTGCAACTTAGAAGCATCGAAAATACCGAATCAACTGTCTCTGAGCTACAACTGTCTCCTGAGTCTCTGATTTCTACTAGCCTTTGCATTGTCCCTCAATATCTGACTGCATCAACTGGCATTGATCCTTCTTCTATTGATTATTGTGGGCCCTTGTAGCAATGGTAATGATCCATGAGAAGAGTATAGTGCAATTGTTGTTGCTCTAATATGGACCTTGCCCAAATATTTTCAACTCTGACACTAAGGCTCTACATCGCCCCACCTCAATCCTTGAGGTATTGCTGCATACATGGTGAAATCGACCTCTAGCTTGTAGATATTTTTAAATCGAACACCAATCAGTTTTACTTGTCCAATAGAAAAATGCTTCACATATGCCTTCCCTCTACTGAACACCACATCATATACTTTATCTTTAAGTACAACTATAAAAGTTATATTTTTCTTCAGGCCAGGCACATACCTTACATTATTTAGGTGAAGACGAGAGCATGACTCCCTCTTAAAGGTGACAATGCAAATCCCTTTGGTAATATATCTCCTATCATCTCCAAGCTCTATGGGTAATTGTAGGTCCTTATCCTCTAGGTTGTTGAAGAACTCCTTATTTCTTGTCATGTGATATGAAGCACAAATGTTTAGGTAACACTCACTCCCTCTTATTGTTCTTGACATGCAAGAAATGAGGGTGAAATCCAACTCAAATTGTGATTTGAGAGCATATCCTCTTGTTGTTGATGGAGATTCCTTTCTGTATTTCTTGTGTGGAAACTTAGTTGCATAGTGTCCATACTCATAGCAGTGAAAGCATTTAATTTTACTGAGATCTTTCTTCTTTCCATGGTTCTGGCTAGATTCTGCCTCGCCTTGGGCCTTCTTGCCTTTGAAAATGTTTTCTTTTCCAACTAGAGAACAGTATTCTTCCTCATTATATATGAATGTGACACCATATGTAATGTTTCTTCTAATATCCTCCCACACCAAATCATACCAAAGTCTCTTAAAATTTGGGAGCTTGTCTCTTCCATTAACTGAATCTTGATAGTTGTGCCAGGACTTCAGAAGACCAAGGAGTGCTAAGATAACAAGCTAAGATGGTGGAATAATCTCTCCTAGTCCTCCAATTTCATCTCTTACCTAAGTGAATATAGATAGGTGTTGAACAATGGTTTCATTTTTCTGCATTCAAATGTTCTTGAGTTTATCTTTCAATGCCAATTTCCTACCAGCATTGCTGCTTTTGAATAAATTTGTGAGGGTTTTCCACATTGCATAAGCAGTTTTTTTGCCATGCAAACTCGAAACCATGTGATCTCTGACTCCCTCCTAAATAATCATCCTCGCTTTTGTTGTGTCTTTCTTCCACTATGCCAGTTGTTGTACATCTGATGTTGTTGGTTTTGGAATATAAGTTTGTGTGTACTCCAATACTCCAATTTTGAGGTCTAAAATGGGCCTCAAAATAAAAATGTACAACCAAAATATAAAATTCATAAGAACCAATAGGATTCAATATAATGATGTCAACCATGGGGGATGATTCACCATTTTTGGAGTAAAAAAGTAAAAAGATTAAAAAATAAAAAATAAAAAATTATTTTTCAACTCGTATTTTCAACTTATGTCCCTATGGTCTTACTCAAATTTCAAGTGGGAGCGCTCATTGGAAGTATAATTTAATTCCTCAGCCAAGGATTTCCCTTGTTGCATACTTTCAATGGACCCTGCTACATGAAAAATGAGAAATACATAAAAAATGTGATTTCAATCACACTTTTTCATGTAATTCTCATTTTTGTATAGTGAGGTCCATTGAAAGTATGCAACATGGGTACTCCTTAGATGACGGATTAAATTATGCAACCAATTAGTGCTCCCTTTTGAAATTTGAGTAAAACCATAGGGAGATCATTTGAAAATACAAGTTTAAAAAGCAGTTTTTTTATTTTTTCCCTCTAAAAAATGATGATGTAATATAATCTTATTTTATTATTTCCACTATTATTTTATAATATTCCTTAGGAGGCCCATTTAGACTTCAAAATTTCTCTAATTCCATTGTCATCCAGCACAACTTCCATCGTGTCTTTCCAAGCTATGAAATTTTAAGTTCTCTCCAATGCATAATCAAGCCTCAATCCATAGAAAGAGATTGTTCCTTCACTAAAGAAAATATGCTCCAAGAACTCTGCAATTTGAAATTTCTTTGAGAGAATATCTGAAACCGATTTTATATGTAGTCTTCAATAGCTCTAATACCATGTATAAATAGCTCAAAATTTGTAGTTGCTAATGAATTCAAACTGAAATCAATAGACACAAATATCTTCTAATCAATCTATGGAAAGGAAAATATACAATAGAAACACATGCAATCATTTAATCACAATGAACACATTATTTTTACTGGGGAACCCAACTGGGAAAAACCCCTCCTATGTTTGTATTATATCATATGAGAATATAGATCTATTACAATTACAGCTTCAATTCTTGAAGCTCAACTTTCAGTGCAATATTGATCTCCTCATGAGTCTGCTCCGGCCAATACTTAGCCAAAATAGGCCTTTTGCTTCCTCCTATTTCCTTGTGAAATTCTTGAGGAAACTAGCTCCTAAAGAATAGGAAAAAACCCTTATTTTCTTGTGCAATTCCCAAGAGGTATTCCTCACCTGCTACATGAAAAATGTGTACACTCTCTATTATACAACAATAAATAAAATTATGCCTTTTCCTTCCACTCAACTACGAAATTCAAATTGCATGCATGACTAGGTCTATTTTTAGTAAATTGACTATTTAATTGAGATATCAGTGAGTTAACAATAGTTACAGCTATTTAACTGAACTCCTACTAACTCTACTAAATACTAGAGCTCATATAATTGAGTTTCACTAAACATAACTCATCTAGATTTCTAGATCTTTGCAATCAACCCATGCACAGCTCTACTTCTAGCCCATAAACTCGAATTGAATGTCACTCCTGCTAACTGCAACTCATGTCATCCTACTGATGTGGAAATTTGAATTTCTCCGTTTGACTAAGCCACAAGTCAAATGAAGCATTTTCTTGCTACAATTTAACATGGAAGATAGGGAGACATCAATAAAAATAAAGCTCTAATTTAGGGAATTTTGAGGAAACCATCCTTCCTACCAAGGATGGTATTCCCACACCTTGGATAAAAAGAATGGAAGGCTCTCCCTCAAATTTAATTTCCTTTTTTTATTGTACCCCCTACTCTATATATTTCAATTTGTATAACTAAGAAATTGTGTATTTCATTTCAGCAGTTTAATGAAGAGCATTTTTATTATTTAAACAACTAGTATTCCTTGAAGGGGTTTGATAATCTTGGGTAGTGATCTGAAATTAAAAACTTGAAGGTCTATTGAAAATTTGCAAGTAATTTTATGTCTTATGGGAAATGGATCGATTTGGAAAAGAACATAAACTTTAGTGTTTTTTAAAACTCAGTTTGCAGAAATAAAACAAAGAAATATGAACTATACAGAGTAACACAAAACAAGAATTGATAATAAAGTTCACCCCTCATGGGATATGTCTCCGGGTCTAGCTTCCAATGTTGGGCCTCTTCAATTATGTGCTCAAAAACTCTTATTTAGGCTCTTCTTGATCTCAAAAAGGTTAAAAATTGAGCAAGATATGCCTCCTTGAACAATTTATGTTAATTTTTCTGCAACACTACAATAATGGCTAATCGTTCTATTTTTTCCACCTTTCTTCCAACAAACGAGCAACAATTTCACCTGACATTTGTGAAATTCTCGCTGAAAAATAGGTATATTTCTACCTCCTTAACACGCCAATATCCCTTAAGCGTCAGACAAGGTCCTATGGAGGCCATGTGGTCAGGGGTTAGGCTAACCGCCCACCCCTGTCACTCTGCTCCCTCCAATCTTGGCACCTGGGTATATAATGGTTTATGGGACTGGGGGTCGACGTGGGCCAGGTGCCACTCGGTCCGTCCCTTCCTCCATTAGGTTTGGACATATGGCGCAACTGAAACCGAGGTTTGGGCTTAACTACCTGCACCCTCTGCTCTACCTCTCGTCGGTGGTCACCTGGATCCCATGAGATCAAGGTTGGGGCCTAGTCCCTGCCCCCTCACTTTCCGCTCCTCCGTAGGTCATGTTGAAATTATTTGATCAAGGGTTGCGGCCAAGTGCCCTGCCCCGTTCCCCCAATGTGCTAAATAATAAAATTTAAATATAACTTGAAAACATTATATGTTAAGAACTATTGCGTGGTCCATCAGTAGAGCATGGAGTTTTTACTTGGCAGGTCGAGGAGTTGAACTTCACTGAGGCCCTTGGTCCCCTTCGCAAAATTTTTGGCCAACCATGGGGCGTCACATGGCGCCCTGTCATTGGGCGACGTGGCACCTCTTAATTGGTCCACTTCACAACCAAATAACCAATGAAAAACCATCAATTTTCCTAGTATGGCCCTGCAACTTGTCAAACCCAGGCTGGGTCATACAATATATTATTCATGCCCAGTTATTTTTTGATGTCATCATACATTCTACCCAGTCAGCAGCCTAGTCAACCTTGCCGCACAATTTTTAGCTATTTTTCCAAAAATTTAGAACATCGTAACTTGAGCATATGATGTCAGTTTGAGGTGATTCAAGTGGCGTTGGATTCAGAATGACAAGCACTACAATATGGCATTGGTTTTGAGTGATTTTGAGCACTTTTAGTTTTGAGAATTTTTCTGATCCCCTGGATCAGGTAAAGCCCACCCACAAGATCTCCAAGCACCCTTATGTATGTTATTTCTTGTCATTTACATGTTTTGTTGAAATTATTTCTTCATTTCCTTTCATTACAAGTAGATTGGTGTATGGTAGGCTTCCATGTTCCTGTAGAAGGTGGAATCGCTAGTTCTTTTTCTTTCCTGCGTAAGTCTTGTGATTTTTACACGAATGATTTATGATTTTTAATTCATATATGTTCTTAGAAAAGCATGTCATCTCTTTAATTTTCAATCTGGAATTTCCTATAGGAGTTTCTTGTAGCATTTCAAAGTTTCCTGTAGCTTTGTTGTTGTTCCTGTAAAACGGTATAGACCCCTTTATTTTCATTATTTTTCTTCCTTTAAATGCATATTTTTTCAATTAATTCATCAATGGGACTACCAAATATGGTTTAATATAAGGGAAATCAAGAATTGGATAGTCTTCTTTTGAATTTAGTTATGAATCATTTTGTTTCTGAAATTTTGAATTATGTAATTTAGATATTTTTTTCATGTAGTTTAGCAACAGCCTCTTTATATATGCAAACTAGTGGTAGCACTTTAATTTTTACAACTTAGTGATGGCATGTTTCTTTCCTGCAAGTAGAGTTAGTTGAGAGTTGATTTAGTAGATTTAGCTTTGAATGAGTCCTAGTGACCAACCATGAATTTATTCCTTTCACCTGAGCCAATAGGGCAACATTAGCCTTCATTATTTAGAACTAGTATATACATTACAAGTACAAAAATTAGGTATTTCACATATAGTGCACAACACCTCTCAAGTTTGTACTAACCTTGGGTTGACAATTAGAGTTGAGAATGGCATGAGGATATCATTATCGTCGTCATTCTGCAGTCCATCAATGCACAAGATGAATTTCATGTACATACCATAGCCTTATCATGAAGCTACTATAATCCAATATCTCTTCAAAACCCTAGCTACAAAAACAATGAAAACCCCTATCTCAAACAAGAGGATCCAACAAGCATGAATTAGTGAATTTATTCCTCTAATGTAAGATGTTTCATCTTTTTTTTCTTCACAACATACAATTTATGATTTAATCTCAAAAGAATAATGTTCACATCACTGAGAGATATAACCCTAACCTTATACTTCAATATGCTCCAAGAATATTATGAAACCCTAACAACTAAGAGAGAAATAAATCAAGTACAAATAAATAAATAAGAGAGAGATGGTAACCCGTACACTCCTCCTAGTCACATCTCTACGCAAGCATGAATACAAATGATATGTGAGTGAGTTGAATGAGTAAATGGATATTTTCTTCCTCTATATATATAGGAGGCGAGGGATGCCAACAAAACAAGGTGGGTTGATAACCTTACAACCAACCTACAGTACTCACATTTAGAGTTGTACAAAGCTTTAAGATGATTTCCTACATAATTAAACTAGGTGTATCCATTCTCCGAGATGATGTTTCTACCTTTGCCTCTTTATACCCTAATTTTATTGGTCTTACCAAACATATTTATAAAATAATTGACCTAAAGTATTTCAATTTTTACCAATGAAATAATATTGGCCAAGATATGGAAATACATATGTTCAAAGGCAATATTTTCAAATTCATTAGGACAAGATGGTATGATTAAATTGGTGCATAAGTGACCAATTTTCAAGTGAAGAGATGAATAATTAAAAACATTAAAGGATTTTTTTATAGTGTTGGTGTTATCTTTGGCCAATATTCAATGATGACTTTTTGATGGGAGTACCTTCATAGAAGATGATTATAAAAATATATTTTAAAGCAAGATTTAAAATCTCGCTTCATATTTTATTCACTTACATATAAAAGGTGGCTTGGTTAGGAAACTAAATACATGGTAAATAAAATCATCTTTCTATATAGGACCACTCAACAAGGTTACATCAAAATTGTACTTCCTTTTTTGCATGTTTGCCTTCAATTTTAGTAGGTCATATCTTTTGGATACAGTGTTTGATTGACCTAGTTAAAATTACAATGGAAATATCTTGACAAGCTCTTCAATGTGAAAAATAAATTCAGTAGAATTTGAAACCATTTGATTGATTTGGTTGTGGGGATAGGGCCTACATCAAAAAGCATGATATTTCCCATAGCTTGTGATGTAAATGGCATGAAGCTGGTGAGAAACACATATATGAGAGACAAAAAATTTTGAAAGGTAGTTATGGGGATTATTAGTGGGATACTACTCCTCACATAGGTCACAAAGGTATTAGATTCTCTAGCAACCACAAGTCTACAATCAAGAAGTTTTCACCTATTTTATGTTTTTTTTTAACCTGCTCTTATTGCATAGAAAAGTTCTTTTATAGCCTAGTATGGTAGAGATGTGGTCATGTGGGGTAACCCTTCTATAATCGCATCCTCATATGTTGGCTTAAAAAAATATAATCCTTATTAAAAAAATAATAGTACTAATATATGTTAGCCCAATATAGATGCAAACATAGATTAAAATATTTCAATATGTATGAAAGAGAGATATTTGATATGACACCTAATATAAAAGTTTTTATATAGATATATTAAAAAAAAGAAACTCAGTTTACACATAAATAGAAATATTATAGGCATGAGATTTGCATAGAAATATTATTATAATGTAAACATAAGTATATTAATAATAATCAAAATTGTATTTTTACATATCTATATCACCTTAACTTGTGAATTTTAAGTTCTATGGAGTCGAGTGAGATTTAACTAGCTTATGGAATTAAAAAATTACAACTGAAGGGATTTGATCCCTCTCATTGCTTCATAGATCTAGCATTAAGATGGATCTATCCTAGGACTAATGTACACCCATGTCAACCAAAGCTATAAAAAGTCATACCACTAACCATCCTTGTGCTCTTTATGGACACACTCATGCACCCAGTTGTGCCTTGGTCTCCAATAAGCCATATGCTTAAGATCCTTGTCTCTTATTCACACTAATCCACACCTACCACATGTAGTACAAGACCACCCCTCCCAACATAAAATCATTGCTTCAGAGTGAGACTCCACTTGCTTCAAACTATTTGGTTTCCTCTCATGTAGCTGAAATCAACCCTTAGTGTGCCTCCATAACTATTGTTGTTGAGGTTCCACCCAAACTCACTTTATTATCCACCAATTGGGTGATCACTCCTCCCAACCAATTGATCTTGGTATGAGGATAAAACCACCAAGAAAGGGGGCACCACTTCTATTCCTATTGATTGATTAGATGACCCTTTGTGCAAATGAGCCATGTGGATACTTTCATCATTTGCTCCAATTGAGCATAAACCTTTGGATTCAAAACCACATTTTATTCAATTAGGTTTAGAATTAGAAATAAAATAAAATAAAATATGAAACATTAATTTTTTCCCATGCAGTTTTCATTTCTTGGCCTCCCTACCCATTATTTAAAGTTCCTTGTTATATTGCCTAGCATTTTAACCCACAATGAGAGTGCCTTTTAATCTTATCTAGCCTTATTTTGCATGACAAGAGTGCACGTTTTAGGTTTATTACTCTCCTTTCCCATAACAAAAAAGTACCTTTTTTAGGTTTCTTCACCTCCTTTCCCATAATGAGAGTGCCATTTTTATGCTTCTAGGACTCTTTATCCACAACAGGAGTGCCAACCTCTTTGATCAGAATATTTTGTGACCTTGAATATATATTAGAGGCCTCGCCTCTTCGATCATAATATTTTATGATCAAGAATATATCTTAGGCTAGTAACTATTATTTTTTGGACCATATATACCTTGGTTCTCGCATCAATTTTCTTTTTGGGCCTTTTTTCCTCTAACACGCCCTTAGACTTCATTTCCTTTGACAATTTTCTTTGATTTCCCCTTATTAGAATATTTTTTTGAACCAAAGGTATATATCTTGAAGCTATGTTCCATATCAAATACCATTACTTTGGCCCCAATGGAATTATGGTATAAAATAGTTTAAGGTTACACACACTTCTATGGATTTTGCAGGTCATAAAGGATCTAAAAAAAAATTTCCTTTGTCGTTTCTCAAATGCAAGACCTTGTAATTAATTTTTGGTAAGTTAGATTTATTCTCTCAGACATCATTTCCCCTTCAATTAAATTCATTTCACTAGAATATAACTATATCTTCACCCTCTTTGATAATGCATTTGGACCCTTTTCCAACTTTTAATTTGATGTAGATTCCACCTCATCTATGTGAGGTCTCTCACCACTTTGAGTTTATTTCTTCCATTCATCGAATGGTTGTTCTCTTTCTCATATGGGTTTTCAAATTTTAGTACACTTTTGTTTCAACAATCTTGTCACCCATCCCCATTAGGATTGGGAGGCCTCGTAATCTTTGATTACATAATGAGCCTCAAGTTTCTCCCTTATCAATTACTAACCTGAAACCAATGGACTCCCAATCAATTACCATATAGTTCACTACTTCACTTCTCACTCATATTATTAAACCCATTATTTCACTTCATTCATGTGTCGAAGCTATATCTACATGAAAATATTTGTCATTACACACCCTTTTATAAATAAATCATAACTTACATCCTTGATGGCAGTGATGGAATTGATCTAACCTGTGGTGAACGGGCGGCGTATTGAGCCCGCTTGACTTCTACGGATCCATTGAATGCCACTTAATGGATATGGTCATCATTAATAATCAATAGGTAGGCATCCTTCCCCCTTGCAATGTCATTAAATCTCCATATCGGTATGGGAAGGCTATCACTGAGTTGTGTTGGGGGATGAGGTGGGGGTCTGTAGAGAATTTTTGTTTTGAGTTGTGGTTTTCCTGGTAGTGGTGATGGACCTGGGCAGGCGAGGGATGGGAGGTATGGGTTAGCTAGGAGCAGGGCAAGGTCTAAAACAGGGAACTCCCATGGGATCTTAGCACACCGAAGGTGATCGCAGCATTATGGCTCCGCCTAGATCTTCATGGTTTTTTGTTTGTGCATTCAGTTATGTCCACTAAAGATGAATTTTTCTCTCACAGTCGAGTTTCTCTGACTGGGAATGGTCATTCTTGGTTGTGTCACTGACTCAGCAGTCTGTGGTTCAGCTCTATTTTGAGGTGGGAGCTACTTCAGTTTAGTTTCATCAATACTAGAAGGGACGGTTCTGTGACGCCTACCTCCTTCTGTCCTTCTAGCTTGGTGGTTCGTGAACCTCCCATCAAGAGGGGTGAAATTTGTGCATGCTCAAATTAGGGTGGTGCAAAGGGTCTCCAGAATATGAAGAGAAGCACCTCCAGTCCTCGGTCAGCAGGGTCTGGTAATTTTTATTGTGATTTCTTGTTCACCACTCATCTCTATTCAATTTGGTATTTTCTGTCAAAAGGGTGGTTAAATTGCAAGACCCCTAGAAGGTTCTGCTCTGGTCAGTGTAGGTTTTTCTGTCTGTCATTGGGCGTCCTCAATTCCCCATAGATCTCCTCAATGTCACCCCAGAGGGGTCGTCCGCACCGGGGGGAGCATCTCCTCATTAAGAAGTGAATCAGCAACATAATGAGGGCAACCACTCGTCCTTTGATGATGCCACCAGTCGGGACACGGAGGAGGATGCGGCCATTTCTCATGCCTTCTCTTCAAGGCAAGCTTTATCTCTAGTCACCCTAGACACTATCACAGACTGGCTACACAATGTCCAACTAAATAAAAATATTATGAGGAACCAAACCTACGAGGATCAAAACCAACTGGTGGCTTACATCAATGATGTTCAGCATGTCCATAATGATATATTAGACAATTTTTAAAGCCTATGGTGACAACACCGGTGCACCAACGACCACTTTTACACTCTAGAGTCGAGGTTAGAACACATTGAATTCCGCATGCATGAACATGTAGGTATCTTTGTTGCCCCTCCTATATTTCTGCTCAATCTGCCTCCTTAAGAGGTTGTTTCTTGTTGTAGATGTGGTTCAATTTTGGAAATGTGTGGTATGGCTAGTAGGCCAATCGGAAATAAATTATGGCAATGAGTGTCATTGTTTTCCTCCATGATATTATCTCTAAATATATTTGGCGTGAGAAGAAAGGGTCTTTGGAGATTAATTGTGTACTTAGTTTCCTTTCGATAATATAATGCAAGCTTGTTTACTGACAAAAAAATAAATAAAAATAACACACTTATTGCTTGTAGACAATGTTATATTGTTTGGAAATTAATTATAATGAGAAGCAGTAAAATTCAAATAAGTGTTGGATTTATATAGCAAAGGAATTGGGATGGATGTGAACTTACATAAATATTTGGTACTCTTTAATGAGGTAGGGGAAGAATTATAAGTCAAGGAGGGTAGATATTAAAAATTCTCACTATTTCCCCTTGATCAAGGATTGCAATACTTGGTTTTTTATCTAAAGCCGAATGGATACATATTTAGAGACTAAGGATGGATATATGTGAAAATTGAAGTCATGGTGACAATTTGGGATCATATATGGCTATCTAGAAGATGAAGTTTAACTTTGAATAAATCAATTCTTGAAATTATAAATGTGTATTGGTTATCCTTAACACATATACCAAAGAGTATGTTGGAAAAAAAAAATTAGTTTCTTATGAATGGGGAAAAGAAAGAAAATGAATTCATTCTTTTGCTTGAGTGGAAGAAAACAACTAAACCTAAGGATGAGGGAGGTTGGGGTCTCAAGACCATTCACTAGTTTGGACATGCACTTGCAATAAACATATTGTGGAGAGTGATGATAATGAAATGCAACTATATAGCTCCAAGGTCTATAAATGATTGGATTAGGAAAAAATAGGATTGGATTAGGAAAAAATAAATTAATATGGAGGAGCATCAATAGTATGGAAGAAATTATTTAAGGCCTACTCATTCTTAGGTAAATGGATGGTATTAAAGGTTGGAAATAGTAGAAAAATGAAAATAAGGGAAGACCCTTAGCTGGGTTGTTCAGAAAATTATGGGTTATCTAATCATCTAAAAAGTGTACTTTTATCTCTAAATATTTATAGTCTAGTAGATGTGACAAATCAAGATTTTACTTTACAGAGCCAACTATTGAAAAGTTATTCTTAGCTATGACTTTAATGGAAGATAAATGAGGAGTGGAATCGTTATGTTTATGGTTTAAAATATAGCATTATAAAGACTAAATATGATCGGACAAGGTTACATGGTTAAAAAAGAAAGCCTTGGAAATGTACACAACTAATCTATTTTATGTAGAAAGGGTGAATAGTGGTGAGGAAGGTGAAAGGAGGTAGTGGTGGAAGGTAATATAGAAGCTAAGTTGTCCCCAAAGAGCCACATATTTTCATACCTTGTAGTAGCAAATAAAGTGTTGACTTGAGATAATTGTAAGGAGAGATCATGCGAAGGTATAAGGAGAATGTACTTTATAAATCCATTGAGAAACCTATGCACCAAATTTTAGTGCTTTGTTAATTTACAAAAGAAGTGCTAGAGGAGTTTATAAAAAATAATTAATGTCAAGGGAAAATGGGAAGGAGAATCCATCTTTGAATGTTTCAAAAATTGGTGTTTGGTTAGAGAAGTCTCAATTTAGAAGGCTTTGTCGAGTATAGTTGCATAGGTCATATGGTTAGCTAGGAATGAAATGATATTTCAAGGAAAAAAATTAATTTCAATATAGGTAAAGCATCAAATAAGGTGTGCATATGATGAAATATGAAAGGCAACCAAGGCAAAAACTCTAATAATTTTGAATTTTTAGAACCCTGGGTATACTTTGATGGAGCAAAGCAAGGAAATCTAGGTAAGCATTGTGGACTTGGTGGTATTATTTGTTTGTACAATAATCATCATTTTTATTTCAAATTAAATTGTAAATTTTGTTCAAGGATAAAATAATAAAGTTGGAATGTGTACCTTGTGAGTGGTACTAAATATAGTTGTATTAAAAGGAGTGATAATTATATATATTTTGGGAGAGTTGCAGCTTGTATTTGATTGAGCTAATGGAGTTAGCAAGACAGAGAATTTATTTCATAGAACTAAGAAGCATGTATGAATACATTTCATTATATCATGTGTTTAGAAAGATAAATGAGACAATCGATAAGCTATTAAAACAAGTTATAATTCTTCATGAATGACAAGAGATAGTCAAAACAAGAAAAGAAGGATTTCTTCTATATTAAGTGGAGTAGTTGAATTATAAGGTGCTTTCGTAACAAGATTCATAGTTTCCTATGGAGTTCTTAATGATTTTTTTTTGTTTTTATTGGGCACTTATTTCCATGTTTATTTTGGAAGACAGTAATATGATAATGATTTGATATTGAACAATGCTTAGTAGTAGACATTTTTTGTTGTGAAAATGTTTGTGATCACGAGTAGACTAGGTATTTTGATATAATATGGTAGAAATGTGCTTGTTGCAAATTTAATATGATATTTATTGTCAAGAATAGTGACTTTTTGTCCTATAGAGTGTTGGGAAGCACAAGGATTATATGTTATGATTTCTCCTTGGAAATGTGAGTATATAGATTTTTTTTCTTAGGGAATATAAAAAGTAATTATGTGTGTGTGTGTGCGTGCGCATGAAAAATAGGTATTTTCCTTTATGTTAGATGAAAATATGTAACTTTGTGGGTTTAAAAATAAAAGGAGGGCAAGTCACTTCTTCTAATTTTCTAGTTGTCGGTAGAATTTACATTGAACTTATAAATCAAGTAATATATACATTTTAATTTGGTTGTATTTAAAAAACAAAAAGGCCCTTAGATATTGTGTATTGAAGGTTTTATACCCATGTTTGTTATTTTAAAATTTATTTACTGATGTCCATGAGGTCTTGGATAGACGGTGATTGGATGCTCTATTAACGCACTCCTTGATGTGAAGTCACTAGTTCAATTCCCTGCCTTGATCGGGATGATATATTGGACATGACGAAGATGTAGTCTTTTCAAGCTTACAAAAAAAAAAAATATTGATAATTTCCTCATAGATTTTATAATTTAAAGGGTTTAAATCCCATATTCATTATTTAGAAATTAGTTATTTCTAGTTGACATTGTGTAACTTTAAGAGAGATATATCTAAAACCTAAAATCTAAGGTTTCCTCCTTAGAGGTCATGTGTTCAATTCTAGAGGGGTAGGGCATGTATATGTGGGCAAGTTGTTATTTTTAGATATGTTTGTGGTGCTAGCAAGATACTAGTAGACTCTCACTTTCAGGGCTAAAGAGTGGGATGAATCATATTTCCACGTAGACTCTAATGCTGAAAATATGCAACCAAACAAACTTAAGAGAGCTATATGTTCTCTATTCACGTGTGTGTGTTTGTGTGTGTGTGTGTGTGTTAAAAATGATTTTTCATTCTTCATAAAATAAATCAAGAGAGCTACGCATGTCTACAATTTTAATCAAATCAAACTCTTCATTTTCAATTAATCTTGTGATAAGTGAGAAACAGAGTTATTTTACTCTTTACCCTATGGTGTAGATGGAGATTATTTCCTTGTTCTTTTAATGATAAATCTAAGGACTATTTCTCTTTTAGATATATGACTTGTAGAGGCACTCCATTTACGTATTCTCAAGAATTTATATGAGAAAATAGCTATTATGGTGTTTTTTAAAGAAAAAGGGGTTGTCAAGTATAAATTACATTCCCTTATAGGTCAAGGTAATGTAGTTTATTTTAAGATCTACACTCTTATGACAATTAGTGAAAACCCATAACTAATATAAAGAAGTAATTTGCATGTGCTTACAAACAAGAGAGAAAATATATATTGTGTTGTTTAAACAAAAAGAGGTTGTTGAGTATTAGTTGTATTCCCTTGTAGGTCAAGATCGTGTATTTTATTTTTAGATCTACACTATTAAGCCAATTAGTGAAAACGCATAACTAATATAAGGAAGTAATTTGCATTTCCTTGCAAATAAGAGAAGACAGTTTGTTAATAGAAATCAAATTTGAACACTAATGCAAATTAAAGATCATCTAAGTTGTAACATCCCCAAGTTAAAGTTTCATGTAATAAAGGATAATAAAGGAAAAATAAGACCAAGGTCATGGGACACATATTCCAAGTTGAATGTCGAGTAAACATAATAGTGAGCATCACTTGTGGTTGATTAATGGCTATGGAAGTTGGCAAAGGCGTTGGCAAAGGAAAAGAGGAAATAATTCGCATTTAATTATGAGAAATAAAGTAAAATAAGATAAAATTAAGATGAAAAGACAATAACATGGATGTAAGGGAAATTAGAGGAAAAAGGGAGATCGGTGATAAAAAGGCATCAGAGAAACAGTTCACGACTTTTGTCAGTTCAGCTTTTGCTCTCTCCTTTCATTCTCTCTCTCTTATAAACTCTTGCACACTTAGATCATTCTTGGAGCACTCTAGCATTCACTTGGATTTGGAGAAGGAAAGAAAAGGAAAAGCAAAGGAGAATGAACAAGCACTTGGACAAACAAGTAAGGAAATCAAGGGTGGGCAAGAGGAAGCTTATACAGTGGCAAGTACATAAATTAGTTGTGGATTAATAGTGCGCATATGAGATTTAGCATGTTGGTTTTTGGAAGCATGATATATGTAGGTGGTTCCTTGGTTCATTTATTTTCATTGGCATAGGTTTTTTCTAGTTTGATAGTGGTTTCAACCTTGCCTTTCCATTTCTTGGATATCCATGGTGTGATGGGATTCATTCTTGGTTGAGCTATGGATTATCGAAAGGTTTTGGAAACAAGTGAGGTTGTCTCAGGAAAATACCAAGGGTTGGGGGTGGAGATGGTTTTCTCTGGGAATCCCTCGACAAGTGGGCAGAGATAGGAAAATTCCTCAACATATGGTGAAGAAATTTTGAGGCATCCTAGCTTGGTTTGATTTTGTGATCTCGGAACTGGTTTAGGTGAGATCACAGTATCTTGAGGGTGGAGGTGGTTAAACCTATGGATTCCCTAGTTGATAATGACTTGGTTTATCCCATGACATCCCACATTCATGCTTGGAATATGGCACGAGGGTGATTGGCTGAAAGAAATATTTGGTTCAGCCCAATCTATGGTTAGGTGGTACGTGGAAGTACCTGACTTGGTTTGATTTCTCATAATTTAATATGATTTATTATTCTAATGTAATTAATAAGCACATGTACTTGTTATTATGTGGATTTTATGGCTAATTTGACATGATTTCTATTTTGGTTATATGTTGGTTATGAGCATGGTTCTATGATGTGCTCTAACTATGGATATTGTTCATGATTTGACAGTTTATTGAATGGTTGATGAATGCATCGGCTAACAAGTGTTTTTATAGCTAGCTTGAGAGGGAATTGAGCCTTCTTGGTGATTCTCAGATGAAGTTAATAAATTTATGATCATATATGCATTCATGACCAGTAGCTTTCATGTTTACCATATGTTTGACAAAATGTCTATCATATACTAGGCATGTTCTGGTCAAGATGTTCCTTGAGCTTTGAAAGGTTAGCCTTTTTATCACCTTATTTATGATTTTGGAAATTTATAGGCAGTTTTTGGAAATGGTTTGGAGAATTTCCTGAAAAAGTGGCATAGATCTCGCAACTGCATGCACAAATACAGGATTTTTTGTCCTAACTGCATGTAAGCACGCTTATGGTGCATTTGGAGGCTCATAACTATATGCACAAAGTTTCAAGGGTGTGGTTAGGGTGTTAATTTAGTGAAAAGGAGTTTTAGCTCGGGGATTGCTGACCTAGGGTGGTTCTCAGGCCCTTGAGTGATTTGTAGTCCATGGGGAATGCGAGTAAATTGTCGGTTTGTAAGCCCCACTTCCATCACTGGAACTTGGATTTTGGGTCATGTCATAGTAACCTTTAGCTCATTTTTACCTTGGAGAACTTGTAAAAGCAGGTAAATGTGGGAGGAGGTGCTTCATAAGCAAACACTTTCATCACGTTTAATCAAAATGTTAGAAAATTTCACAAAAAAAAACTTTACAAACACTTTCATCTCATGTAGTGAATATGTTTCTAGATTTCAGAGTTAACTTACAACAACATTTACCTTCTATATAGAGCATTGGAAACATGTTTTCGGGACAATATAGTATCTTAGAAGAATAATTTTGATACTCTTACTTGAGGTGCCTAGCCTAAGATATTGTCTATTCTAATTAACATATAATTTTTCTAGCAAAATGGAATTTAATTTTCTTAATATAATATCACTAAGGATATTTAACCAATCTTGAACATTTATCATTAAGAAGTACATGCTAAAAAACCATAACTCTCAAATAATTGAAAATTTATGCTACTTTAACAATTAATAACGATGAACATTGATATGGGCTTTAAAGTTCCAACTTCGATGAAACTAGATGAACACCACTAATTATCTCAATAAGTTGATATTAATATTACCCTAATATTATGATTATATCATAACTCACCTACGATAGTAGACTATTAATACATCAAGGATATTGTTATCATGGGCATTGCTAGAGTTGTGTAGTGTCGTAATAAGTTAGTAAAGTTCAAAAATATATTTATTATTCGAGTGATAATTGTGCCTAATAACCTGATTAATTAAGCAATTATGGCTCCCATCCTCTGAATCAAAGTAGATTGAAATAAAATATTAATCTTAAAGATCAAATGCATAAATAAAAACTTTACCTAAGCTCAATTTTCCAATTAAACATTTAGAGGAACAAAAAAAAGTGAAACCAAGATTGTTGCAACATTCTTACCATCATTAATGATAATTATATTATTATCACCCAATGGTAATATCCAAACTAAGATTGGTTTTAAAGACAAAATAGTCTAACTAGATGAAGAGTGTGATGATATCCATTCCCTTGAGCTTTATTTTGTTTTTTTTTATCAATCGATTATTGGAATGTGCAATATTTCCTTATTCCTTATCTAATTAGATTAGATATGTTTAGATTAACAACTATCAAATTCCTTGTATGTTTTCCTTGTTTGCTTTAAATTTCTCAACAAAAATCATGATAAAAAGTGTGTTGGCACTATTTGATGTATTGGATATCACTACCCATCCTTTGCAATCATATTCTAAGTAAGCTAAGGAATATTTTCTTTAACTATTTGTGGAAAGGAAATGGAGATGAGGGAAATCTTCTATTGGTTAGATGGGAGGCATTATCCAAACCAGGTTTTGAGTGGATGATGGTGGATAAATATAAATAATTGAAGGGCTTTCGTGGCAAACTAATGACAAGAGAAAATCAGAGTTCCTCCATGAGGATGATATGATTGATGAAAATTCCATCGACAAGCTAGGTGAGTTTTTTTATTTGCTTCACTTTCGTGGAAACTAGTGCGAGTGATATTTTAAATTAAGGTTACTATATTATGTATCGGAAGTTCATATTTCTCTTGATATTTTTTTCCTTTTTATGTAAAAGTCAAGGATATTTAATATTGCTTAAACCTTAGTGGTTAGAAGGAAATATATGTAAAAGCTTACTTTGTTTAATTCAAAGAAGCATGAATTAGTTTGTTGGGGTTTAGCTAACAGCTTGGGGTCGTAAATATTTTGGATGATGATGTGAAATGTGAAGATGTGCAAGAAGACTAACAGAAAATGTGATCCAAGGTGTAAACTTTTATACTTAATGTTACATCTAAATATCAATTTTTATTTTATTAGAAATAAATTTTAAATCAATTTTCATTAAATTTTATTCTCAATCTTCCTTTAAGAAAAGAGGTTTTATAAACCAACAACTATCAAATGAGATTTAAAGAAAAACATAAACGTAAACACAAACATAAACATTTTACTTGCATTCTCTTAGTTTATACTTGATTTATTGTTTCTATTTTTCTCAATTGCATAATTGCATTGATATTTGAATCAATATAAAATTTACTAGACCTTTACCCATTGTCTCATGCATACTCTAGCCAATGCTTAACAATTTCAAACCTTTGAATTTATTATAAAATAATTCAAGATGAAAGAAAAAGTTGGTATATTTGAAGGATCAAAACTAGGGCATATGAAGACCGTTGAATATATTTTCCTAAATTCATTGAATGCCAAGATCATATGAAAGCCTATCCAAACCAAGTTAATATTGTTTAATTTTTTTCTCTGGAAATATAAGGAATATATACACTTGGCTATGGAACAATTGATTATGAATATGGGATTGCTTGATGGCTATAGAATTGAATATAATGAAATTTCAGGTTAGGGTCTAAGAATCAAACATGGATAATCTTAGCTTTGCTCTAGCTAACTACTCTAAACAGAAGATATTGCTAGTCACTCTTAATTGCTCCTAGCCCTCTTAGAAAGGAATTGTACCTCCCCCTTCAATTAAGCCTTATTTGTTTATTTATTTATCGATGGATACAGGGATGGATATAGCTTTCTTTTACATAAGAGATAGATCTAAACTATGGAAAGGGTCATTAAATGTATGGTCCAAATGAATAAATGGGCATGTCCTTGATGAATTAAATCATTAGTACATATGCCCTAGTCAAATTGGACATACCATTAATGAAATTTGAAATGCTTTTGTTTGGTCAGAAAAAAGAAAGCCCTATGTGCACATACCTATCTATGTCTTTCCACCGTAGTGTTTCGACAAGCTTCTAATACTATTAGTGTTGCACTACAAGTAGGAACAAATCATAAACCTTATGTGAATGCTACATTCCAACTTCCTTTTTCAAATGCTCTCAGAATGTTCGACTTGGAGGCTTTGTTGAAATTGGGAATGCTCCACACTTACATGATTGGTAAAGGCACTTAGATATGTAATGAAAATTAATAATTTCACTAATTATATTGTTTATTCACCATAAAATGACATTTTTATTTAGATAATTAAAACAATATCTTTATAAACTTTATATTTTAATTCTTTTATAATATAGATATTTATTCGTATAAAATTAAAGTGAGAAAAAAAATTAAAAATATTTTAGAACTATGAATTTAAAATTATTCTTAATATCTAAATGGTCATATAAAATGATCTCAAAAACAATTTTAATATGAATGACTTTTAAACTTTAAATTTTCCATAATTTTCCATTTTTTCTAATCTTTCCATGTATTTTTACAATTTTGATACATAGACGACATTAAAACTTCGTGACAAATATCTTTCCAACAAATTAAAAGTATCAAATCCCGAGAAATACATTATGACTCTACCAAGGTTCCTTTTTTTCTTGTAGCACTTCGTGACAAATATCTTTCCAACGAATTAAAGAGTATCAAATCCCGAGCAATAATCGAAACACTATGACCCAACCAAGGTTCCCTTTTTTTCATGCATCTCAACTTTGTTTAACTCGGCATTCGCACTCATCTCTAACTTAATATTAAGGTTGTAATCCTTGTTTCTTGGAAGTTAAAGTTTTTTACATTACCCTCAATCAGATTTGACCGTTTTTCTATAAAAAGTGGCTACTTGTATGGGGACATTCAACCGCTTTGAAAGTCATTAAATCAACTTATTTATGTAATATAAACAATATTTAATCTTTTAATAAAGGGTGGATGTGGATATGTGAAGTAATTAGCTTAGATTTATCTTAATTCTAGATCTATCAAGAGTCGAGAGGGATCAAATTTTTCTAGATGCAAAGTTATTGGTGGTAAGAGTGATTCTTTACACATGATCGCATCCATAAAGTCTAAGTAGATAAAAAGGTAAAAACAAAAAAGTAGAAAAAAAATAAAATGCAGGAGCACTATTCCAATCCATATTGTGAATTTTTTTCTCACAAATATTATTTTCCACTAGGCACAGCTCCCGAAATCCTTTCTCACAAATATTATTTCACTCTCCAACACTGTCACAAAGATGTTTCCTTACAAATACAATTCGACACTTTAGTTGTGTTAAATTTATATATTTAGGGAAAGAAGTGATTTTTCATTAGGGGCAACATTAGATTAATTAGATTAATTGTTAAATATTAAATGCTAAACATTACTTTTACATTTACATTTATTTTTACATTTTTACCTGAGATAGTGAATGCATATAGTGTACTCAAATACAAACCTCCGAGATCTAAATTTATTAAATTTAATAATATTAATATTATAATTAATAATAATATTAGTATTAATCTTTTAATATTAATATTAGGGTAGAGTAGTCTTTAGTGCGACTTTTTGGAGTTTCGGGTGCCGGAATCCGGTGAAAAAAATTGAGGTAAAATATTGATTTATGTTATTTAAATTAGTTTTTTTACTGTATATATAGATTCAGCACCCTAAAAAACCCCTAGGACACTTGGATTGTGCAAGTTACCCATCAAATTTCTGTTTTCAATCAATTCTTACCATATTTTAAAGAAATTAGACCTGAAAAATCCACCAGAAAAGCCTTCAAAAAGTCGCACTCAAGACAACTCCGTTAGGTTTCACCTAAATAAAACATCTTTTCTAAGTGTTCTTAAATACAAAGAGGAGTATGGAGTAAATATAAAAAGAGGTTTTATTTTTTACCATAACTGTAGTTTATTTTTATTTTTATTTATTTACCATACCTCTTTTATTTACCATGGTATTTGGCCCATAGGCTTGGTATATACTTAGATGTTGATTTCTAATCATATTTGATATATTTGTATGTATTAACCATACCTCTGTATACCTCTTTTATATTTATTTATTTACCATACCTCTTTTATAAATATGGTATTTGGCCCATAGTATTTAGCCCTTGGTATTAATAATAATTTGTTCCTTGGTATTTGGCCCATAGGCTTCACCTAATTAAAACCTCATTTTTTAGATTTTATAAAAAGAGGTTTTATTTATTTATCATATCTCTAGTCTATTTATATTTTTATTTATTTACCATAGCTCTAGAGTAAGTATAAAAAGAGGTTTTATTTATTTACCATACCTCCAATTTAATTATATTTTTATTTATTTACTAGAGTAAGCATAAAAAGAGGTTTTATTTTTTATTTACCATACATCCAGTTTATTTATATTTTTATTTATTTACCATACTTCTTTTTTGAGCATTGGTAAATATACTTTGGCATTTCAAATGTTTACTTACCTTACATTTTTCACATTACATCTACACATGTGCCTTATACTCTGACACATCAAATGTTTACATTAAATTTCTGACATTACATCTACACATGTACCCTATACTATAAAAAGTATAATTCAATGATTATTTTACTTCGGATTTCCCAAGAAAAACTTTAACAATTGATTTTGGTTCACAGCTATTAATTGATTTCAGTTCTGTTAAGTTATTTTAATTTAAATAATATTTACAGTTTAGCTTTAAAAATAAATATATATTTTTTATTAAAATTAATAAAATATTTTTTAAGTCTATGGGTGAAGAATAGATGGTGATGGGGTGCATTGTTAAGTCACTCTGTGATGTGAAGTTCATCAATTCAAAACTCCATGGGCAAAAATCTATCCATGTTAAGGGTTGGTGTGGCCTAGGTTAGGTGTGATCCCCAGGTAATTTTGACGGCTTAGATATTCCACTTGGACCCATAATTGTTTCTTTCAGTTTCCTTAATCTATCACATTTTACTATTTTGGCAGTTTTTTGGGTCCTGAAATTTTGGAGTCTTTTTTAGGCCCTAAACGATGTTTTTTTTGGAAAACTGACAAACTCATTGTTTATAATGGAAGTTTGCAGTCAAAATTTGTATTCCTCGAATAGATATTTCTAACAAGGTATCGTGCGTGTTAAATCGATAGTGTATGCCAAAATTACTACCCTGGGAATTTGATGTACCAATTTACCCCAATGAGGCCGACGGACTTTTGGCGCTTCATCTCCTAAGGTTAGGTTTTTGGATGTCTACGGTTTTCCATTGTTTCTCAATAATAGATAAGTCTTCGAGCATCATTGTAACATAGTTCAAAAGACATGTAACCATCACATCTATTCTCAGAGATAAGCTACCATCACTTGAGCTAGTTTGTTTCCATTTGACATGTAAACAGTTTTCAAGACTTTGTTATTAATGATTGAAGCTTTTTTTCGATGTATCTTTGTGCTTTTGTTTATATATGTATTTCATTTATTTCCTTCATAAATCTATAACAGTGGTATCAGAGCAGTCTTCTCTTTCTCTTTGTTTTTTGCATGTTCCCAACGAGGTCAGGGTATAAGGAGCTAGGGCTTGAATTGGTTGAACCTTTAGAAGATCGACTTCGTTGAACCTAATGAACTAACATGGTGGAAGAAAATAAATGTGAGGGAGTAAGAGATCCTTTCAAAATATTGCTTGAAGAAGCCCTCGAGCGACAAAGGAACGTGATGATGGACAAATTTTCCCAAATCCTTCGTCAGATGCCCACCGACAATGCATCGTCATCTAACAGTCACTACAGAGGTGCCACCCACTTCAAGGTATAAGTAAACTTCAATATCCCTATATTCGAAGGTAAAATAGATGCATATGTTGATGATAAAAGGTTGAATTTGTTGGGAGGTTATTTTTCGGTCCATAGTTTCTCTGATAGGAAGAATATTAATTTTTCATTGCTCAAGGCTTACCCCCATGTCAAGAAATGGTGTGAAATTTATTGTGAGAAAAGGGTCAAGGAACCCTCTATTTTTACAGATGCCCCCTCTTGGAACTATTTTTGAGACGTTGTCAAGAAACAATATTACCCCGTGGGGAGAAATGAATACAAGTAATTATAGTGGACCACACTACAGCAGCAAAGTGACCAAGATGTACATGAGCTCACAAATGTTTTTCATACTCTACGCAGAAAGTTGGGTATCAAAGACTCTGAGCGCCATATAGTGCTAAAGTATTGTGGTTTTTTACACAAATACATTCACGAATAAATGGAGTTCTTTGACATCGCCTCACTTGGTGCAGCATATTATTACGCTGCCAAGCCTTTGAACAAAAATTTAAACAAAAGAACCGTGATTTTGGATCTGCAAATCAAAAGTAGGGAAAGAGTGCCCCCAAACCATAGAAAAAAGGACAGAGCCATGGAAGCGAGACCCAGGACAACCCATCGAAACCACAAAAAATAATGGCACTAAGAAGATGAATAACGACACAGGAAAGTGTGTGAGTTCCATAAGAGCCCCACCCACAACAAAAATGAGTGTCACGCCAAGCAGTGATTGGTGGCTGAGTTGAAAGCTTTAGATTCCAATGCATGTTTTGATTCTATTCCATAACCCGACAAGGGGAATGATAAGGGGAAGCATATTATTGGCATAGAACCCAATGCCACCATTGCCACCACCAAGGTCCAGAAGATTCAGCTCGAAGATCCAAAGGAGGGGGCGCATCCCTTCCACTCAAATATGTGGGTGAAGGATTCTCCATTGCAATTCATTGTCGACAATGGGAGCCAAAATAACCTAATTTCAATAGAATCCGTGAAGCGGTTGGGCCTACCGACCACACCACACCCATAGTCATACATCATTGGGTGGCTTCACCAAGGATGAGATCTTTGTGTCAGCCAATAGTGTCACCTTCCCTACAGCATCAAGCCCTTCGCAGATGAGGTACTTTGTGATATTTCTCCTCTTAAAGTTTTTGATGTATTATTAGGCCAACCATATTTGTAGAAGTGTCATGTTGTGTACAATTCTAGGCCCCGCACTATTATTATTACTCTAGGCAATAATTTATATATGATACCAGAGGTAGCCCCACCTATCGTCATCTATTTGATCTCTACTAAGAAATGCCATAAGATCATCTCCCAGACCAGGAAATTAGTTTTCTTTTTTATTTTGTCTCAAACTAGTGGAATATCGTGGCTATGTCCATGGCCCTGGGGAAAGGTTCCTCCATGCAACAAAATCAAGTGGATAAGGTCATGGAATAATACAAGGACATCTTCTCCTCACCCACAGGGGTACCCTTACACTGTTAGGTCAAGCATTCGATCGATCTGACCCTCGGAGAACCTCTATCCAATGGACCAATATACTACCTCTCCATTTTCGAAAATGAAGAGATCAAGCAGAAAATCCAGGAGTTGTTGCAAAAATGGCACATCCAACCAATTTCCTCACCTTGTGGGAGCCCTATTATACTTGTATAGAAGAAGGATAGAATCTGGAAGCTCTGCATCGATTATCAAGCATAGAACAAAATCATTGTCATGAATAGATATCTGATCCTATAGATTGATGACATTCTTGACCATGTCAAGGGGGGCAAGTACTTCAGCAAGATCGATCTGAAGTCTGCCTATCACTAAGTTCCAATAGAGCCCACAAATGTATGGAAGACCTCCTTCAAATCCAAGGAGGGCATTTTTGAATGGTTGGTCATGCCTTTCAGATTGAAAAATACACCTAAAACTTTTATGAGGCTAATGGATGACATATTGTGTCCCTTCACCAACTCGTTCATGGTTGTATATCTAGACGACATTCTCATCTTCAATAAGAGTTTGGAAGAGCACTTGCAACACATTCGACAGGTCATTCAAATCCTACGGCAGCACAAACTATGTGCCAACCTGGAGAAATGCACCTTTAGCATGATCTAGGTCCAATATTTAGGTTACATCATATATGAGCCAGGCACGCATGTGGATGCAACTACGATCCAATTCATTTGGGATTGGCCAACCCCAACCACTCTAAAATATCTTTGCAGCTTTTTAGGCCTTGCCAATTTTTTTCGGAGTTTCATGTTAGGATTCTCCCATATCACTTGGCCTTTGAGTCAGGTTACCAAGGGAAGAGCGAAATTAATTTTTTCCTATTCTGAGTTCCAACAGAAGGCGTTCATTGGGTTTAAGCATCACCTTTGCTCTGCACCTGTACTGACATCTCTAGACCTGCAACAACCATTTGAAATCAAGACAGATACCTCTGAATATGCTATCAATGCAATTCTCACCCAGCAAGGGAATCCAGTGGCCTATCATAGTGAGACACTTTATGATACAATTTGGAAGTACCCCACATATGATAAAGAGATGTATTTTATCATGCAGGATTTTCAGAAATGGAAACATTAAATTTTGGGAAGGATACAATCATCTAAACAAATCAACGACCTTTTCATTTTATACATATACAAGGGAAGTTGCATAATGATCTCCATCAAAAGTGGTTTACATTTATTTAATAGTTTCACTTTAACATTGCCATCACCAATCCAACCATCAAGAAGAAAGGCTTGTACACTCCTCTTCCTACTCCAAACTAGCCCTAGGAATCCATCTCCATGGACTATTTGTTGGGCCTCCCTTCTACCAAGCATGGTAATGACTGTTTATTTTTTTTCATGGACAGATTTTGTAAGACGGCTATCTTGTTGGCTTGCAAGAAGAGTATCACAGAAGAATACACTGTCAAAATATTATTTGAATGAGTATGGGTACATTTTGGAATCCTACAGACCATGATATTAGATTACGATAGCAGGTTCTTGAGCAAATTTTGGTCAATCTTTTGGACATTATTAGACACTAAGCTCACCAAGTCGACAACATTCCATCCCCAGACTGATGGCCAGACAGAGTTCATCAACAGGATGATAGTGCACATACTACGCATGTACAATTCCAAGCATCCATGAACCTTGAATGAGAGCCTTCCTTATGTGTAGCACGGTTATAATAGAGCTCTCCATAGCTCGACTAGTTGCAGGCCTTTTCAGGTGGGTTTGGGTTTTCAACCATTGTGTCTAATAAATGTTATCATGCCTCATGTGACTAAATAGACAGAATCCACCGATATAAAATCTGAGGCTAATAAAGCAACCCAGTTTATTGAACACATCCAACACATCTACCACCAGGTGCACGACATCTTGGATAAGTCTAATGCCAAGTACAAGAAATGACATGATCAACATTGGGTGCCACATAAGCTTTAGGTGGGAAACAAATTTTAGTTGTATTTGCAGAAAGAACGCCTTATTGGATTCCATTGGAAGCTCAAAATACTTCTATATGGGCCTTACACTGTCACCAAGGTTGTGGGAGACAATGCTTCTGAGCTCAACATTCCCCCATTCTTTTATGAATAAAATATCAATAAAATATTAATAAATATTAAAATAATTAATAATTAATTATTAAATATTATTATGTACAAAGAGGTTAATAGTCAAAAAGACATGATTATTCACCCTCCATGCCCAGTCATTGCCTATATATGCAAACCACCACAAAGGTATTGTATCACCATTCATATTTTTATCAATAATACATTTACTTACTTACATACTTACACAACTCTACATTCATTTACACTCTTGCAACTCGTTCTCTCTCTAATCCTGGTATTAGAGCCACCATTGTGCATAATTTTCAATTTCTCCGCTACACACACTGACGCATTCATCCACCTCTTGTTTTTCTAACCATGTTCTTCCAACTTCTTCCTTCTACCGCACCATATTCCACAGTTATTAAACTTCCTACCCTGATTCGTTGTGCCCTTGTCTCTCCTTTCATTTCTCATTACCGTGTTACCTTGTTCTACCCCGATCGATACCCTGTCACCAGTCCACTCGCATTCCTCTCACCTGTACCACTTCACCTGTGTCACCGCATCCACCGTGCATCCAACGACCCAAAAACACCAACACCTTGTCCATTTTTCCATCTCGTTTTGTCGTCGCTGCGGCCGACGACCCTGACTCTCTGACTATGCTTCCTTCATCACCTCCCCTTTTCCGAAAACCCCCCAACCATGACTACTCTCCTATTTAACTATATCAGTTTCCATGAGTCAAATGTGGGTTCAGCAGTTGCCAAATACATATCAGGTCAAGACACCCTTCATGAACTATCGTATTCACTATTCATATCGTTACACAAATCAGCAGTTGCCAAATACATATCCGATCAAGACACCCTTCAAAGAAATTCCAAGGAGAACTTGACAAGATGTGATGGTGTATTGATAATGTTGAAAGGAAGCAAGAAGAGTTAGGACAAGGTCAAAGTAAAATACTGGCAACCAAAGAAGGAATGGAAATTGATGTCAAAAAAGTAATTAACATTGAGAAAATGTTGTTAGGCATACATGCCCAATTAATGGGAGGGTATAACAAATTTTTTAATCTTCTAATCACGCAATCACCATCACAAAATCCCAAGAATCCAAAAGGCGAAGTTTTTCCAAGTCAAGAAATTTCACAAATGTCGCATATACAATTCCAAGGAAGTCAGTATTATACCAAATTTCTAGAAAAGGAATATCAACGAGTTAAAAGAGAATTACCTAAGTATGATGGTAAGGATCATAGAGGTTCCATTATCTTGGTCAACAAAATGGAGGCAAATTTTTATTCAAACTGCCAATCGATGAACGAAAAAAAATTATGACCGCATCTAACAACTTAGAAGCTAAAGCATACGACTAGTTGGTATGGTGGTCAAACAAATGTGAAGCACGTTCATTTATTTGGAAGAATTTTGTAGATGCATTACTATAAAGATTTCATGACGAGGAAGAATATGATAGCTATGAAAATTTTGTTGTTGGCTTCAAGGGGTCTAAACACAAGTTCAGAGTAATTGCGCTAGCAATAAAACCCTCTATTATCAGCCCTTTTGGCAACGATCTGCTCCACATACCAAGTTATCACCCAAGGCAATATTAGGGGATGCTATAACAAGGCTTATGCATCCATAGGGACTATGGAGTGTGGCTTTAGGGCTTATCCTCACTTAAGGCTTATTCATAGCTTTGAATCAGTATGCTAAATATACAAAAAAAAATCGAAAAATCTCTTTAACTATCTTGCACACTACGCCTTTATATCTTAACATGCATTATTCATCATATAAAATAGAAATATAACCTTCATGATGTAATCATAGATATAATATACATAAAAACCCTAATCTAGCGTAGATAACTTATAAAAATAGACAACATCAAAACACTTCGAAAATACTCATATATTCCTTCAAGTCCTTCTTTATTAAGTAATATTCTTCAATTACAATCCTTCTCACCTTGCCCACACAGCTGCACGGGCCTGCGCACACAGTTGTAGACTTACCAAGGTCTTCACGCACACAGTCGTTGGAGCCTTCCACTTTGCCCAAAACATAGAAAGTTAATGCAATTACAGACTGAGATCTAACATAACATAACTAAAATATATCCTTGAGTAACTAAGATAGCTCTTTATATAGCTTTTCATTTTACAATACCATAGTCCAAAAACCATGGGTGGAGCTCAAAATATTAAAAATAATCCCATCCTTTTACAAAATAAGGGACTTTGACCCACCCCAAAGCCCCTTCGACTCTTAAACATCTGCGCGAAGCGCACTCCGCTCCTCAAAATGCGGATCTTTGAAAAAAACTTAGACCAAGGGGCACCTTGCCCAACATTTTTTCAACTCAAAAAAAAAGGAAGTGTAAGTGAATACACCTATGAATGGGAAGTATTAGCTGTAAGACAGAGAGGTTTTACCAATGAATAAATACTAAAAATGTATAGGTGTGGACTTAAGGAGTATATACGAGCATAATTGAAGTTGTACAAGCCCAAAACTATTGAAAAAGCAAGGCATGCAGTAATAATTATTGAGAGAAATCATAAATTCAATTTATCATCATTCAAGGAATACGAAGGCCAACAACAATACTCGGGAAAAAAAATAAACAAATAAATGTTGGTATTGTGGATACAAATGGACTTCAAGATACAAATGACTTAACAAGAAGTTATATAGCTATGAATTCAAGAAGCAATCAGACACTTCAAGTAATGAGTCAGAAAAAATCAAAAAATATAAATATAAAATATAAAATATAAATATAATAATAATAAATAAATAAATATAAATATAAATAAAATAATATATATATAAAATAAAATAAAATATAAAATATAAAAAATAAAAATAAATAATAATAATAAAAATAGTAATTGTCGCAAATGTGGAGAAAACTGGACGTTGGGGCATAAATGTGAAGATGAATCCTTGCGTTACTATAAAATAGTAGATGGAAAGAAAACTGTATTAGAAGAACATGATGAATAAATCGTTGTCACACATAGTGAAGATTCAAATTTTGAGGAACTGCCATTAGTTGCAATTTCATGTGACTGGAAAAACCATGATGAAAATAGCAACTCTCCAAAATATAAAGAACAACAAGCAACTGCAAAATATGTTCCACCGCATCTTTGAAAGAAGAGAAACTAGTTTCCAAGCAGGAGCATTAAGCTTACTACACCACCAACAAACATGATGAGGAAATTGCACCTAAAACCCTAAAGCTTAAAGGAATCATAAGAGGAAAAAATTTCAATATAATTATAGATTATGGCAGTACTCACAATTGTATAAACATTGATCTTGCTAAACAACTTGATCTTTGTATATGCCCAATCAAGGACCTGACCATGTATGTCACTACTGGGAAAAATTTCAAATAAATAGGAGAATGCCATAAGGTTTTAATCTAAATACAAGAGCTAGAACTACAAACAGAGCTATTTGCCCTAGCACTCAAAGAAATGGATGTAGTTCAAGGTACAAAATGGATGTAGTTCATGGAGTTTAACTAGCAAGGATGACATTATAAATTATATGGTGTTAACACTCCCAGCTTCAAGGAAGGTACAAATACTCTTGACAACGGCACCAGTCAACGTAAAGATGCGACTCCATACAACATGTTCAACTAGAGGAAACCTTTATGGCTATGATTTGAGGACAAAGCATCTCTAAAGGGGGTGGCAATGTTATGAATAAAATATTCAAAAAATATTAATAAATATTAAAATAATAAATAATTACTTAAGTAATTAATTATTAAATATTATTACGTATGAAGAGGTTAATAGTAAAAAAGACATGACTATTCACCCTTCATGACCAGTCACTACCTATATAAGAAAACCACCATGAAGGTATTGTATCACCATTCATATTTTTATCAATAATACATTTACTTACTTACATACTTACACAACTCTAAATTTAATTACACTTTTGCTACTGGTTCTCTCTCTAACACATTCGTTGTCCTACACCTAGTTTTCAATGTGGACTGCCTTTAGACATGCTTTCCATCATTATTGAACACTACATTGCAAAATAACTGAAACCAATAGAGCTAAACCTATATTGCATGCAACAGGACACAATTGATCGAATCATGGACACAGAGATCAAAAACACTCACCAGTAGAAGATCCAACTGTATTAGGTTGTCAAAGTTGGCCAACTTCTATACCAAGGAAAGTGGCTAACCAGGGACCAAGTTCAGCAAAAGTTTCCTCATTTCATGGAGTCACTCTGTTAGTGTCAGTCTAGTCATACTACCATCAGTGATCAAAACTGCTCTTTTGCATTTGCATATTAGGTGTCTCATACCGAATAAATTTCACCATTCCGCCAGGTCATGGATTCATTGATGGTAGTAATTTTTTATCAGTTTTCCCTCATAAGGTACTTGTTGATTTTCCTTTCTATGGTCTTTAGTCATTAGTCACTTTTCATATTAGTAGGTCATAGGATGGGTCTCATTAGTTTCTAGGGTCTCACCATGGTCAAATTAATGAGTCAAATGTCAATAATATCAGCAAGGTCATGAGGAAGTCAATAAATTCAAAGTCACAGCACCTGGAAGATCAAAGAGACATTTTATTCAGCGTGATGTAATTTTCACCTCAAAACCATGTTTTGAGGTGAAAACATGATATTTATCCTTTATTATTATCATTCATTATGTAATTTTATATCATCATATGTAATAAGTCACAATTCAGAAGTTGTTATCTCCACAAAGTTATGTCCCTGCCTTCGGAAGAGTTTTCCACATCATGTTCAGTGCCAAATCATCTTCCAAGCAGATCCATCAGAAAGAGCCCGGAAAGAGCTTTCCAATGGTATACTACACTCTCAAAACTGACTTCTGGATTGAAATTTATGCTTAAGTGAAGTAAAAATCCATATATCCTCATATACCCCCTATTTCCCATTAAACTTTGTATTATTAAAGTTTAATATTCCTTTAAATAATCCCTTTTCCCCCTTTCTGATTATAAAATCGCATTATAAAGATTTTAAATACATATGCGATTTATTCCATAAACCACTTCCCCACCATACCTTGTAGAACTTTATAATAAACAATATCAAAGTTTATTATAAAGTTCCGTCGTTCCCAACCACTTCCCCTCCATGCTTTGAAATGTTATAATAAAACGTTATTATAATAAACCCTGCCGCAATCGCAATCCTTCCCTTCTCTCCAATCGCAACGTTTATTTGAGCGCCCCGATCACTCCAATCGCAAATATCTCCGATGCGATTGATCGCATCGCAAGTCTTGCGCCCCTCCTTCGATCCTCCAATCGCAACATCCTCCGATCGCAACCCCTCCTCCGATCTCCCGATCCGCTCCTCCGATTAATAGCTCCCGATTATCCCTCAGCCGTCGATCTCACCATCCAATCTGACGGTCCTCCGCCAATCGGAATGTTGCAATCGCACCATTTAAATCTTGCGTCTAATTGAAACCTGCCGATTGATAATCCCCGATCGCTCCTCAACCGTTGATTTGTCCCCACCGATCTGACGGCTCAAAGTCAATCGGGCCATCGGCATCAGCATTTCCCATATGTGTTGCACTCTGCTCCGATATTGCAATTGTGATTGACCCCGGGCCCACCATACAGTACTTCCGCCCATTCGTAATATAATGGCCCTTTTCCCTTTGTTAAAATCAAATCTTATTTATTTTGTTTTATACAAAGGCTTTGGTTAATCCGTCGGCACATTATATTTCCCCGCTCCTATCTCGATTGCGATTACACCATCACAAATATGTGTTTTCGACTGTTTTATTATATATCGCATACCTTGCTCCTCCCCTCGATCCCGATTGTGATTTCAAGACTCCATTATATATTTCCTCCCCTTCCGATCACGATTATGCGGGTCCCGCCTCCTTCCTTCCCCTTTTTTCCATTTAGAATTAAATTTTCCCTTCACCCAAGGCAAAAGTTTCATTCCAAAGGCATGTTTATTAAAAAGTCGGTTTTACTCAAACGGAAAGTAAAGGAAACAGTCAGTTGGTCGAGAAATCTTATTTAAAACAAAGATTGTTACAGCAGCAGCAAAATAGGAAATATGTTCATCGGATTACCTATTTTCTTTCATACAGCCTAACAGCAAAATCTCCAAGTAGTCAAATGCTATGTTGTCCCTTATTTTTAGGGGCAGATTGTTGTATTTATTTACTATGATTGTATTTCATTTCTTCAGCTGTTAGAACAGCTCCCTTCTCTGTGGATCTATGTTCCCACATTTCAGTGTATTTATTGTAATTTCAAATCATTTGTAAGGAGTCTGAAGTCTGTAAACTCAGAAAGTAGGGGAATAGTGTGGAAGAAAACTCTGTGCTCCATTGTACAGTTTGACAGGAATTAATAAGAGATGTAGCTCTGATTTGTGGGATCCACATGGTATGAGATTTAGCATTTTTTATTCTCCTTTGTTTCATATGTGAATTTTTATGTGCTCCATTCATCCATAAACATTTCCTTTTGAATGCTTTCAAGATAGAAAGGTAGAATCCATTTTAAATGCTCTGCCTTGGGAAATCATTCATACTCTGTGTTTTTATTCTGTTTGAAAAGGATCCATTTGGTGTGCCCTTTTCTGCTCCTCACCAATCTTTCCATACCATCCTCATTAAATCTTAATTGTTAATTTTCCTGCCTATCTTGCCCCATGAAATACCATGTGTCCTGATTTAATTCCCGGTTTCAACTATCCCATTTTTGTCCCACACATCCCTGAAAATTCATTCATTTTATTAAAACCTTTTTTCCATCATTTTATCTAGCCTAATATCAGTCCATTTATTGTGTCCCATTGAATATTCTTTCACGGATAGAGCCCTCTCCTATCCTTGTAGGGCTAGCTACAAGGTTGAGCGTGGTTTAGTTGTTACCATGTTTTGCCCTTTCAGCCTGGGGTCCAATTCGGGTGCTAACATCTCTGGCGACTCCACTGGGGAAGCTCAAGATTGTTTGTTTGTTAGTGTTATTTGTTTTATAAACTACAGAAGAAGCCTGAAGTTATGCCAGGTGGCCTTCGAACTACATATTTCTTTGCAAGTGCATAAGTAGATAAACACTGCTTCAGTCAATCTCCGGTCTAGTTTTATAAACGTAACATCTGACTTGCAAGATTTTCCCCAGTACATCAAATAATTCTAGACTTTTGAAAGATGATGTTTAGACTTTTGCAAGGCTGTAAATAAATTTTTTGTAAAGTAGAAATTCGACCACACTGGCTTCAAGAAGATACATCAAGGCTAATCCAGATCCAAATCCTCCCCCTGTGTTTGAAAATCTGAATCTTATCCCAAGAATTGTCAGAAGACAAGAAGGATCATTAAGCCCCAGACCCGTCTTCAGATCCTATACTTGGCCCAGTGAATGGTTTTTTGTAGAAGACCTTTCGTTTGACGAGAATTTTGAGCTTTTTTTATTTAGGAATAAGTCTAAAACCGACATTGATGATACAGTTTTAGATCCTGACTTCCTTGTAGATATTGAAGTCCAAAGAACAAATTCCTCCATTAACAATTACATTTTGAATTCTCCTCAGTCCATCACTGTAACTAATATCCTTGGGCCTTCAGAATCATTAAAAACAGTCTTTCTTCCTCCCAATTCACCAGCATTCCCATCATCAATTCCCAATTGTCATCTCCTCCATTAACACCTCCATCAAATCCTATAAATCTTGTTGTAAATCCACCCAGAGTTATGGCTGCCAGGTATGCACCCCTGGTCTTACCCCAGGTCCTCAACGATATGTCGACTGACTACCAAAGTAAAATTCCTATTTTTGACGCCACTCAAAGCATCACAGCTCAGCAACATGTCGATAAAATGAATGACTTTTTTTATTTACATGAGGTAGAAGCAGAGAATGTAACGACAAGGTTGTTTGTTCAAAGCTTCGGAGGCGAAGTAAGAAAATGGTTTAGAGCCTTACCACCAGGCTCAATTCACACTTTGTAGGAGTTGCACACTCAGTTCCTAGACCGGTGGGAGGTAAAAAAGAACCCGCTCCAAATTTTGTCTGAGTATGAGAACTTTAAAATAAATGTGGGTGAAACCGTGCAGGATTGTTGTTTAAGATTCAATGCTGTATATAATTCTATTCCAGCTAATTTGAAGCCTCCTGTGGGACTAGCATTGTTGAAATTTTCCGACGGTTTTGATGCCGACATGGCATATCAGCTGCGTGAAAGAGACCTGTCTTCACTTGAAGACATGCAGAAGATAGTGATAAACGTTGAAGCTAATCTGCTGGCTAAAAGAGCACAAGCCAGAGCTGAGAAAAGAGTCACAATAAAAGAGGAGGCCTCTACTTCAGACAGTAAAATGGACACTCTGATCAGAACAGTAGAAAAAATGGTTGATAGGTTAACCATTGCAAACAGACCGGATCCTCAAATAAGAAATCCGAATTTCATAGGGCAGCAGCCGCAATTCAGAATTAAACAGAGAGAGCAAAGAACGTTGGACCAAACTACGCCACCACAGTAGCAGATTAAAACTCCATTACAGCAGAACTACGTGCAAGGGACAGATTCAGATGACGATGATCCTGTGATTGAGGCTAATCACTTTTTCACAGTTGATGGTGCGCCAATTTTCCTCACAGAAGACGAAGAATACACAGTGGCAACTCCAGACATTCAAAAAGACCAAAATTTCATTTTGGCCAATGATACAGTACTGGAAGAGGAGTCCGATGATTACCAGATAGGGTATATGAACTCTTTGTTGGCTCAACAAATTCAGTACTCTTTAAGGAACAGAGAGGTTACAATCAATCCCATTCAAAAGAGAAAGGAACTCCAAATGAATAACGATGCACAGAAGAAAGCTAAGGAACCGGCTGATCCTTTTTCTAGTAAAGCGCCTGCAGTTACTAATACAGCCAATGAAAAGAAACAGCAGAACACAGTAAAGGAGCCAATAGAGAAGAAATAACCACCCATTAAAGAGGTAGAGAAAGCTCCCTCCTTTAATCTAGAAAATGAAATCTCTAAGTTAAAAGTGTCTATGCCCCTCACAGAGTTGGTGAAGAATAGTGCGTATAAAACTCAGGTGTCCAAAGTCTTGCAAATAGACTCTGTCTCTGATATGGTCAATGTAGAAGATGACTACCCTGAACTTATTTTCGGTCCAGCCACAGAAGAATCTGAAGAAAATGAAGTCCCTCCTTTTTACCTGAGTCTTAGAGTACATGAGTTTATCCTGCATAATGCTATGTTGGACTTTGGGGCCTCACATAATTTGATGCCCAAAGCTGTCATGGAGAAGATAGGCCTTGATATCACTCGAAAATATCATGATTTGTATTCCTTTGACTCGATTAGGGTCCACTGTATTGGTCTAATCAAAGATTTGGTAGTGTCTTTAGATCAGATTCCAGCAAAGAATGTCTTGATGGATGTAGTTGTTGCTTATGTCCCACTAAGGTTTGGAATGTTTCTATCTAGGTCTTGGGGTGCCAAACTTAAGGGAACTATGCAGCTTGACTTCTCTTATGCCACTATCCCTGTATTCGGCCAGTTGAGAAAGCTATATAGGGAAAAGAAAATGAAATATATGATTACTAGAAAAGACAAGCCTGTAAATCATCCCATTAATGTTGTCCATACAAATTTAGAGTCTTTTGTCTTGTATTTTGATGGTGGTTTAAATGATGAGAATGTTCAATTGGTACAAGTAGATGAAATACCTGAGATCTCAGAGAGTTTCAGAGAAGTCCTCAAACAGGAAAAGGACAAAGCAGCAAACACTTCTGAACCTCCTGCCTGCCAGCAGCAAAAGGACAATGAGCAGCCAAAAATCAGCCAAGGTAAAGAAGAGAAAAAAACAAATTTCCAGCATCTTCAAGAAGAAGAAGAAGGCCTGTGGAGTATGGATTTTGATGGAGCTATTGGTAAGGATGGAGCTGGTATTGGAATATGGATTAGGAGCCCTGTTTTCCAACCTGAGAAGGTTCCAAGTAATGTTAGATTTTGTGCTTATAAGTTAGCTTTTGATTGCTCTAACAATGAAGCAGAATATGAGGCTTTGATTGCAGGCCTCAAAATTTTGAAGAAGTTGAATGCAAAAAGGATTTCTATGTATGGCGACTCTGAATTAATAATCAAACAAGTGAAGGGAGAATACCAAACTAAGCATCCAAGATTGAGGGCATACAGAAATGCAGTCCTGGACATTTTAAAGACATTCCCAGAGTATACTCTGACAGCAGTATCCAGGATGCAGAATCCGATTGCCGACTCCCTGGCCACTACTGCCAGCAACTTGAAGATTCCCATGAACTCCAGTAATAAGTTTGAAATATATGTCAAACATAGGCCTGCTCTTCCAGACAATTTAAGGTTATGGCAAGTATTTTGGGATGATAATGAGATTAATGCATTTTTACAGGGTGATGGAAAATTCAAAGATACTCCCATAGAAGGTGAGTATGAGGTGGATGATCAGGATTTAGAAGCAAACCAGATGGACATATTGCAGCTAAAGGATAATGTAATTCCTAGAGGTCTCATACCTCTAGAGGAGCTTTTTGATCAGGTGATGTCGCAAAGAAGCCAAGCTTGGTGCCCACAGAGAAAGGAGTTGAAGATGTGAATATTGGAACAGCTGATCAGCCCAAGTTTGTCAAATTGTTAAAGGCATTATCCCCTGAGGTAAAGGAGAAGTATGTTAAATTTCTTTCTGAATTTTCTGATGTGTTTGCATGGGATTATTCAGATTTGAAAGTGTATGATAAGAACATAATTCAGCATACAATTCCTATAAAGCCGGATCAGAAGCCTTTCAGACAGAAGCTGAGAAGAATCAATCCAAAGTTGCTCTCATCAATTGAAAAGGAGGTAAATAGGTTGTACAAAGTAGGAATCATAGTTCCTATTATATTTTCTTATTGGATTTCGAATTTAGTCCTAGTGCGTAAAAATACTGGAGAAATAAGACTGTGTATAGATTTTCGGAACTTGAATAAGGCATCCTTAAAGGATAATTACCCACTTCCGAAAATGGACCATATTTTGCAGAGAGTAGTTGGAGCATCTAGGATGTCACTACTTGATGGCTACTCGAGCTACAATCAGAACTTGGTGCATGAGAAGGACCAAGATAAAACTGCCTTCACAACACCCTGGGGAACCTTCTAGTATGCCAAGATGCCCTTCGGACTGAAGAACGTTGGAGCTACCTTCCAGCGTGCAATGGACATTGCTTTTGCAAATGAAAAAGATGTTTTTCTTGTTGTTTAATTGGATGACTTGACAGTGTTTTCAGGTTCAGATGATGAGAATTTGCACCATTTAAGAGTAGTTTTTCAGCGTTGCAGAAAGTTTGGGATTTCTCTCAATCCCAAAAAGAGCCTTTTTTCCATGGATGAGGGAAAATTTCTCGGGCATATCATCTCTAAATATGGCATCCGCATAGATCTAGCCAGAGTGGAGGCAATTCAGCTCATAGATCTTCCACGGAACAAGAAAGAGATTCAAGTTTTCAATGGTAAGATGAATTTTTTGCGCAAATTTATACCTAATATGGCTGAACATTTGAGAGAAATGACCAATATGTTGAAGAAAGATAGCACTGTTAAGTGAAGCGAAGAAGCTATCAAGTCATTCAATTTGGTAAAGTTTTCTTTGTCTAATGCCCCAGTTCTGATCAGTCTCAACTATACTCAAGATTTTATTATATTTTCGTTCGCATATGAGCATACTATGGTTGTTGTTTTAATGCAAAAGAGAGATGAAGTAGAAAAGCCAATTGCCTTTTTCAGTAGGACTATTAGAGATGTTGCTTTAAGATTTAATATTATTGAAAAACAGGCATTGGCCCTTATCAAGGCATTGAAGGATTTTAGGGTCTATATTCTGCATTCACACACTATAGCATATGTCCCTAACACAGCAGTCAGGGATGTGCTCATGCAAACTGATCCAAAAGGTCGAAGAGGAAAATGGATAGCAGCTATGTTGGAGTATGATCTGGAGATCAAGCCCACGAAATTGATCAAAGGCCAAGGTTTGGCGAAATTGATGGCCCAATCAAATCTGCGTGCTTTAGATATAAACCTCATTACAACGATGTCAGAAGAGGAATATGAAGGTTTGATGGCTCCTATTTTAGATATTTTTCTACAGTCCCCTTGGTATTCAGATAGTGTGTATGTTATTCAGCATTTGTCACCTCCTCCAGGCATGTCTAAAAGTAAAGGTAGATCTTTGAAGCTTAAATCTGCAAAGTATTGCATTTTAAAAAGTGCTCTGTTTTGGAAGGATCCATGAGGCATTTTGCTAAATTTCCTGGTTGAAGAAGAAGCTCAGAAGGTAATGCACGATTTCCATAAAGTTGACTGTGGCGGTCACTTGTTTTGGAAGACTACAGCCAACAAGGTATTGAGAGTCGAGTATTATTGGCCCACATTGTTTTCTGATTTATATAAAACAGTGATGAATTGTCATGAATGTCAAATTTTCCAAGGGAAGAATAAATTGCTTCCGCTTCCTTTGAAACATATTTCAGTGAATGCGCCCTTTCAGCAGTGGGGGCTCGATTTTATAGGAGAAATACATCCTACATCCTCAACACAGCACCGATGGATATTGACTGGGACAGATTACTTTA
Source organism: Pinus albicaulis (assembly GCA_034641835.2). Taxonomy (NCBI): domain Eukaryota; kingdom Viridiplantae; phylum Streptophyta; class Pinopsida; order Pinales; family Pinaceae; genus Pinus; species Pinus albicaulis. The sequence continues at coordinate 619,691,834 of CM076584.1, read as the reverse complement.
CGAAATGGATCGAGGCCATCCTTTCCAGGCAAGTGACTGACATGGTAATTATTCAATTCCTGGAATCGAATATTTTATCTCGTTTTGGCTGCCCATGTAAAATTGTGACAGATAATGCAGCCGCGTTCAAATCAAAGAAAATGATCGATTTCTGTGACAAATACAACATCGTGCTGAGCCATTCAACAACGTATTATCCACAAGGTAACGGCCTGGCAGAGTCATCAAACAAATCGCTGGTGAATATAATTAAGAAAATGTTGGAGGCAAACAAAATAAATTGGCACCGAAAGCTTATCAACGCACTGTGGGCAGACAGAGTCAACAGTAAAAAATCAATAGGTATGTCACCTTTTGAGCTGGTTTATGGTACTGATGTTGTCTTTCCTACTTCTCTTATAGTTCCAGTTATGATATTGTTACAAGAATTTGGTAGCGAATATGATGACAACCAGCAAATGATCAACCAAATGATTCACCTTCAACAAACAAGAGAAGAAGTGTCGCAGAAAGCAAGTCAGTTGCAGGACAATATTAAAAAGATCTATGACAGGAAAACAAAAGCAGAAAAGTTTCAGCTAGATGATGTAGTGTTGAAATGGGATGCAAGAAATGAAGACAAAGGGAAGCACGGTAAGTTTGACAACCTTTGGAAGGGACCATACAGAATTACAGCATACAGGGGACAGAATGCCTTCTTGATTTCAGAAATGGATGGCCAGGATTGTCCGGGTGGATCAGTAAATGGTAGGCTATTGAAGCACTACCATTGTTGAAGACATGAAATTAGAATATATCTCATCATCATTGTATATACCATGTTATTTTGATCAGAATTCAAATGCACAGTCATTCAATTTTGGGGCCTGAGGTGAAGGCTATAAAACTTGGGTGATATGTGTATGGTTTGGTTTCATTTCAGTTTTCAGTCTTAGTCTAGAGCCAGAGTCAGTTTGCATTTGTGTCAGTTTACATTTTTGACTCCATGCCCAATGGATAAGGCTACTTGGTCTACGGTGTTCTTGGCACCTCCAAGGAGCTACCATCCCCATTGGAGCCAATGTTAGTGTCGGTCTAGTCATACTGCCATCAGTGATCAAAACTGCTCTTTTGCATTTGCATATTAGGTGTCTCATACCGAATAAATTTCACCATTCCGCTAGGTAATGGATTCATTGATGGTAGTAATTTTTTATCAGTTTTCCCTCATAAGGTACTTGCTGATTTTCCTTTCTATGGTCTTTAGTCATTAGTCACTTTTCATATCAGTAGGTCATAGGATGGGTCTCATTAGTTTCTAGGGTCTCACCATGGTCAAATTAATGAGTCAAATGTCAATAATATCAGCAAGGTCGTGAGGAAGTCAATAAATTCAAAGTCATAGCACCTGGAAGATCAAAGAGACATTTTATTCAGCTGGATGTAATTTTCACCTCAAAACCATGTTTTGAGGTGAAAACATGATATTTTTCCTTTATTATTATCATTCATTATGTAATTTTATATCATCATATGTAATAAGTCACAATTCAGAAGCTGTTATCTCCATAAAGTGATTTCCCTGCCTTCGGAAGAGTTTTTCGCAGCATGTTCAGCGCCAAATCATCTTCCAAGTAGATCCATCAGAAAGAGACCGGAAAGAGCTTTCCAACGATATACTACACTCTCAAAACTTACTTCTGGATTGAAATTTATGCTTAAGTGAAGTAAAAATCCCTATATCCTCATATACCCCCTATTTCCCATTAAACCTTGTATTATTAAAGTTTAATATTCCTTTAAATAATCCCTTTTCCCCCTTTCCGATTATAAAATCACATTATAAAGCTTTTAAATACATATGTGATTTATTCCATAAACCACTTCCCCACCATACCTTGTAGAACTTTATAATAAATAATATCAAAGTTTATTATAAAGTTCCGTCGTTCCCAACCACTTCCCCTCCATGATTTGAAATGTTATAATAAACCCCGCCACAATCGCAATCCTTCCCTTCTCTCCAATCGCAACATTTATTTGAGCGCCCCGATCACTCCAATCGCAAATATCTCCGATGCGATTGATCACATCGCAAGTCTTGCGCCCCTCCTCCGATCCTCTGATCGCAACCCCTCCTTCGATCTCCCAATCCTCTCCTCCAATTAATCGCTCCCGATTATCCCTCAGCCGTCGATCTCACCATCCAATCCGACGATCCCCGCCAATCAGAACGTTCCAATCGCACCATTTAAATCCTGGCTCCAATTGAAACCCGCCGATTGATAATCCCCGATTGCTCCTCAACCATTGATCTGTCCCCGCCGATCCGACGGCTCAAAGTCAATCGGGCCATCGGCATCGGCATTTCCCATATGTGTTGCACTCTGCTCCGATATTGCGATTGCGATTGACCCCGGGCCCACCATACAGTACTTCCGCCCATTCATAATATAATGGCCCTTTTCCCTTTGTTAAAATCAAATCTTATTTATTTTGTTTTATACAAAGGCTTTGGTTAGTCCGTCGGCACATTATATTGCCCAGCTCCTATCTCGATTGTGATTACACCATCGCAAATATGTGTTTTCGACTATTTTACTATATATCGCATACCTTGCTCCTCCCCTCGATCCTGATTGCAATTTCAACACTCCATTATATATTTCCTCCCCTTCCGATCACGATTATGTGGGTCCCGCCTCCTTCCTTCACCTTTTTTCCATTTAGAATTAAATTTTCCCTTCACCAAAGGAAAAAGTTTCATTCCAAAGGCATGTTTATTAAAAATTCGGTTTTACTCAAACGGAAAGCAAAGGAAACAGTCAGCTAGCCGAGAAAGCTTATTTAAAACAAAGATTGTTACAGTAGCAGCAAAATAGGAAATCTGTTCATCGGATTACCTATTTTCTTTCATACAACCTAACAGCAAAATCTCCAAGTAGTCAAATGCAATGTTGTCCCTTATTTTTAGGGGCAGATTGTTGTATTTCTTTACTATGATTGTATTTCAGTTCTTCAGCTGTTAGAACAGCTCCCTTCTCTGTGGATCTATGTTCCCACATTTCAATGTATTTATTGTAATTGAAAATCATTTGTAAGGAGTCTGAAGTCTGTAAACTCAGAAAGTAGGGGAATAGTGTGGAAGAAAACTCTGCGCTCCATTATACAGTTTGACAGGAATTAATAAGAGATGCAGTTATGATTTGTGGGATCCATGTGGTACGAGATTTAGCATTTTTTATTCTCCTTTGTTTCATATGTGAATTGTTATGTGTTCCATTCATCCATAAACATTTCCTTTTGAATGCTTTCAAGATAGAAAGGTAGAATCCATGTTATATGCTATGCCTTGGGAAATCATTCATACTCTGTGTTTTTCTTCTGTTTGAAAAGGATCCATTTGTTGTGCCCTTTTCTGCTCCTCACCAGTCTTTCCATACCATCCTCATTAAATTTTAATTGCTGATTTTCCTGCCTATATTGCCCCATGAAATACCCTGTGTCCTGATTTAATTCCCGGTTTCAACTGTCCCATTTTTGTCCCACACATCCCTGAAAATTCATTCATTTTATTAAAACCTTTTTTCCATCATTTTATCTAGCCGAATATCAGTCCATTTATTGTGTCCCATTGAATATTCTTTCACGGAGAGAGCCCTCTCCTGTCCTTGTAGGGCTAGCTACAAGGTTGAGCGTGGTTTAGTTGTTACCCTGTTTTTCCCTTTCAGCCTGGGGTCCAATTCGGGTGCTAACACATTCAACAAAATAGGGACCATTGCTTCCTATGGGGGAATTATTGATCCAGGTGGATATTGGTGGAAACTTGCATATTCCACTTGGACCCCCATCATTTTTTTCAGTTCCTTTAATTGTATAACAATTTATTATTTTTGGCAGTTTTTAGGGACCTAGACTTCCAGAGCCGTTTTGAGGCCCTAAACGACACCTTTTTTGGAAACGGGAAAACTTGTTACAAATGGTTAGGGTTTGTAGTCGAAACTATTAGTCCTAGGGTATATATTTATAACAAGGTATTATATGTGTAAAATGAAGATCGTATGCCAAATTTATGACCCCAGGAAGTTGATGTACCAATTTACCCCAACGGGGCCCATATACTTTTGGCGCTTCATCTCCTAGGGTTAGGTTTTTGGATGTTTATGGTTTCCCATTGTTTCTCAATAATAAATAGGCCTTCAAGACCCATTGTAACACAATTCATAAGGCATGTAGTTGTCACATCTCTTCTTAGAGATAAGCTACCATCACCTGAGCTAGTTTATTTCGATTTTGCATGTAAATAGTTTTCAGTACTTTTTTATTAATGAATTGAAGTTTTGTTTTCGATGTATCTCTATGTTATTTTTTATGCCTATATTTCATTTCATTCCTTCATAAATTTGGATCAGTGGTATCAGAGCATTCTACTCTTTCTTTGTTTCTCTGTGCATGTCCCCAATGAGGTCGGGGTATAAGGATTTAAGACTTGAACTGGTTGAACCTTTGCAAGACTAACCTCGCAAACCCCAAATGCCTCCCATGGTAGAAGAAAATTAAGACAAGGGAGCAAGATATCCTTTCAAAATATTTCTCAACAAAGTCCTCAAGTGACACAGGAATGCGATGATGGAAAACTTTTCCCAGATCCTTCAGTGGATTTCCACCGGCAACGCATCTTCATTGAGTAGTCACTTCAGAGATGCCACCTCATTCAAGGTAAAAGTGAACTTCGATATCCCTATATTTGAAGTTCAAATAGATGCAGATGTTGTAGATAAATTTTTGAATCTGCTGGAAGTTTATTTTTTGGTCCATAGTTTCTTCGATAAGGAGAAGATTAATTTTGCACTACTCAAGACTTCCGCTCGTGTCAAGGATTGGTGGGAAAATTATTGTAATAAAAGGGTTGAAGAACCCTCGCTGTTTATAGTCGCCCCCTCTTGGAACTCTTTCCGAGATATTTTAAAGGAACAATATTACCCCGTGGGGAGCTATGAATACAAGTACATACAGTGGACCACACTACGCAGCAAAGGAACCAAGATGTGCATAAGCTCACAAATGTTTTTCATATTCTACACACAAAGTTGGGTATCAAAGACTCTGAGCGACATCTAGTGCTAAATTACTGTGGTTGTTTATGTTAGATTCCTATACCAATAGGTGTCATATATCATGATTGACTTGATGAGCTATGTAATATGTTCATACCTTTTCTTGTTGCAAAGGTTTTCCATATTATCAAAAAATCAAAAAATTTAAAAAATGTAAAGAGGGTATACCCTAAAAGAAAAATCAAAGGGTGAAAAGAATAAAAATGGCCAAAAAGGTGAAAGAAAATGAACCCCGCCAAAAGAAAGGCCAAGGAAAGTGTGCAAGTCTAAATGCCACTACTTTTTTCTCTTATGTAAATAAACGAATTGTGTGCAACTTGTATCTTATGCCACAATTGATGAACAGTCAAACAGTTTAAGCTTGGCTAGTTCATCTTTCAATTTTATGTTTTAAAGATAGAGAATAAGATCTGACCAAACTGTTTAATCTTGGCAGATAAGTAGATAGGTAGAGTAAATAAAAGGAGCTCAATAGTTTAATATGAGCCCTTCGATGTAATAAGGATAGAATTAGATAGACTTCCATATGTAAAATAAAAGTGTGATAAGGGTTTGCCAGTCTAAGTGCACCCTAATAAAGAAGAAAAAATGGTAGGGTAAAGTAGGTAGGGTAGGTAGATGATGTTGCAGAATGACATGTGATGGATAATGACTCTAAATATGTTAAATCTTTACTTTCATCACAAGTTCAAAGGCAGACACTACACTAGAAGAATTTCAAGCAAAGAAAAGTCAAATTATTAACTTCCCCTCTCATTTTTCTCTAAAAATTTCACTAATTTCCCCTAAGTACTAAAGTATTTAAAGATTAGAGGGGCTCAAGGCATTTCCTTGACTTCTGGAGGGACCGGACCCTCGGCCCAATAATTGGAAAAGCCTAAGTACTTAAAACCATTCATCATGACATTCACTCACTTCTAAAAAATCTTTTCCTAAGTAAAATCCTATTTTACTTAGGAAAATCATGCAATATTTTGTAAAAACCCCATTCATAAAAGCATAAGTTAAATACATTACCTTGATGTTTACACTTAGCGCTTCTATTCATTTTCCATATTAATTTCTAATTTATTATTTAAATCCTTGCAAATTTCCTCTTTCCCCGTATTATTTTAATAATAAAATTCCCAAATAATAATATCCCGCCCCTTTGGTTGAAAAATAACCATATAAATGCGTTAATTATGATTAATTAATCAAATCTTTGATTAATCGTGAGCGCATCTCTCCGTCGTATAAAAGGGATTAATTAACCCTCATGGTTAATTAATAACCTAATCCACCAATAGAATTCCCCCCGATGCGATTAATTCAAAATAAATTACATTGGGCCCGCCTGTTATCTCCCCGTCATCTCGTCACCCCGACCACCGTTCGATCAATCAATCTGAGATCAACGGTTATTCTCCATATCACTAGCCATCCACGTCCGAACGATAACGCGCGATGTCCAAGCGGTTTTCTGAACAGTGCCGCGCCACGCGTCGTCCATCGTATGGAATCGCTTGCCCTCCGCTGAAAACCACTCTTTCCAAAAAGCTGTGCAATGGAAACCGCTTACCGCCTACCTCCCGTGACAAATCCACCGTACTTGCTGACGTCATCCATTAAAAAAACAAAAACCCGCCAACCTTTGACTTTGTGAATAAAACAAACGAACCCGCGTCATTTTCACTATCCCATGTAGTGACCAGTGTCCCATGCAACAAATTTCGAAATCAACTGTCGAAGTTTTCCAACTGTTACCTTGCTGAAGAAAATTGGAGTCGAGTAATCCAGAGTTCATCCGCCATAGCCAGTACCTGTTTAGTCACTGTTTATTTCCCAGAAAATAGGTATTTACCTAAATTCCTGCTGAACTCTGTAAAAATCCTAGTTTTTGTTTTTAATTCCACACGAAAGACTGAAACAGAGTTCAATTTGGTCTTTTTTTTTTCCTAGAAATGCAATTTTATTCCCAAACCTATGATTGTACTTGTTTTTATCAAAACCCGAATTCATTTATGAATCCACAAGAACCAGAAATGGAAACTCCCGTGGCTCTGAATGTCGCACCCCTGAATGCCCCTCACAGAGATTTAGACTATCTACCTTTAGCAGATAGGGATTTCCAAATTAAAGACCTTGTTCTTAGCGAAAATCCTCTTCGAATTTTTTGCCGCTGCAGAGATAACTACCTAAACGGTTCTGACATTTTGGGATTATGGGAATCCAATCTTCCCATGTATCTTCTCCCCTCAGTCCACATTTTTCCTAAGATAATCCATTACTGCCATGCAAATTATGTTCTCAATCAACGAGCAGTTTTTTCCCCGAGTCAAACCATCCTTTTCCCAATAAATTATCATTCTATTAACGAAATGTTACAGTTTCAGCCTGGTCAAGCCCTGACTCCCCTTTCCATCGGAGAATTACTTGAGAAATCTGCCAATTTATCCCAAGAAGAGTTAAATCGCCTTTGCCAAAATTTCATATTACCAGAACATCAGCCTAAAGGCCCTCCCCATATGGTTATACCTTTTTCACTGATGTGGGCAGGCTTATTTTGAACATGATATCCTCTATAATGGGTTTCAATACTAGTGAATATGTTGATCAATTAACCCTAGTATTGTTATCAATTTTTACCCCTTGACAGCCCCCTGCTGTCAAGTATGATTTTTCTTCCTACATTGCAGATAAAATCCATGATCAGTTCTTGAGATTAGAGAATGAAAGAGTGTTCAAGTATTCCTTTGTCATATACCATCTCATGCTTTACTTTCAATCAGAGAGTTTTCCTTTCTATGTTAAAAAACTTGATGCCAAAGGAAATCCTAGGTCTATAATCTTTTGGTCTGCCATCACTCTTAATTCCTTTGATTCTCCTTACTCTTATAATGAGTTCATTGACCTATTTATATACCCTGCAACCACCTTGTTGACAGGAGTATCCCCTCCTAGGGTTAATAGTGACATCAAGAAAATTCTCCAACTCTCAAAGCAATATAAGATAGGTGACTGGTACCTATACCAACATCACACAGAAATCAGAATATATGGGTGTGAGTTATGCCCTTTCAAGTTGCCAAAATATGTCCCAATGAGGCTCTTTGCATTAGAGTATTTCAGACAGATGATCAATTCGGACATAGTTCATTTTTGCAATGCAAAGAAAAAGGCTCAACTCGGGATTAAAAGTCAATTAGGTCCCTTTGTTTGTAACTCTAGGGATGCTGGAAAGGGAGCTGAAAGAATCTTAGAAGACTATCTCAAGTTACAAAAAAAAAATTATTGGATACCTTATAACCCAAATAGCTTTATTTGTGATAGAAGAATGAAAAACAAATTATCACCATACATTCATCAAAGAATCCCAGAAATTGAACAATATGCCAATATGGATGTATGGATGGAAAGGACATTGATAGAACAAGATAGTGAGCAGGTCAATGTTGAAAATGTAATGAAAGACCTTGAAAAAATACTTGACCTAGAATCTTTTGGACAGGTGCAGATACCAGGTATTGGTTCTTCTTCTGTTGGGACTTCTCAACAAAATTTACAGGAAATCAGTGCATTGGCTACAGTAGCATCTAAAGGAAAGGAGAAAGAGGTTGATATACAAGTTACAGAGAAATTTACAATGACAGAATAGCCTCAAACTTCTAAAGAACAGGATCAAGTACATATTTCTCTTACTCAGACCAATGTGGCAGAAATGTCAATTCTACAAACTCCTCTTAATATAGAAAAGGTTAAGAAGAGAGATGTTGAAGCTGCTACCCCTGTTAGTGGATTTTCAGAACAGCCTAATGTTAAAAGACAAAAATTGAATCCTCTTCCAGAAGTGGAATCTGTTCACGAAATCCTTGATAGCCAGGGAAGAGAAGATAGTCAGCAAACATGCACAGTCAGTGGGACATCCACTACTTTACAGAGAAAAGAGCTGCAAAGGCAGCAAAGTGTAGAAGTATCATCTTTCAAACCACCAGTGAAAGATGCCTGGGATATTAAAAAGGCATTCATCAATATAAAGGCCAGAAATGATCCACCTAGACTTCAAATTTACAATCAATATTTGAAGAGGGCTCCTAAGAATCAAGAAATATTGATGTCAGCTTATGACATCCAGCAGGGTAAGATGGTAATGAGCCACTTCAAACCCAAAGTACAGTAGCCTTAAACAGATGCAGATTATATCATAACTAACTTCGAAGTCATAGCAAAGGATATTCATCCTTTGGATCAAATTGAGTTACACAAACAGACAGGTGAAATGATTTATTCTACTTTGACAGATAAATCAATGATGACCCAGAAATTGCAGGATTCTTTGGAGAATACTAATGTTCAATTAAACCTTGAAAAAGCCTCTTCTCAGGCTAAGGACAATAGAATAAATACTTTGGAGGAAATAATCATTGGATTGGGTCATATCCCCAAAGATGTCAAGGGTATAGAAGCATTAATCAAGAAAAAAGATGATGATATTGTAGCCTTGAGAAAACAACTGAAATTACCAGCCTCAAGACATCCACAGATTGCAGAAATTATGAAGCAAAATTCTGAAGAAGAATTGATGGACTTGCTCTTGAAATTGAATGAGTAACTTAATGAAACTGAAAAAGAGCTTGAGAAGGCATTGAAAGACAAGCAATCTAATATTCCAGCATCTATAGCAGAAGTAATTACAAGTACATCTACAACAGGTCAGCCAACAGAATTGTCACAGGTAAATACCTCCAATTTAAGTACCGAAGAATTAATAAAGTCAATGGAGGAATTAAAACTCCAGGTGATAGAGCTCCAAAGAACAAAGGTACAATTGGCCACTTGAGAACAAAAATATGATCTTTCAAAAATGAGTGTTGCAGATAAAACAAGAGAGGTCAACAAATTAGAAAAATTGGTCAAAACATTGGAGAAGGATCTCACATTGGAGAAGCCTTTAAAGGAAATAAATGGAATTCTTTGGGACAACAACATCCAGTCAATAAATGATATCTGGCCCTCAATTCAAATAGTGTATGAACAGAATGATTTAGTCAATTTGGCTCTGGAAGAAATCCTAAAAACAAGAGAAGAATTGGGAAACATGCCTGAAGAAGCCAATAAACTTATACATTTTTTGAATACTCAGAACAAGCATCAACTTGAAAAACTTGGCATTCAAGACAGGACGGAACAATTTTGGAGATAAAAAGAGTTTTTACCAAAAGAACTCTGATGCAGAATTTAGAACGAAGATGCTCTGATATGCAAGAAGAAATCAATGTCTTCATAAAAAGATTTGATATTTTGTTGAATAAAGGATTGCCGAGTCCTTTAGTTTCAGAGGATAAATTGATGGACCTTGAAAGTTATGTTGAGAATTTGGACAAGCATGCTGACAATCAGGCCAGTTCCTCAACTAGTTCATCAGCAGCATCATTGCCTACAGGAACAAATCTTCATGACAGATTGGAAAATTTGTTTTATCTCAAGCATGAGGTAAAGCATTTGTTCCCAATTCAACCTACTTATTTTAGATATACAGAGGCCGATGAAACTCTGAGGAAGCTGCAAAGGACCAGAATACCGGAAGCTAAATGGTGGGAAGAAATGTTAGAACTTTTGTAAGTCATGATAAAGAAGGATAAAAGGATAAGCAGAGGTTAAAGAGTATCAGTGCAGTTAAAGAGTATCAGTAAAACGGATCAGTCAGCATAGAATTACTAAAGAGGACAGTAGCAAGCCAAATCATAGGGCCGGCATCCAGCACATTCTCAAAAGAAGGAAACAGCACAACATCAGTTACCATTTCTCTTATCTACGAGACCATCTGTCTCTAGTTTGTTGTAAAAAACTTATGAGTCATCTTAGATTATATCTCAATTTGTTATGAGATATTTTTTATAATTTTTTGTATAAATACTCCCTCAATTGGAGTATTGAGGGTGGATTCTTAGACTTTGCTGTAACATTGACTATTTTGGAATAAAGCGCTGTTGGAGAAATTTTGTGTGGCTAGTTGGATGAGGAATTGATGCGAAAGACTTTTTACAAGATTCTTGTATCAGACAACGGATCAATAAGTAATCCTTCTCTTATGTTTTAAATTCTTTATAGTTGTTTATTATACCATCTGTGTTTCATTTTTGAATAATTGACGAAAAGGAATAAATCATAAAGTTCTTAAGTGCAATCTATTTTTAATCGTTATTATTCTAAATGTTTTCTTCTAAATTGGTTTAAACAGTGAATTCTTAATTGCTCCTGTTTTTCTAGTTTATGCATTTTTATTATTTAGTAAAGAATACTTAATTTCTCTTTATTATTAATCACTCATTTTCCCTCTCTCGAATGTGTTGAAGGATTCTTAATTTCCCTTCATCCATTTTGAGTTCATTCCATTCACTTTAGATCTATAATTGTTCCCTATTTGATTAGCTTGCCCTGTAAAACCATCTTTTGTTAAGAAGCTTAATCTAGTTTAGCCATCTTCTTTGACTCCATTAGCCCAATGGCCTAAATTACTCAGTGTTACCCTCAGTTATTGAATTCCATCACCCAAACTCAATTAAAATCCCTGTACTTTAATAACTATCCTAATATCCTCCAAAACAAAGTTAATTTTTACAGAGAGAGCCCTCTCTGGGTAAATATTGGCTAGATTCTGTACCTAAAAGTTGGTTTGTGGTTACCTCGGACCCCTTTCCTCTTCCCAACAACTTCAAGGAAAATCTGAGTGATAACAGTTTACACAAAAAAAATCACAAAGAAAAGGATTTCTTGGACATCGCCTCACTTAGTGCAATATACTAATATGTTGCCAAGATTGAACAAAAATTTAAACAAAAGAAGCGTGAATTTTGATATGCGAATAAAAAGTAGGGAAAGAGCACCCCCGAACCATAGAACAAAGGATAGATCCAAGGTGGAGAGGCCCAGGACAACCCATCAAAGCCCCAAGAAAATAATTGCACCACAAAGATGGAGAAGGACACAGGAAAGTGGTATGAGTTCCATAAGATCCCCACCCACAACACAAATGAGTGTCGCGCCAAGCAGTGATTGGTGGTTGAGTTGAAAGCTTTAGAGTTTGATGCATGTTCTAATTCTAAGCCAGACCCCAACAAGGGGAATGACAAGGGTGCTCAAATATCATGGTTGTCTCCACAAAATACATTTAGGAAGAAATGGAATTCTTATACATCTCCTCATTTGGTGTAGCATACTGATATGTTGCCCAGGTTGAACAAAAATTTACACAAAAGAAGCACAACTTTGGATATGCGAAATAGAAGCAGGGAAAGAGCGCCCCCGAATCAAAAAACAAAGGAAAAATCCAAGGTGGAGTGACCCAAGACAACCCATCGAAGCCGCAAGCGAAGAATCACACCACAAAGACGAAGAAGGACACAAGAAAGTGGTGTGAGTTCCATAAGAGCCCCACTCACAACACAAATGAGTGTCACGCCAAACAATCATTGGTGGTCGAATTGAAAGATTCATATTTTGATGCATGTTTTGATTCTAATTCAGATTCAATTCCACTTGAACATTAAATACAAGAAGGGAAACACCAATCATGTTGCAGATTGCCTTAGTTGGCTCCCAGTTGCAACATTAACTATTTTTCTCCAATCTTGTGGCCATGAGACCTCTAGATGGACATAACTATAAAATAATGATCCAAAGTTCACCACCACTTACCAAATCCTATTGTATGGAAACCAATTTCCATATTTCCACCTCCAAGATGCATTATTATGCTATATGGGCCATCTTTGTGTTCCTTCAAGCGAACGTGCCAAATTGTAGCACAATTTACAATTTTTGGAAGTTTTTCAGGTCGTGATCATCCAGAGTCATTTTGAGGCCCTAAACGAATTTTTTTGGAAAATGGGAAAACTCAATACTCACATCAGGAGTTTGCAATTTAAAGTTGTAGTCCTTGAATAGATATTTATAATTAGGTATCGTACACATCAAACAAAGATCGTATGCCAAATTTACGACCCTGGGAAGTTGAAGTATCAGTTTACCCCAACATGACCCACAGACTTTTGTTGCTTCGTCTCCTAGGGTTAGGTTTTCGATTTTTAGGGTTTTCCATTGTTTCTAAATAAAAAATAGGCCTTTGAGCCTCATTGTAACACAATTCATAGGGCATGTATCTGCTACATCTCTTCTCATAGATAATTTATTATCGCCTAAGATAATTTATTTCTACTTTTCATGTAAATATTTTTCAGTAATTTGCTATTAATGAATTAAAGTTATGTTTTCGATGTATCTCTGTGCTTTTTTTATATTTTTATTTCATTTCATTCCTTCATAAATCTATATCAGTGGTATCATAGTAGTCTTCTCTTTCTCTATTTTTATGTGCATTTCCCCAACGAGGTCGGGGTACAAGGAGATAGGGCTTGAACCATTTGAACATTTTCAATATCAGCCTCACCGACCCCAACAGCCTCCCATGACGGAAGAAAAGAAATATGAGGGAGCAAGAGATCATTTCAAAGGATTGCATGAAGACTCCCTCTAGTGACAAAGGAAAATAATGATGGAAAAATTTTCCCAGATCCTTCAGCGGATGCCCATCGGCGACGCATCTTCATCTAGTATTCAATTAGGTAACATCGCCCCCTTAAAGCTACAAGTGAAATTTGATATCCCTATATTCGAAGGTCAAATGGATTCAAATGTTTTAGATGAATGGTTGAATCTACTGGAAAATTATTTTTGGGTCCATAGTTTCTCTGATGGGGAGAAGATTACTTTTGCACTGCTCAAGCTTACCCCCCATGTCAAGGAATGGTGGGACACTTACTGTGAGAAAAGGGTCGAGGAAGCCTCTTTGTTTACAGCCACACCCTCATGGAACCCTTTCTAAGACATTTTCAAGGAATAGTATTACCCCATTGGAATCTATGAATAGAAGTGCGTGCAATGGACCCACTACAACAGCAAAGGGACCAAGATGTGCATGAGCTCACAAATGTTTTTCATACCCTACACACAAATTTGGGTATCAAATACTCTGCGCGACATCTAGTGCTCAATTACTGTGGTTTTCTGCACAAATACATTCAGGAATAAATGGAGTTCATGGACATCTCTTCGCCTTGTCTAGCATATTGATATGCTTCCAAGATTAGACAAAAATTTAAACAAATGAAGTGCGACTTTGGATCTGTGAATAAGAAGCAGGGCAAGAGCTCCCCCAAATCGCAAAACAAAGGACAGAGTCAAGGTGGAGTGACCCAGGACATCCATTAAAGCCACATTAAAAGAATGACACCATGCAGTTGAATAAGGACATAGGAAAGTGGTGTGAGTTCCACAAGTTCCCCACTCACAACACAAATGAGTGTCACACCAAGCAGTCATTGGTGGTTGAGTTGAAAGCTTCAGATTCTGATGCATGTTCTAATTATAAGCCAAAACCCGACAATAGGAATGATGAGAAGAAGAAAATTATTGACATAGAACCAAATTCCATCGTTTCCACCACCAAGTTCCAGAAGATTGAGCCTGAAGATCCATAGGAGGGGAAGCGTCTCTTCCACTCACAAATGTGAGTAAAGGGTTCTTTGTTGTAGTTCAATGTTGACATCGAGAGCCAAAAGAACCTCATTTCAGTAGATTTCATGAAGTGGTTAGGCCTACTGACCATACCACACCCACATTTATACACCATCGAGTGGCTTCACCAAGGATGAGATCTCTACTTCATCCAACAATGTCGCCTTCCATACAGTATCAAGCCCTTCACAGATGAGGTGTTGCGTGATGTTGCTCCTTTTGAAGTTTGTGATGTATTATTAGGCCAACCATACTTGTGGAAGCATCATGTTGTGTATGAGTCTAGCCCTTACTCTATTATTATTAATTTGGGAAATAAGTTATATAGGATACCATAGGTAGCCCTGCCTAGCACCATCTCTTTGATATATGCTAAGCAATGCGATAAAATCATCTCCCAGACCGAGAATTTTTTCTTCTTTTTTATTTTCTCTCGAAGTAAGGGGAATACCGTGGCTACATCCATGGGCCCCAAGAAAGGTTCCTCCATGCAACAAAGGTAGGTGGATAAGGTTGTGGAATAATACAGGGACATCTTATCCTCACCCATAGGGGTGCCCTTACACAGTGAGGTCAAGCATTTGATCGATCTGACCCCGAGAGCACCTCTACCCAATGAGCCCGATATGCCACTACTCCATTTTGTAAAATGAAGAGATAAAGTGACAAATCTTGGAGCTACTGCAAAAAGGGCACATCTGACCAAGTTACTCACCTTGTGGGGGCACGATTGTACTTTTACAGAAGAAGGATGGGACCTGGAGGATATTTATTTATTATCAATCACTTAAAAAAATCACTTTCACGAATAGTTATTTGATCCCGCAGATTGATTATATTCTTGACCAACTCAAGGGGGCCAAGTATTTCAACAAGATCGATCTGAATTTTGGCTATTAGCAGGTTCTAATATATCCCATAAATGTATGGAAGACCGCCATCAAATCCAAGGAGGGACTTTTTTAATGGTTGATCATGCCTTTTGGATTGAAAAATGCCCTTGCAACTTTTATGAGGCTAATGGATGACATATTGAGGCCCTTCATCAACTCATTTGTGGTTGTATTTCTGGACGACTTTCTTATCTTCAACAAGATTTTGGAAGAGCACTTACAACACATTAGAGAAGTTCTTCAAAACCTGTGAAAGCACAAATGATGTGCCAACCTAGAGAAATGCACCTTTGGCATGAGCCAGGTCCAATATTTAGGTTGCATCATAGAAAAGCAAGGTGTGAATTTGAAATTGGCTAAGATCCAAGTAATCCGGGATTGGTCAGCCCTGACCATTCTAATAGAGCTTCGCATATTTTTGGTTTTCGCCAATTTTTATTGAAGGTTCATGTTGGTATTCTCTTGTTTCACTTGGCCTTTGATTCAAGTTACCAAGGGCATAGAGAAAGCAATTTTTTCCTAGTCCAAGTCCCAATAAAAGGCGTTCATTGAGTTGATGAACCACCTCTACTTTGCACCTGTACTCACATTATCAAACCTGCAATAACCATTTGAAATCGATACAGATGCCTCTGACTACTCTATTGGTGCAGTTCTCACACAGCAAGGGCATCTGGTGGCCTATCACAGTGAGACATTTTCTGATACAATTCATAAGTACCCCACCTATGTTAAAGAGATGTATTCTATCATGTATGCTTTCCAACAATGGAAACATTAAATTCTGGGGAAGGAAATGGGCATCCACATAGATCGCCAACCTCTTCGGTTTTGTATAGACACAAGGGAAGTTTCATAAGGTGTCTACTCAACTTAGTGTTCCTAAATTGATGTCATAAATTGTCAACCGGAGCTAGTAAACTGTTGAAGTAAAGTGCACTATATGTGCCTAGGTATCTTCTTCCTACTTCATTGTGTTTAGTCTTTCTAGTGTTTTTGGTTTTATTTTTTTATGCTAAGAGGAAAAGAACTAAGTTGTTGGCAAAGAGAAGTTATTGGTCACACTAAAACAGAGCAAAATCTACTCTAAACTATGTCTGGCACCTAAGAACAGAAAAATGCTAATTCACAAATTGCAAGGCTTGACAAGAAAATTAACTCATAACATTACACTCAGTCCAATTCATTTCATTAGAGGTATGTTGGAACAACTTGAGAAAATGATAAGTTTGATGCAATGAGGTTCTTCTAAGTAAACAACAACTTACAATATCACAGAGAAAATCTCATCCATGGTTAGAAATTTGTTGGAACACGTTGAGAAAATATTATCTACAACATAGTAAGGAACCCTATGCTAAATTAACTTATGACACTAAAATTAACCCATTCTGCAACTCAAAATGTCACTATTAAGCCTCATTCAAGGGTTAGAGATCTCTTGGAATAGTTTTGGAAAAAGGCTGTTTGTAAAATTATGAGAAATTTCAGAACAGTCAAGAACCCAAAATAATGTAACTAATTCTCGTCCATATGTTAATGATGTGTTAGAAGAGATTAATAACAAGAGCAGTTTGTAAAATAATGAGGGTATTTAATTCTAATTTAACAGGACTAGAATGCAATTAATAAAACTTGAAATATAATGAACTGAACTGAACTAATATGCAATTAACCTCTGAAATACTACAACTGAACTAAAATGCAATTAACCTCCGAAGTACTACAGCTCTATCTCATTCAGTGTTAGTGATATTTTGGAACAATTCATGAGAACAGGATTGACTGTAATATTCGATGTAAGTGAACATAAAACATGAAGCTTAGAAAATTGCCTATATTAAAAACGAAACAGAGCTAAAGTCACTTATCTAGACAATATGCACAAAGCCTTTCGGATAGTAGGGGCCCTCTACCATCATATTGGCACACGAATTCTTAACTCCTCAAAACTGCTTCAGATCATGCATCAAATTTGTACTTCTTTCATTAAAGGAAAACGCTTCAGAAAACAGAGTATCACAATCTTGGACAACTTAACAACAAAACATCCACTAGCTAACTGTCTCTCGGTTCACCGAGTTATTCTTATAAGAAAAATACATAACTGTCATTGAGTGGAAATAGGAATAGGTGTCTTTTTCAATCAAAATCGAATTAGAACTCTTGTTGAGGCCTCGTACTTTGCTGAAGACATCTACAGAGTCCTTATCTTGGTAGAAGTCTACTTCTTAGTTTTGGTTTCCTCCACGTGCATAACCACTTGCAAATTTTTTCTCAGACTTCGTAGAGGGCAAGGAATGATGTAGGTGAGTTCTGGAATTCAACCATATGCGTTTTTCCTTTAAGTGACACCTGTAATCTGTGTGAACATAAAGATAGCTGCGGAATATGCGACTAGCTACAGAATGGCTGCATTCTATAGCTAAGTCTAGTCAAAAATCACTACGACAACAAAACCACAAAAGTATAGCAAGACAGTCATTGTATGCATTCTTAAAGTGACTTTAATCAATCATATTGATCTTTTAAGCCTATAACTAATAAAGGACAAAGGAAATGAAGTGAAATTTGGTGAAAGGAAAGGACATCTTTGGGGCTCAACATACCCCCACTGCAAAGCTTTTGCATGTCCTCATGCAATCAATCCATGTATTCTGAAACTTCTGCTAGGACATCTAACTTCATTTTTCTGCTTTTCTTGGTGTTCAATGGCATCCTAGGCTTCCTTATGACCAATTTGAATCTCAGATTTATAAGTCCCCTACTTAAATTTTTGTTTTTCTTCTTCAGCTTCTCACTAGCCTTGTACAATTTTTCCATTTGCAGAGAGAGAGTTGTGTTCATGTTACTTTTCAGCTTGACTTTTTCCCTTAAAATTTCATTTCCATTTTTTATGTGCCTATTAAGTACTTCTAGTTCATATTTATCTCTTCTCATCACTTCAATTGAAGATTCTTGTGGGCTAGGAGTTCTTCCTCTGTTTTCTGAGGCTCTCTTTTCCAATGACTCAACATAATTATAGATTTGTTGTTGTGTTGGGTCTACCTCTGGAATTCCTCTATCAAGATCCTCTTCGTACTGGTACTCAGGAGATCTATCATTTGGTGTCTCTTCATCCTCAATATCTATGATTCTCGTTTGCTTAATCCCTGTTTTCTTCAATATGCCTCTAAGCCTATGGCTTCTTCTTAGTTCATATGGTCCCTCACCTCTCTCCTTAGCATACTTTCTTATTATCTTTTCCTTTTTAAGTTGTTTCTTGATTTCAGCCAATTTTTCAGAGATAATCTCCTCACTGTCCTCTTGTATGGATTTACCAGTTTTAATTTCAACAGATTTGGAAATTTTTCCTCTCCTGCTTCTTCTTTCAAGTTTGCCTTCAGATGGAGTTTCTTTAGGTTCTTCAAAATGATTCCTCAAGAGGAACTCATCCCAATTGTCTCCTACCTTTTTCAAATGATGCTCAATTAGAATTTTAACTAGGCCATGGTGATACAAGGTGGTTTCTAAGAATTGAACCCTTTTTTGGACATTAGAAGCCATCCTCTTTAGGCTATGGAGTAAGAAAAAGGGTAAATTGATTTCTTCATCTAGGAAATGCATCATAAGTCGAATGTGATAAACATATAGGGTGCCAAACCTTCCCTCACAAGTTATAAACTTTTGCAGAATTAACAGCATATTTCGCCACTTATTCTTTAAGGCTGAACTAGGAATGCATTTCTTGAAAACTGAGATATCCATACCTGGTGTTTTAAGCATCTGCCTCCATGCTTCATTGTGAAATTCCTTGTTTTTGAACCATCATTCACCTTGCCTTGGTAATTTTGTTGCTTCTGCAATGAAGGATTCTGTGATAGTGAACTTGACATCACCTATTTCAACTTCTGACTCGTTGAATGACCGGCCAAATGTCTTACTGACCTCCTTATGGAATCCATTGAACTTTTCCAAAAACTGTAGCCACCCAACCTGCTGTAACATTTCTCTAATCTGTGGGTAACCCTCTAGGTTTTTGGTTCCAACTGGTTCAGACCTTACAATGAGTCCCATGGCTTCTTTTCTCAATCTTCAATTTACTGCTCCGTTACTGCTCTCCTATTCACGGTAAAAATGGCTATAGAGAGTTGTTTTCACCCCAAGATGACTTCTCTATTTCTGCAGACAGGAATTGGCTACAGGAAAATTACATGAAGTGGATATGGAATGAGTGAAATACGGTGAGGGTAAATCACACGAATAAATGAGTTTGAGAGGTGTCATGGAGTAAAATACCGCGGAGAAATCTCGTGAGAATTTCAAAATCATCACTGAATACTTCGGGTTAGTGACGTGACCTAATAGGTCACTTCAAGTACTAACTGTTAATTTTTAATAAATGATGATTTGATATGGCGAAATGGAAGGGATTTGTCCAAGGATTTTATGATAGGCTTGATAGGCTTGATCAATACGAATAATCAAAATAAATTTATGAAATATATATATGACTTAACCATACTATAACTTTCATAATCTGTTATCATAATAATTTCAGAATTTTACCTTAGCCCTTCTTTTGATTTTTGTGGTTTTAATATGCTTTGTCTTCCTTTGAAAATCATTGATCTTTAAGTCTTCATAATCCCTTTGATTTTTCTTGTTGACATTGGTGTGCAGGATCAATTTGCTGTTGAACAAGTGGTTGCTGGATAGTTGCCTGCAGGATATCTGGCTGCAGAATGTCTGGCTGCAGAATATCTAGCTGCAGAATATACCTGTAAAATCTTTGAGACATGGAATGAAATGATTTGAAACATGGATGGAATGTAGTATGAAATGAAATAAAATGGATCATGAAATATGGTGGAATGAAGCATGAGTGAAGTGAAATATGATGGAATGAAATGGATCATAAATGTGAAGTGGAATGAAATATGAAAATTGGCCTGCAACTTATGATTTGTAATACTCAATTGCAGAAAGAGATTAATTTTAAAAACCTAAAATGAAAATGAGATGGACCATGAAATGGAGTGAATGAAGTATGGATGAATGGAGTGAATGAAATATGAAAGAAGTGAGATATGATGGAGTGAAATGGATCATAAGTGGAATGTGATATGTAAAGTGGGCCTGCACTTATGATTTTATGATAGTTGCTTGCAGGAAAAGGACAATTTTGAAAAGATAAAGTGTCAGAAGGATTCTGATTTTCACTTTATCTTTTCTGTATAAACATGCTCATCAATGATTAGTTTTCATGTTTATACTTTTTTTTTTCTTTTTTCTTGTTTCTTTTTCTTTCTTTTTTTCATGCATCTGATTTCAGAAAATACAATTAAGTTGATGAAGAAGAAATATTTTTCTTCATTAACCTCACACCAATGTTCTCTTGGAATCTCTTGACAAATTCTTCTCTTGAAAGTGGCTTATGATATAGTTTCAATCTATGACCATTTACAAGAATAGTGACCTCATCTTCATCTATTGTCCTGATTTTTATTGGTCCATTGTCAAAAAATTTCACAATTTCATATGGTCCAAGCCAATGTGTTTGGAATTTACCTTGAAAATATTTGAACTTTGAATCAAACAAGAGGGCCCAATCACCTTTTTTGAATTTTTTTTCCTTAATGTACTTATCATGCCATCTATTCCTTTGTTGTTGGACTATATTTGTTCTCTGGACTGCATCTTGTCTGATCTCATCCAATTCATTAATCTGCTCCAATCTATGCTTTTGTGCTTCTGTTAGATCAAGTCCTAGCTGGACTGCCATTTTAAAAGTTTGAATCTAAAACTCTATGGGAAACAAGACTTGTTTTCCATAAACAAGTTCATAAGGAGTATGACCTGTTGTGCTTCTCCATGTAGTTCTATAGGCCCACAAGGCTTCAGGAAGCCTGTCTGCCCAATCTCTTCTATGTAAATGAATAGTCTTTGTTAGGATCCCTTCAATGACCTTATTAGTAGATTCCACTTGGCCATTTTCTTGTGGATGATAGGGAGTAGATTTTCTGTGTCTGATTTTGTACCTCTCCACCATTTGTTCCACTAGCTTTGATGTGAATTGAGCTCCTTGATCTGTAACAATTTCTCTTGGGACACCAAAACGAGTGAAAATATCCTCAAAAAGAAAATTAACTACAGATGCTTCAGTAGCAGAAAGTAATGGTTTGGCCTCTACCCATTTGGTAACATAATTAGTGCAAACTAATATATATTTATTTTGTCTTGATGGAGAACTAATAGGTCCTACAAAATCTAAAGCCCATTTCTCAAAAGGTTCAATATGTACCTGAGGCTGCAATGGCATCTCACCTGAAGGAGAAGGTTTCCCTACCCTTTGGCAGTTGTCACACCTTTTGACATACTCTTTAGCATATTTAAAAATGTATGACCAATAGTATCCTAAATGGAGGATCTTATAAGTTGTCCTTTTATCAGCAAAGTGTCCACCACAAGGTTCATCATGACATGCCTTGAGGATCTCAGGCATCTCATCTTCTCGAACACATCTCCTAATGATAAAATCTAGACCTGTTTTTTATAACTCATTAGCAACCCATGAATATTTTGCACTGTCATAAATTATCTTTCTTTTGTCTCTTGCACTCATTATTGAAGGAAATTTCCCTAAAACTAGATAATTAGCAATGTCAGCAAACCAAGGAGTTTGAGTAGAAATTGCAAAAAGAGATTCATCAGGGAATTGATCTTCAACTGGAGTATTGTCTTTAATGTTTTGGAGTCTAGATAGGAAACCAGCTACTGTATTTTGTTTTTCAGGCCTATCTAGAATGGTAATGTTGAATTCCTGTAAAAGCAATAACCATCTTATGACTCTGTCATTAGTAATTGATTTTTTCATTAGATATTTAATTGCAGAGTGATCTGTGTGAATAAAAATTTCATAGCCCGTTATATAGTGTCTGAATTTATTTATGGCATGAACAACAGCTAAGAACTCTTTTTCAGTTACAGTATAATTTAACTATGAAGGAGTCAAATTTTTACTTGTATAGTAGATGGCATAAGGAATCATGTCTTTTTGTCCCAATACTGCTCCTAAAGTTGTATCTGAGGCATCTGTTGAAATATGAAAAGGTAATTTCCAGTTAGGTCCCCTTAAAATAGGTGCTTCAGAGATTTTTGTTTTCAGGGTCTCAAAGGCTAACTGGCAATCAGGATTCCATTTGAATTCACAGTCCTTGGTAAGTAATTTGAAAAGTGGAGATGCTATTGTTTTTCTCAACTTAGTGTTCCTAAATTGAGGTCATAAATTATCAACCAGGGTTAGTAAACTACTGAAGTGTGGTGCACTATATGTGCCTAGGTATCTTTTTCTCACTACGTTGTGTTTAGTGTTTTTATGATTTTTTTGGTTTTGTGGTTTTATGCTAAGAAGGAAAAGAACTAAATGTTGAAAAAGAGCAGTTGTTGGTCACACTAAAACAGAGCAAAGCCTATACTATAGAACAGAGAATGCAAAGTTTGATAATGACTCATAGCAAGAAAATAAATCACAACATGAACTCAATAACTCATAACATAAACTCATCCAATTCATTCATTAGAAATATGTTGGAATAGCTTGAGAAAAGGACAAGTTTAGTACAAATTAGGTTCTCCTAAGTAAACAACCATCTTTACAATATTACAAAGAATCTCATCCATGGCTAAAAGTTTATTGGAACATAATTGGAAAAAGACTATTTGTAACACAATAAGATTTATACTCTGAATTAACTTTTCATGCTGATATCAATTCATTCTGTAGCTCAACTTGTCACCACTAAACCTTGTTCGAAAGTTAGAGATTTTCTAAAATAGTTTTTTTTTTGGAAAAAGGCTTAATTGTGAAATTGCAAAGGGTTGCAGAACAATCAAGGCCTTAAACTGATATAACTAACTCATTCCTGTTCATATGATGATGCATTAATAGAAAGTCAGAACAAGATTAGTTTGTAAACAATGAAGGTCGTGAAGTCTAATCTTGACAATTATTACAACTTAAAGAACAATGGATAACACTGAACTAGAATGCAATTGATCAAGCTCGAAACACAGTGATCACAACTAACCTAGAATGCTTTTAGCCTAACTTTGAAATACAGTGATTTGGAACTGAACTAGAATGTCACTAATCTAACTTAAAGTACAGTGAACAGAGTTATACTAGAGTGCCATTATCAAACTTGAAACACAGTGACAGAATTAAACTAAAGTGACATCTACCTCCGGAGTACTACAACTAAACTAAAGATGCAACTAATCACTAAAATGTCTCAGCTCTGTCTCATTCGGAATTAGTGGTATTTTGGAATAATTTATGGAACAGGACTGGCTGCAACATGTTATGTAAATGAGCATGAAAGCATACAATTCAACAAAACACAACAAAGCTCTAAAACACCACAGCTATGTCTCATCTAGAATTAGTGATATTTTGGAAGAGTTTATAAGATCTCGACTAGCTGTAACAACTGATGTAATCGAGCACAAAATCATAAAGTTCAAAGAAATGCAACTTAACTCCTAAATACTACAGTTATATCCCATCCAATGTGAGTGATATTTTGGCAGAGTTTGTAAGGATAAGACTAACTATGGCATCCACTGGAAGTAAGTATAAAAACATAAAGTTCAGAAAATTAAACTAAGAATGAAACAAGGCTAAGTTACTTATCTAAACCATATGAACAAAGTTTCTCATGTAGCATGGGCCCTCTACCACCGGATTAGCACGAAAATCTACTCAAGATTGACTCAGCTCTTGCAATAAAGTGATGCTTCTTTCATTAAAAGAGAAATTCTTCAAAACAGAGTATTTACGGTCTTCTGAGATCTAGCAATAAAACATAAATCTAGCTAAGTTGTTTCTCGGTCTCCCGAGCCATACTTATAACAAAATTACATAACTGTCTTTGAGATAAAACAGGAGTAATTTTCTTTTCAAACTAAAATCAAACTAGGACTTTGGTGGTGGCCTCGTTCTATGATTAAGGACATTTGTATAGTCCTTGTCCTATTAGAAGTCTGTCACCTATTTTTGGTTTCCCACATGCATAACCGCTTATAGACTCGAGCTCAGACTTCGTCGAGAGCAAGAAATGATGGGGGAGTGATGTGGAATACGACCATATGCATTTTTCCTTGTGGTGACACCTGGAACCTACGTAAACATGAGAACAGATGCGGAATAGGTGACTGGCTACAGAATGACTGTGTTTTGTAGCCAATCTAGTCAAAAATTGCTACAATAACAAAATCATGAAAACATAGCAAGTTAGTCATTATATACATTCTTAAATTAGTCCTAATTAATCCTATTGATCATTTAAGCCTGTAATTGATGAGGGACAAAGAAAATGAAGTGAAATGTGGTGGAAAAGAAGGACATCTTCGGGGCTCAACATCTATCTTGGTGAAGTTTTCTATGAACCTTCGATAATATCATGTAAATCATAGAAAACTCCTAACATCTTTTTGACAACTTGGAACAGCTAAGTTACAGATGACTTCAACTTTTGACTCATCAACTCTAATCTCATCCCCTGAAATGTGATGTCCCAAAACAATTCCTTCAGTAAACATCATAAAACACTTCTCATGACTTAGTGAAAGATTTGCTTTTTTACATCTCTTTAAAACTTTTTCCTAGTTTGCTAAGGCTTCTTCAAATGTGTTTCCATAGATTGTGAAATCATCCATATATACCTCTACAAAATCATGTATTAGATCTGAAAAGATTCCTAGTACTGCCCTTTGAAATGTTGCAGGTGCATTGCATAGTCCAAATGGAAATACTCGGTAAGCATAGGTACCCCAAGGACAGGTAAATGTGGTTTTGTCTTGATCTTCAAGTGCTACTTGAATTTGATTAAAAACACTAAACCCATCTAAGAATGAGAAGTGCTTTTTTCCAGCTAATGTATCTAACACCTGATCTATGAAAGGTAGGGGAAAATGATCTTTAAGAATAGCTTTGTTTAATTCCCGGTAGTCAATACATACCCTCCACTTACCATTTTTCTTTGGCACAATTACCAAAGGAGAAACCCACTGACTATCTGAAATGGGATAGATAAAGTTGAGATTTAACAATTTCTGCAATTCTTCTTTAACAATATCCCTAAGATTTGGATTCATCCGTCTCTAAGGTTGTCTGATTGGTTTACAATTTTCCTCTATGTAGATGTGATGAGTGCAAGTCTTAAGGCTTATCCCTTTCATATCAGTGTACTCCCATGCATATGCAGAAGAATGTCTCTGTAATATCTTGACTAGCTCTTCTTGTTGAGATTTCTCTAGGTTCTTGTTTATGTTTAAAGTTTTACCTGGAAATATCTCAATTGTAGAACTGCCAAATTTATCCATGGAATAAAGAGACATATGTCTTGATGATAAAAACTCAATGTTGGATTCTTCTTGAATTGTTCATGTTTTTATTCCGAAGAGGATTCAAAATTTTCTAAGGTATTTAGAATCTGGCTATCTTCACTAATTTCTGAAATTGTGAAGAGAGGTTGTATGTCTTCTTCATCCTCAATACATTGAGTATCATCTAATTCTTTAATTGTTTTTTTTGGAGGATACAAGGTAAATTTCTTGGTTGAACTACCATCAGAGATGTACATATCACCGGATCTACAGCTAATGAAAGCATCAGCTGTAGCTAACCAAGGTCTTCCTAATATAATAGGATGCCCAGATTATCTTTAGGAGTTAGGATCATAAAACTACGTGATACTCCCAAGAATCTAGGGACACTGGAATGTCTTCTATTACCCCATCAGGTTTGATAACAGATCTGTCTGCTAATTGTAATAATGTGGGTGTAAAAAGAATATTAGAAAGTTTTAGTTTATCCATGATTTTTCTACTCATGATATTGATTGTTGCTCCTAAATCAATAAGTGTGTTTTGGATCTCAATTCCATTGATGTGTATTTTAACAACTGGATTTCCTGGGTCTAGATACTTTGGAATGGAAATCTTACCGATCATGATATCTGCTATTTTTCCTGCCAATTGAATTTTCTTTGTCTCCTTTATTATTTTTCCTATTTTTTTCATGCTTAACTCCTTTATTGTTTTTGCTAAAATTGGAATTTCCTTGATAGGTTGTAATAATGGGATCTTAGTACAAACATTTCTTAGCTCATCTAGGAAATCATAATTAGGCACCATAATTTGTTTTTCTACACCCTTATCAATTTGTAATCTTTCTGGAAAGGGAGGTGTAGAGGTAGATGTTGATGGCTTCTCTAATATAGGAGTTGAAATTATTGGCTCTTTTTGTTTTGATTTTTCAATATTTGGGTCTTGAAAATATGTGTCTTCTTCAATACCTTTATTTACCCGTAGAGAATCTTCCTCAGAGTTGTTTTGTTCTTGTATAATTACGAGAGGTTTCTTCTTTTCAAGTATTCCTCCAGACCTAATTTGAACATCATTAAGGTCTAAAGGAGTGATCAAATAGGTTGGAAATTGTTGGCCTTCTATCTAGCTTGTGTTCACGGGGATTTTATTGCACATTATTGTTGGGGTTTGTATGGGTTGGTAGAATGATAATGTGTTTACGAAATGGTAATGGAAGTGGTGGATTTTGATGTTATTTTGAGGATTTTGTTGAAGATTTTGTTGAGGGAAATGTGGATATGGTGGATAAGATGGTGGATATTGATAGTACTGAGAGTATCTTCCATAGGGATTTTGTGCTCCTTGTGCCCAAGTTTGAGATTTATTTTGGAATTTGGGCCAAGGTTGCTGCCAAGAATTCCAATTTGGTGGCGGTTGATTATACAGTTGATTATGGAATCATTGTGTTTGAGGTCCTTGCCAAGGCCTTCTAGAGACAAAATTGAGAGATTTTGTGGAATTTGTAAGGGTTTCTTCTTGAAAGACGGCCTTAAGACCAGGAAGTGAAGGACAACTCTTGGTCTCATGTTTTTCTGAACAAATTACACAAGTCTCTACTATTTTTGCATCCAAAGGGCAATCTCTCAGGGCATGCTTCTTTCTACATTTGGGACAAAAGATTGCTAAGGCATCAAATTCAGATTTTTGCTTGTTTTGTAATTTAAGGGTGTCTATTTGTTCACTAAGACTCCCTAAAATGTCAAATTTGAATTCATCAAGCATATGTCCTATTTCTGCCCTACTTACTGTCCCAGAAGCAGACTTACTTGCCCTTGCAAGAGCAGGGTCTCTTGGTCCTTTTACAGTTTTAGATTTCCCTCTTGAAAGGTTGATACATAATTCAGCTATTTCAGGTAATGTGAGCTGAGATATATCCCCTTTTCCCATCATATTAAGGATATCTAGCCATTCATCCCTAATTGTCTTCAACAAGAGAGCTTTCAAGGTATCTTGGTCTAAGTTTTCCATTTTTGCTCTTTTGATGTTGTAGTTAAACCTCTCCAACAAATATTCCAGATTTTCATCCTCTTTTTGTAGCATTTTAAACACTTCCTCCTTATGGTTGACTGGCATACAATAATCCAAATACCTCTCTAGAAATGCATGTTTCATGTCTTCCCATATCCTAATAGAACTGTTGATCAAACTCATAAACCATTTTAATGCTGCTCCTTTCAATGTTGAAGGGAATAGTTTAAGTTTTTGGGCATCTTGTAAGTAATCATAGGTTCTACATAGGACTTAAAATTCAAATAGGAAGGTTTCAGGATCTTCACTTTTGAGTCCATAAAAGTTTGGAAGGACAGAGGGTGAAATATTTTTCATAGTTGCATTGGTTTCTTCATCTACTATAGGAAACCCAAAAGAGCTTCCCATTTCCCTTCTACCTCTTCCTCTGCCTCCTTCTTCACCTCTACCTCCTTCTCCTTGCACCTCTACCTCCTTCTCCTCTACCTCTACCTCTACCCCCTCCAAATAGTGTATGTTCTCCATTAAAGACTCCTCCTCCCCCTTCTTCTGCCATGGTTGATTCTTCTGTGGAAGTGGAAAATTGTATGTCTCTAGCAGGGATCCTTGAATCTTCTTCTAGGACAGGTTCAGTGAATGAAGTGGAAGGTCTTTCTAATGGAATATCTGATCTTAAGTCTTCTGGAAGTCTATGATTAGTGAAGTATGGGATGTGGGTTTGAGTTGGAGGTGTGATGCCTCTTGGTCTTGGTGTAACAAGTGGTGTTCTAGGAATCAAGCTTCTGCTTCTTAGGAATCTACCCCTTGAGTCTCTTTCTCTACACATATCATTGTTTTTGGGAGGTAAGAAACAAGGCTACCTAGTTACACTTCCCCGGCAATGGAGCCAAAATTTCTACTCAACTTAGTGTTCCTAAATTGATGTCATAAATTGTCAACCAGGGCTAGTAAAATGTTGAAGTGAAGTGCACTATATGTGCCTAGGTATCTTCTTCCTACTTCGTTGTGTTTAGTTTTTCTAGTGTTTTTGGTTTTATATTTTATGCTAAGAGGAAAATAACTAAGTTGTTGGCAAAGAGAAGTTATTGGTCACACTAAAACAAAGCAAAATCTACTCTAAACTATGTATGGCACCTAAGAACAGAAAAATGCTAATTCACAGATTGCAAGGCTTGACAAGAAAAGTAACTCATAACATTACACTCAGTCCAATTCATTTCATTAGAGGTATGTTGGAACAACTTGAGAAAAGGATAAGTTTGATGCAATGAGGTTATTCTAATTAAACAACAACTTACAATATCACAGAGAAAATCTCATCCATGGTTAGAAATTTGTTGGAACACGTTGAGAAAAGATTATCTACAACATAGTAAGGAACCCTATGCTAAATTAACTTATGACACTAAAATTAACCCATTCTGCAACTCAAAATTTCACTATTAAGCCTCATTCAAGGGTTAGAGATCTCTTGGAATAGTTTTGGAAAAAGGTTGTTTGTAAAATTATGAGAAATTGCAGAACAGTCAAGAACCCAAAATGATGTAACTAATTCTCGTCCATATGTTAATGATGTGTTATAAGAGATTAAGAACAAGAGAAGTTTGTAAAATAATGAGGGTCTTTAAGTCTAATTTAACAGGACTAGAATGCAATTAATAAAACTTGAAATACAATGAACAGAACTGAACTAATATGCAATTAACCTCTGAAATACTACAACTGAACTAAAATGCAATTAACCTCCGAAGTACTACAGCTCTATCTCATTCAGTGTTAGTGATATTTTGGAACAATTCATGAGAACGAGATTGTATGTAATATTCGATGTAAGTGAACATAAAACATGAAGCTCAGAAAACTGCCTAAATTAAGAACGAAACAGAGCTAAAGTCACTTATCTAGACAATATGCACAAAGCCTTTCGGACAGTAGGGGCCCTCTAACATCAGATTGGCACACGAATTCTTAACTCCTCAAAACTGCTTCAAATCATGCATCAAATTTGTACTTCTTTCATTAAAGGAAAACGCTTCAGAAAACAGATTATCACAGTCTTGGACAACTTAACAACAAAACATCCACTAGCTAATTGTCTCTCGGTTCACCGAGTTATTCTTATAAGAAAAATACATAACTGTCATTGAGTGGAAATAGGAATAGGTGTATTTTTCAATCAAAATCAAATTAGAACTCCTGTTGAGGCCTTGTACTTTGCTGAAGACATCTGCAGAGTCCTTATCTTGGTAGAAGTCTACTTCTTAGTTTTGGTTTCCTCCACGTGCATAACCACTTGCAGATTTTTGCTCAGACTTCATAGAGGGCAAGGAATGATGTAGGTGAGTTCTGGAATTCAACCATATTCGTTTTTCCTTTAAGTGACACCTGTAACCTGTGTGAAAATAAAGATAGTTGCGGAATATGCGACTAGCTACAAAATGGCTGCATTCTGTAGCTAAGTCTAGTCAAAAATCACTACGACAATAAAACCACAAAAGTATAGCAAGTCAGTCATTGTATGCATTCTTAAAGTGACTTTAATCAATCCTATTGATCTTTTAAGCCTATAACTGATAAAGGACAAAGGAAATGAAGTGAAATTTGGTGAAAGGAAAGGACATCTTTGGGGCTCAACAGAAGGATCACCATCAAAAGTGATCTACATATCTGCAACAGTTCCACATGAACATTAATGACAAGAAGGGCATCACCAATTATGTTTCAAATTTCCTCATTCATCTCGTAGTTGCAGCACTACTTAATGTTCTCAACTCTTGTAGCTATGAGACTTTTGGATGGCCACAATTTTACATGAATGATCCAGAGTTCACCACCACTTACCAGATGCTAGTGGATGGCAAGAAAGTTCTATATTTCCACCTCCATGGCGCATTATTCTGCTACCTAGGCCACTTTTTTGTTCCTTCAAGTGAACATGCCAAATTGATTTATGAGGAGCACTATATTTGGGTCGTAGGACACTTCAGTGTGTAGAAAACTATGGTATTACTGAAGAAGTGTTTTTATTGGACAAAACTCTAACAGGACGTTGGAAAATATATCAAATCTGGCACTGTGTGTACCATCCCCAAGTCGACATTGGAAAACTCTAATAGGATGTTGGAAAATATATCAAATCTGGCATTGCGTGTACCATCCCCAAGTCGACAATCAAGAATATGGGCATGTACACTCCTCTTACTACTCCCAACCAGCCTTTGGAATCCATCTCCATGGACTATCTTCCAGGCCTCCCTTCTACCAAGCATGGTAATGTCTCTGTATTTTTTGTCGTGGACAAACTTTCAAAGATGGCTATATTATCATCTTGCAAGAAAAATATCACAGAATAATACACTGCCAAACTCTTCTTTGAACAAGTATGGGTACATTTTATAATCCTGCAAACCATTATATCATATCGGGATATTAGGTTCCTGAGCACATTCTGTTCAAGCCTCTGGACATTATTGGACACTAAGCTCACTAATTTCACTACATTTCATCCCCAGATTGATGGCCAAACGAAGGTCATCAACAGGATGATAGTGCACATACTACGCATGCAAAAATAAAATCATCCATGAACCTGGGATGAGAGCCGTCCTTATGTGTAGCAGATTTATAACAGAGCTCTCCATAGCTCGATTGGATGCAGTCCTTTTTAAGTGTGTCTAGGTTTTCAACCATTGTGTCCAATTGGTGTTTCATGCCTCATGCGACTACACAAAGAGAATCCACCCATATACAGTCTGAGGTTGATAAATCAACCCATCTTACTGAATGCCAACACATTCTCCATCAAGTGCATGACATCTTGGATAATTCCAATGTCAAATACAAGCAGCGGCATGATCAACATCGAGTACCACACAAGTTTCTGGTGGGCAACAAAATTTGTTTGCATGTGAAAAAAGAACACCTTATTAGAGCACATCGAAAGCTTGGACCACCCCGATATGGGCCTTAAACCATCACCAAGGTTGCGGGAGACAATTATTTTGAGCTGAGAATTACCCCATTCCTTGGCCTGCACCTAGTGTTCAATGTGGACTACCTTCGACCATACTTTCCACCATTATTGGACACATCAAACATTACATAACAACTCACACCAGCAGAGATAAACCCAGACTACATGGAATAGGCCATAACTGATCGGATCATGGACATGAAAATCAAGAAAATTTTCTAGCATAAGATCCAACTATATTGGGTTTTCAAAGCTGGCAAACACTTGCACAAAGGAAGGTGGCTCACTAGGGACAAAGTTCAGCAAAAGTTTCCCCATCTCATGGAGGCACTCAACGTAATGGGGACCATTGTTTTCTAAGGGGGGAGGAATGATATTAGGTGGATATTGGTGTCCACCTACCTATTCCCCTTGGACCCCCACTATTTTTTTCTTTTTGTTTCCTAAATTGTAGCATAGTTTACTATTTTTTGAAGTTTTTAGGGTCTTGAAATTCCAAAGTCATTTTGAGGCCCTAAACGATGTATTTTTGGAAAACGAGCAAACTCACAAATCGAGGAAAGGATTTGAAATTAAATTTTGTATTCCTCGAATATATATTTATGGCAAGGTATCGTACGCATCAAACATATATCATAGGCCAAAGTTACGACCCCTGGAAGTTGATGTAGCAATTTATCCCAATGAGGCCCACAAAATTTTGGCGCCTCATCTCCTAGGGTTAAGTTTTTCAATGTTTAGGGTTTTCCATTGTTTCCAATTAATAAATATTACTTTAATCCTCATTATAACACATTTCAAAAGGCATGTATTCGCCACATCTCTTCTCATAGATAAGCTACCATTGCCTGAGCTAGTTTACTTCCATTCTGCATGTAAACAATTTTCAATACTTTGTTATTAATGAATTGAAGTTTTGTTTTCAATGTATTTATGTGTTTCTATTTATATTTGTATTTCATTTCGTTTCTTCATAAATATGGATCAATGGTATCATAATGTTTTTCTCTTTCTTATTTTTTATGTGCATGTCCCCAATGAGGTCAAGGTATAAGGAGTTAGGACTTGAACTGGTTGAACCTTTGCAAGACCGGCCTCGCCAACCCCGAAGACCTCCCATGGTGGAAGGAAACAAATATGAGGGAGAAGGACATCCTTTTAAAATATTTCTCAAATAATCCCTCGAGTGACAAAGGAATGCGATGATGGATAACTTTTCCCAGATCCTTCAGTGGAAGCCCATCGGAGACGCATATTCATCTAGTAGTCACTTTGGAGGCACAAACCCCTTCAAGGTACAAGTTAACTTCGATATCCATATATTCAGAGGTCAAATAGATGAAAATGTTGTAGATAAATGGTGGAATATTATGGAAGGTTGTTTTTTGGTCCATAGTTTCTCCAATAGGGAGAAGATTACTTTTTCACTGCTCAAGGTTGCCCCTCATGTCAAGGAATAGTGGGAAACTTACTGTGAGAAAAGGGTCGAGGAACCCTCTCTCTTTACAGTCTCCCCCTCTTGGAAATCTTTCAGATATACCGTCAAGGAATAGTATCACCTCATGGGAAGCTATAAATACAAGTATGTACAATGGACTACACTATGGCAACAAAGGGACGAAGATTTGCATGAGCTCACAAATTTTTTTCATACTCTATGTACAAAGTTGGGTATCAAAGAATGTTAGTGACATCTAGTGCTCAAGTATTTTGGTTGTATGCACAAACACATTTAGGAAGAAATGGATTTCTTGGACATTTCCTTGCTTGGTGCAGCATACTGATATGCGGCCAAGATTGAACAAATTTTTTTTTTTTAAAAAGCGTGACTTTGGATCTGTGAATCAAAAGTAGGGAAAGAGTTCCCCCAAATCACAAAACAAAGCACAAATCCAAGGTGGAGCGACCTAGGAAAATCCATCGAAGTCACAAGAAAAGAATGCCACCACGACGACGAAAAAGGACACAGGAAGTGGTTGAGCTGAAATATTTAGATTTGGACGCATGCTCTAATTCTGAGCCAGAACGCAACAAGGGGAACGACAACGGGAAGCATATTATTGACGCAAAACCCAATGCCATTGTTTCCACCACCAAGGTCTGGAATATTGAGTTCAAAGATCCAGAGGAGGGGGAGCATCTCTTCCACTCACATATGTGGCTAACGAGTTCTCCGTTGCAATTAATTGTCGACAGCGGGAGCCAAAATAAAATCATTTCAATAGAGGTCGTAAAGCGGTTAGACCTACCGACCACACCATACCTACAGCCATACACCATTGAGTGCCTTCACCAAGGACAATATCTTCGTGTTAGCCAACATTGTTTCCTTCCCTACAACTTTAAGCCCTTCACATATGAGGTACTATGTGATGTTTCTCCTCTTGAAGTTTGCGATGTATTATTAGGCCAACCATAATTGTGGAAGTGTCTTGTTGTGTACGAGTCTAGGCCTCACATTGTTATTATTACTATAGGAAATAAGCTATACAGGATGCTAGAGGTAGCCCTTCCTACCTCCATCTCTTTTACCTTTGTTAAGGAATGCAGTAATATCATCTCCCAGACTAGGAAATTTATTTTCTTTTATATTCACTCTAAAATAAAGGGGAAGATCATGGCCACATCCATGGCCCCTGGGAAAGGTTCCTCGGCGTAGCATAAGTAGGTGGATAATGTCATGGAAGAATAGAGGGATATCTTCTCCATACCCACAAGGGTGAACTTACAATTTCATGTCAAACATTCGATCAATCTAAACCCCAGAGAACCTATGCCCAATGGGCCTATATACCGCTCTCCATTTTGGAAAATGAAGAGATCAAACGGCAGATCTAGGAGCTATTAAAAAAGGTAACATCCGACCAAGTTCCTCACCTTGTGGGATCTTTATTGTACTTGTAAAGAAGAAGGATAGGGCCTAGAGGCTTTTTATTGATTATTGAGCACTGAAGAAAATCAGTGTCAGGAATAGGTATTCGATCATGTGGATCGATGACCTTCTTGACCAATTCAAGGAGGGAAAGTATTTCAGCAAGATCGATTTGAAGTCTAGCTATCACCAGGTTCCAATACAACCCATAGGTGTATGGAAGACCATTTTCAAATCCAAGGAGGGCCTTCAGATTGAAAAAATACCCTGCAAATTTTATGGGGCTAATGGATGACATCTTGCGAACCTTCGCCAACTCATTCATGGTTTTATATCAGGATGACATTCTTATCTTCAGCAACAGTTGGGAAGAGCACTTGCAACACATTCGACAGGTCCTTTACACCCTGTAGCAACACAAAATATGTTCCAACCTGGGGAAATGCACCTTTAGCATGAGCCTGATCCAATATTTGGGTTACATCATAGATGAGAAAGGCATGCATGTGGATCCAGCTAAGATCCAAGTCATTCGGGATTGGCCAGCCCCGACCACTCTAACAAAGCTTTGAAAATTTCTGGGCCTTGCCAATTATTATCAGAGGTTTGTATTTGGATTCTCCCATATCACTTTCCCTTTGAGTGAGGTTACCAAGGGTGGAGCAAAAGCAAAGTTTTCATGTTCTGAGTCCCAACAGAAGGCATTCGTTGAGCTTAAGCACCGCCTTTTCTATGCACCTGTACTCACATTTCCAAACCTACAACAACCATTTGAAATCAATATAGATGCCTCTGACTATGCTATTGGTGGAGTTCTCACCCAAAAATGGCATCCGGTGGCCTATCACAGGGAGACACTTTTTGATACAATTTAGAATTACCCCACCTATTATAAATAGATGTATTATATCATGCAAGCTTGTTGGCAGTGGAAAAATTACATTACGGGGAAGGAGACAATCATCCACACAGATTACCAACCTCTTTAGTTTATATAGACACAAGGGAAGTTGAAAAATGATCACCATCAGAAGTGGTCTACATATCTGCTACAGTTCCACTTGAACATTAAATACAAGAAGGGAAACACCAATCATGTTGCAGATTGCCTCATTCGGCCCCTAGTTGCACCACTAACTATTTTTCTCAACTCTTGTGGCCACGAGACCTATGGCCATAACTGAATAGGAATGATCTAAAGTTCGCCACCATTTACCATATGCTAGTGGATGGAAAGCAAGTTCTAGTTTTCCACCTCTAGGACACATTATTATGCTATCTGGGCCACTTTTGCGTTCCTTCAAGCAAGCGTGCCAAATTGATTATGGAGGCACACTACAATCGGGTCGTAGGATACTTAGGGGAGTGGACTTGAAGTTTGTATTCCTTAGATAGAAATTTCTAATGAGGTATCATACGCGTCAAATGGAGAACGTATGCCAAAGTTACGACTCCGAGAAGTTGGTGTACCAATTTACCCCAATGGGGCCCACAAACTTTTGGTGTTTCATCTCTTAGGGTTAGGTTTTTTATGTTTAGGGTTTTCCATTGTTTCTCAATAATAAATAGGCCTTCGAGCCTCATTGTAACAAAGTTCATAAGGCATGTAGCTGCCACATCTCTTCTCAGAGATAAGCTCCCATCGCCTAAGCTAGTTTATTTCCATTTTGCATGTAAATAGTTTTCAGTACTTTGTTATTAACGAATTGAAGTTATGTTTTCGATGTATCTTTGTGTTTCTATTTATATCTATATTTCATTTCGTTTCTTCATAAATATAGATCAATAGGTCAAGCCCGATGTAATCTTTTGAGAACTCAAGCAACTTGAAAAACAAACAAAAAAATGATATTTTATTGGGGAATATTTATAATGGCTTATTTCAGGTTTCTCATGGCATAACACCACTTATATAATGGTCTAATCATTTCAATGCTAACTCCCATATATGTTGATTAATTTTCAGAAGGTAATGAGGAGGTTTCAATGTAAATCGTTGGTTCAAGTTACAACCCACTACCCCTTTGGTCATGTGACATCTACCACACATTGTTTCTTTATTATTCCCTCATTGGATGATGCCAACCTCCCTCATTCACGTGTTGTTTCTTTACTATTACCTTATCGGATGCCAACATCTATTATTCACAACAACACTAGTAGAGTTTAGAGGAATGAGCTTCTCAATGCACTTATTCACACTACATGCAAGAAACACTAGCATGGTTCTAGATCACTTTTAGTCCAACTATCCAACATCCCTGACATGGTTCTAGACCATTTTTGTCCAATTATACAACATCCTTTAGGGTCTCATCCATTGGATCAAATTCCTCCTATTAGGCTTTTGGAACAAATATTTTCAAGTCAACATAAAGAGTTACAAAGGCTTGCAATGGATAATCAGAGTGCTAGGTTCACGCTCAGATGGTAACTAAGTGGAGAAGTTTTGTGATCAGTTGGGAATTGCTAACAAAAGAGTTCATGGTAGCCATTCCATTTGGATATGCTTAGCTCATCAAGATTGTATGCTTAGATAAATAGAAAAGTTACATTCTTAGTTAGAAAATGTTGAAAATAAATTTCATAGTAACCATTTCCCTTGGATATGATATGCTCGTGAAGATCATGATATCAATTGATATTGTAGTTTGCACAATTATATTATTGTCTAGTTTTGCAATTCTGGCTTCAAACACTTTTATGGTATGGTCATTCTCTCTCCATGTGAGAAATTGGGTTGCTAATTATAACTCATATATTGTGATTGTGTTTAAACTTTATTGTTTGATCTAAGGTGGGGCTTATGGCGATACTTTTAATGACTTTGATGCTCCCTTCCATTTTACTAGACCAAATATGTATCGATATGGTTATGGAAATTATGTAGTGTGCCTCTCGGTTTGTTGTCATTTAATATTATTTTAAATGTCATTTTGAATTCAGATGCATATTAATTATGTGACTGCTACTACTTACGATTTTGCTTTGGTTGTTGGTCGAGCGAGATATACCTTGGGGTGGTGATTCACATGTGATATTTACTCATAAGTTTTTTAATTTATTTATTTATTTGGTACTCGTAAATATTATTTGGAATTCAGAAGCATCTTATATCTTAAAGTGTTGTGACTTGTGGTGTTGGGTGTATCTTTGACCATGGTGGATACGATGTGCCTTGACGTTGTAATTCATAGTTGTGGTCGTTTATTTCACACATCTTGGTTTACAATTTTTTGCTATATTTTGAACATTTTTACTTGATTTTTAACATATGGTTTATGAAATCTAAATGATAGTTTCTCTTGTGAATAATGACAATCCTTATGTAGTTGGACAACCCTACCCAAGGAGGTTATGATATGCCTCAAAGTGGTACCACTGATGGTGAGTTAAGTTGGGTTTTTGTTCCATTTAGTCATCAAATGCATTTTAGGTTGCAATTAGGCATAGCAACTATAATAACTCAATCATGAGATTTAATTGCATTTTCTATGTATTAAAGAAAAAAAACCTCAAGGGATATCTATTATTGGAACAATTGTTTCAACTCCTCTATAATTATTATTGTGCATTGTATCTATTTGCAGGGTCAAAATTTATTTTAAAAAAAATATTGTTGTTACATTGGATCCTCATTCACATTGAAATAATAAAATATTAAGGTCTCATTTTACTTCTTTCTCAAGTTTTCCTTATTAAACTTATAGATTAGTAATTTATATATCAACAATTTTATAAGTTTATGTACATTTTTTTTCAAGAATGTATTTTATAGAATATATACATCTTCACATATTTTACAATAGCTCATCATTTTATATTGTGGATGGATCGGATTTGTGGTTTCATCTTTAAAATTTAAAATTTACACCACACGGTACGTTTTTATTTTAAAGTTTACAATACAAAGGTATATTTTTGCATAGTATTATCTATGCATTTGATTTTTAAAGGTTCCTTTTAAAATGCTTATGTAAGCACTAGGAGAAACACCTTACCTATAATGAGATATTACCATCTTAAATGGTTTTGAGGTGCAAAATGTAATTTTAATTTTGCAAAGTGAAAAAGATAAAGGGAGAAAGTTAATTAATGAAGAAATTAAATATTAATGAATTCATTTTTCTTTATTGGATAAATTTTAATTCATTATATATATATATATATATATATATGTTTTATATAATTTTGTCTTAAAATAAATTAATATTCTTAAAATATTTTTTTATTTTTAATATGTATTTAATAATTCCAAATGGGGTGTTTTTAATGCAAGCAGGGTGGGGAGATGCTACTATCCCTTCACCTGGCCAACCGATGGGGGAATACGGCAACACCCCCCATAATAAGTTGTATGATTGACATGCTTATAAGACTTCGCCTCAAGGGGGTTTGTATGCAAGCTCGTCAAATGTCATCATCTCACCAAGATGATCACGTCCCTGCTTGTGTGGTGAATAAATTTAACATATTCATATTTATGGTCCTCCTCTCAGTGCTAGCTCTCTCCTCTTTCATTACAGGACACCCATTCTCCTGGTTTGTAACTCCTTCCATGGATCTGGTTAGTTAGCAGTGGGAGCTCTGTCCAACCCACTTATTTGAACCTTGGTCAAGCCCTATCACTCTTATTCAAATTTCTCTAAGTGGATTAAGACATAACAAAATTATCTTCCTTTCCCAGAGTTTTAGTGGCACTTTCCATTTGGATTCCCATATTATTGGCGCAGACCTGCTATTTCCTTTTCGTAGCTTATCGAATGTGCATGCAGGCGAGCATGTTGGGACTCGCAAAGGCTTCCACTACACAATGGACACCACCCCCTGTAGGAGCCATATGGTTGCAATGATTGTTGGCTCGATCATATGTGGTTTGTGTTTGTCTCTTGTTTTTATTGTCATTTCTAATGTTAGATTTGAAGCTCCTACCTATTTGGCTCACCTTTTGTCTATCACCCTTAGTATCTCACCCAATTCACTCTTGAGGATTTGTACACCAATTTGTCCATACTTGCAGTCCTGTATCCCTCCCCTAGTACTTATCCCATGAGTTGTTGTCTCCTACTGCTAGCCTCCTTGGCAGGTTAAGCATTTTCTCATGTATACTCTCACACCCTCACTATATTTTTGCGATAGGTTGGTGGTTTTCCCTTTCATCATGTTTTGGTTCTAGTTGACTCTTTTTTATCACCCTCCAATCACTTTACGTGGCATACCACCAAAGTGAAATGCTTATATGTTCAACTTTTCAACTTCCCATTGCAGTATCCTGGCCTGGTCCTTCGAAATTCCCCGTGAACTAGCATGCATCCACTAAGGAGTTTCCTATTATAAATAGTGAGCCTCTTAGGGACATACACGAGTGCAATGCAGGCTTCAGGAATCAACAGCTAGTTTTCAGGACCTCACCACGGGGCTCGTCTAGGAGGAGTTATCTTGTATGGAAAAAGGAGGGGCCTCCTAATGATAATAGATTTCATATACAAATATTTTGGTTGATTTGGATGATTGGGAATTGGATGTTGGGCCTAATCAAGTTTTTTTTAATCAATACATGCGCACTATTGATATGTAGTGGCATTTAGAGCTCCTCCTAGATAGAATTATGATGGATTTCTTTGAGCATCAGGTTGATATCCTAAACTCTTTGGAGCACCTTCATCGTCACTTGAGGGACATGGATTAGTTATTAGGTTGCATCAAGCAATGTCTCGGAATCCTCCCCCCCCCCAGGTCAAGAAACACCCCTGGAAACATTAAAGACCCTTTTTGGGTTTCCACTACTCAGACTCTAATCCTTTGGCTTATCCTTGTTATGCACATATATATTTTACATTATGACTACCTAGTTAATTATTCTGGCCAATCTGGCTCATTTTTTAGTATATATATTTTCTATTTAGTATTTTGGAAAGCATGATCTCTTATGCCTCTCTCCGAAGAGTGCTATTTTGGATATTTTCTAGTCCCCCTAGTGAAAGATTGGCCTAATGTTTCTAACATATCCATATAATTTTCAGTTTTATAAGGAAATACAATACTTAATGCACAAGCCTAAGCATCTCCCCTTAACATGGAAAGGAACCCATCAAGGTGGAGCCTTCAGACTCTTCTTAGCCCCATATTGTAATTTTTTAATCATTGTCTATTTATGATTTTTAGTATTTAAGATAGATAATTATGTTTGG
This sequence comes from Pinus albicaulis, assembly GCA_034641835.2. Lineage (NCBI taxonomy): Eukaryota > Viridiplantae > Streptophyta > Pinopsida > Pinales > Pinaceae > Pinus > Pinus albicaulis. The sequence goes on along the minus strand of CM076584.1, from coordinate 619,650,876 downwards.
ATAGATAACATGTAGGTACTTATGAGAACATTTTTAGGTTTTCATTATAATTTATGATTTCAAGGTTCTGGCATTGGTTTGGTTTTTGAAGTGGTGAACCAAAACTATAATGTATATGATTGTTTCACTGACAAATATACTTTAACTTCCAAAAAAATGCACAACAAGAATGTAGAGGAGTGAACCACAATAAGAAATATAAGCGATTTCAACAAGTGCATGACACTTTTTTACTAAGTTAATTCTAAATGAATTTTTAATTGATAAAATTAAAAAACAATAAGAAAATTGTAATTTTATTGAATAGATAAAAAATTGTTTTAATAATCTTCCACATTGCTTTTTAAATTATTTTTTAATTTCTTTATTTTTATCAATTAAATTATTTAGAATTAATTTAGACTCAAAAATCATGTCAAAGACTCTTTAAAAAATCATGCATTTGTTGAAATCACTTATATTTCTTATTATGGTTTGTTTCTCTAAATTCTTGTTGTGCATTTTTTTGGAAGTTAAATTATATTTGTTGATCAAACAATCATATACATTAGATTTTTAGTTCACCACTTCGGAAACCAAATCTATGGTAGAACCTTGAAATCCAAAATGATAATGAAAAACAAAAAAAAATATCATCCGTGCCTACGTGTTGTCTACCCAACCATAATTATCTATATTAAATACTAAAAACCATAAACATAAATAGTGCTAACAAAAGCACAACATGGGGTTAAGAAGAGCCTAAAGCCTCCACCTTGATGGGTTCCTTTCCATGCTAAGGGGAGCTTCTTAGGCTAGTGGAAATATGAGATGGCCCTCAATCCTCTTCATTTTCATGTCCAAGTTCATATATAGTTGGAGTTCATCCAGAATTAAAAGGTTCTCCTCTCTAGCTTCATTACAACCAAATATTACTTGATCTATTAATGTCTTATTTGTTGGAAAATGCAATATGGAAGCAATTAATTCAGATTTTCCTTAATCTTTAATACTTAATTTCAAATGTCAATGGGGTCTTGGATAGATGGTGATCGGGTGCTCTGTTAAGGCACTCCTTGATGTGAAGTCACCAATTCAATTCCCCATCCTGATAGGGGTGATATATTGGAAATGATGAAGATGTAGTCCTACCAAGCTTACAAAAAAAAAATTACTTAATTTCAAACGTTATTTATCTTCTTATGTTTCTTTATTATATATTTTCATTAAATAAATACCATGATCGAAATAGAAAGAACAATGGACAAGGATATTAGGCTCCAAGCTAGGGAAGAACCCCTCCAAGGGGAAAAACTAGAAAAAATCCTCTCTTCTTATAGAATATGCTTCAAATGATACAGCAAATACCCAAACCCTAGAATAATTACTCCCTCTAGCACCAATTCATCCCTCCAAAGATACCTTCTAGCTAGGTCAAGGTCAAACCAAATTAGCCAGAGACGAACCATTCTTCAAATGAACCAGTCTCAAAATTTCAACCCCCTACAATAGAATTTCAGCCCCCCTGCAACAGAATTTTGGAACTTCAGTCACTACAGAAATTTCGGCCCCTGAAACTGCTCCAAAAAATCACACATGTGAGAGAAATATGTCAAAAACTCATCGTATTTCCTTTGCTAGGGTTTTTCCTTCTTCTCCTTATCCTTTGATCTTATTTTCCTTCTTCTTATTGTAAATCAAACTTGTGAGAGATTGACTGTCGAATGAGGTTGAATTGATTCTATTTATACTCTTATATGTGGGCTGGATGCCCCTTTCTAGGCCGACTTCTCTTTTCCAGGGCCAACTTGTGCTAGGAGGCTTCCAAGACTTTCTAGACTCAAAAAATAATTGTTTTTCAAGGTATATTGATTTCTAGTAGCATCGCATGTGCTCTAAGTCTCAAAATTTGTAGGGAGACTTAGGCACATGTATTCCAAAGAACCCAGAAAGGGTTTTGGAAAATTCCACTCAGATAATGTTTTATGAAAATAATTAATTATTTTTAATGGGACCCTAAGTCTAAACTTAGGAAGTTAAAATAATTAATGGATATTAATTAAAACAGAGTGTGAATCTTCTAGAATATTCATATATCAAGTCAAGTTAATCTTAGTCGTTGATTAATGATTTAATCTCGACCGTTGAAGACTCAACGAGAAGATTATAAGGATTTGATGGATCATTTGGAAAAGACATCGAGACTGGGAAATAATCCAAAGATCGAAATTATTTAGTGAGCAATGCTCAGGAAGAAGATCAATCAAGAGGATTCTCACTAAGAGGGGTGGGGATAATTTCTAATTGGATATTTTCCTGATCCGGAAATACACAGCAGATAAGACAGAAAGAAGTACGCAGAGAGGTGGCATAGCAGCTATGCAGAACCAGCAGAGGCAGCGCAGCAGCCTTGAGGATATCTGTGATTCATCTAAGGATCATTCAAATCCAGTGCCGAAGAGTCGGGGTATGATATGGGGAGGGGCCATAAGATCAAATCCAGCCAGCAGACAGAGGTGATGTAGCCCCCACGCAGAGTATAATTGATGATGATGAAGAAGATATACAACCTCTCTTTACTATTTCAAACATTAGTGAAGATATCCAAATCTTGAATATAATAGAAAATTATGAATCATCTCCAGAATATGAACATGATCAATTCCAAGAAAGATCCAATATTGAATTTGTGTCATCTAGGCAGATGTCTATTTACTCTATGGAAGAATTTGGTAGTTTTACAGTTGAAATCTTTCCAGGGGAAAACCTTCAACATAAACAAAAATCTTGAAAATTTACAATAAGAGAAGCTAATCAAAACATTGCAACAACATTCATCTGCATATGCATGGGAATACACTTACTTGAAAGTAATTAGTCCTAACACTTGTATGCATCACATCTACATTAAGGAAAATTGCAAACCTATTAGACAACCTCAAAGAAGGATGAATCCAAATCTTAGGGAAATTGTGAAAGAAGAGTTACAAAAGTTGTTAAACATAAAATTCATCTATCCAATTTCAAACAGTCAATGGGTTTCTCCTTTAGTGATTGTACCTAAGAAAAATGGTAAATGGAGGGTATGCATTGATTATCGGGAATGAAATAAAGGTACTCTTAAAGATCATTTTCCTTTGCCTTTTATAGATCAAGTGTTATATACATTAGCAGGTAAAAAGTATTTCTCATTTCTGGATGGTTTCAGGAGTTACAACCAAATTCAGGTTGCACCTGAAGATCAAGATAAGACCACATTTACCTGTCCATGGGGAACTTATGCCTACTGAGTACTTCCTTTTGGATTTTGCAATGCACCTACAACATTCCAAGGGGAAGTACTAGGAATTTTTTTTGATCTAATACATGATTGTGTAGAAGTGTATATGGATGACTTTACAGTTTATGGTAATACATTTGAGGAGGCTTTAGAAAACTTGGAAAAGGTTCTTAAAAGATGTAAGGAAGCAAACCTCTCACTAAGTCATGAGAAATGTTTCATGATTTTTACTGAAGGGATTGTTTTGGGACATCATATTTCAAGAGATGGAATTAAATTTGATAAATCTAAAGTTGAGGTCATCTCCAGGTTATCAGTCCAAGTTGCCAAAAGGACGTTAGAAGTTTTCTAGGTTTCACAGGTTATTATAGAAGATTTATAGAAAATTTCACCAAAATAGAATCCCAACTCATCAAACTACTCACTAAAGACTGTGAATTCAATTGGAATCCTGACTGCCAGTTAGCATTTGAAACCTTAAAAGAAAATTTTTTTGAAGCACCCATCTTAAGAGGGCCTAACTGGAAACTACCCTTTCATATTTCAATAGATGCTTCAGACACAGATCTAGGAGTTGTGTTAGGACAAAAAGACTTGATCCCTTATGCCATCTATTACACAAGTAAGAATTTGACTCTCCCAGAGTTGAATTATACTGTATCTGAAAAGGAATTCTTAGTTGTTGTTCATGCTATCAATAAATTCAGACATTACATAACAGGCTATGAAACCTTTGTCCATACAAATCTCTCTGCAATTAGGTATTTAATGAATAAATATATTACTAATGGCAGAGTGACAAGATGGTTATTGCTCCTACAAGAATTTAACATTATTGTTCTAGAAAGGCCTGGAAAAACAAAACACAGTTGTTGATTTCCTGTCTAGAATTCAAAATATCAAAGATAACACTCCAGTTGAAGATAAATTTCCTGATGAATATCTTTTTGCAATAACTACTAGGACCCCTTGGTTTGCAGATATTTCCAATTACTTAGTTACAGGGAAATTACCTTCACATTTGTATTCTAGAGAGAAAAGAATAATCATTTAATTAAGTGTAAAATACTCATGGATTACTAATGAATTGTATAAGACAGGTCCAGATCTTATTATCAGAAGATGTGTTCGAGAAGATGAAATGCCTGAAATTCTTAAGGCATGTCATGATGAACCCTGTGGTGGAAATTTTGTTGACAAGAGGACAGCCTATAAAATCCTTCATTTAGGATATTATTGGCCATCCATCTTCAAAGATGCCAAAGAATATGTAAAAAGGTGTGACAATTTCCAAAGGGTAGGGAAACCTGCTCCTTCAAATGAAATGCCTTTGCAACCTCAGGTACTTATAGAACCTTTTGAAAAATGGGCCTTGGATTTTGTTGGACCTATCAATCCTCCATCTAAACAAAAGAAGTATATTTTGGTATCACTGATTATGTCACTAAATGGGTAGAAGCTAAAGCATTATCTTTTGCTAATGAAGGGTCTGTAGTCAATTTTATTTTTGAGGATATCTTCACTCGTTTTGGTGTTCCAAGAGAAATTGTAACAGATCAGGGCGCTCAATTTACATCAAATATGGTGCAAAAATTGGTAGAAGATTACAAGATCAAGCACAGAAAATCTACTCCTTACCATCCATAAGAAAATGGTAAATTTGAATCAACCAACAAGTTAATTGAAGGAATTCTCACTAAGACTGTTCATCTACACAAAAGAGATTGGGAAGATAGGCTTCCTGAAGCCTTATGGGCCCACAGAACTACATGGAGGAACACAACAGGACATATTCCCTATGAAATTGTTTATGGGAAACAAGTCCTATTCCCTATAGAATTTCAGATCAATACCTTCAAGATGGCAGTCCAATGGGGACTTGATTTATCAGAGGCATAGACTGGAGCAACTCAATGAACTAGATGAAATCAGACAAGATGTAGTCCAAAGAACCAGTATAGTCTAGTAACAAATGACTAAATGGCATGAAAAGTACATCAAAGAGAAAAAGTTTCAAGAAGGGGATTGGGCACTCTTGTCTGACTCAAAATTCAAGGATTTTCAAGGGAAGTTTCAGACTCATTGGCTTGGGCCATATGAGATTGAAAAAGTCTTTTATAATGGAGCAGTGAAGATCAGAACAATAGATGAAGAAAAGATATCTCTTCTTGTGAATGGTCATCGGTTGAAAGTATATCATAAACCACTTTCAAAAGAAGAGTTTGTCAAGAAATTTCAAGATAACATTGATATAGAGTTAGTGAAGAAGAATTATTCTTCTTCACTAACTTAGCTTTTACTTTTCCTACATTTAATATATATATATAGTGTATAAGTATGAAAACCAATCAATAATTGGCATACTTATGCAGAAAATATAAGGTGAAAATGAGAGCTCTCTGACATCCTATATTTTCCATTTTTATTTCTGTAATAAAGTAGTAGAAACTACATTCATATTTGCAGTCCATAATCTGCAGAGTCAGTTTCATTCCATCACACTCCACTGTCATTCCATTTCATTCTGCTTTCATTTCATTTTCACATTCATACCATTTCATTCCACTTTCATTCCATATTTTTCACTCATTCCATGAATATTAATACATTCTGCAACTGAGTAGATTTTGGAACTAATTCTATTCTGCATCTAATTTGATTTTGCAGCCACTTCAACAAAACTCACATGATGATTGCAAAAGGAACTAAAGGATTATGTTTTGAAGGACACCATGCTACAAAAGGAGTACCTAAGGAACAACATCAAGCAACAAACAATAAGGTTAAGTTCTGAGGTAAAGTGTAGAAATTTATTTTAATAGCAAAAGTTAAAAACATAAAATATGTATAATATGTACATTCATATGTTCCTTGAAAACCTATCATTCGAATTGATTTCAAATCCTCATCATGATATGTCTTGACCATATCCCCCATATAACATTGCCTAACGGTCCATCATTAAAAATATTTGATTAATGAATAACGGTCATAATCATGACGTGACCTATTTGTCCATGTCTCTTCAAGACCATATCACTTACTTATTTCCTAAAGCTCACCATAAACCCTCCATTAGATCCGTAGCTCATTCATCTCCATTGATTCCACAACTTGTTCATCTCCATCAAACTCTGCAACCAATTCATTTCCACACTACAGAGGGGTAGTTTTTTAAGGCTGAAAGCATTTTGCATAGAAGAAGGATGGGTTTGATTGTCAGAACAGAGCCAGTGTGGGTCAAATACATGGAAGGATATCCACAAGTTAGAGAACTACTACAGCAAGCTGGATGGTTGAGGTTCATAGAAAATTTTAATGGTTTTCATAAGGAAATTACCAAATCATTTTCCAGATCTTTTGATGGAACCGCAATAGAGATTGGGGACATTAAATTTGCAGTGACAGATTCATTCCTAGCCGAAGCGACAGAACTTCCGAGGCATGGAGAGAGGTGGTTCAAGAACAAATAATTCCATAATGGATCATGGAAGGTGATACTTAAAAATCCAGGTATCGATGTTTCAGTATTTAGAAAAGGAATCCCAAGTACTGCTATGAAAAGTAAATGGAGAAATATATTGTTGCTTTTGCAAAAATTCATAACTTGTGAAGGAAGGTATGGAACCATGTATGTTTATCATATCCAATTATTAATGAATTTTCTAGAAAATGGTGAGATCAACCTACCTTTCTTTTTGCTCAATAGTCTAAGAATAATGGCCTCGAATGTACAAAAGAGAATCCAATTTATAGAGACTACTATGCATCATCATGGCTTAGTGAAAATGTTGATTGAGTTTCACTTAAGGAGCATAGGAGACAATTGGGAGGATTTCCTTTTTAGGAATCATTTTCAAGAACAACCAGAATCACCACCCAAGGAAGAAAATGTCAGGAGAAGTAAAAGGAAGAAAATTGATGTAATTGTTGAAGACAGACCTGAAACTTCACCACAAAGGGATAATGAAAAACTAATTTCTAAGGAACTGACAAAAATTAGAAAACAAATTAAGGCTAGAGGAAAGAAAAAAGAAAGAAAGTGAGGACGTAAATGAAGGGAATGAAAGCCCTCTAAAACTGAGGAGGAGTTCTAGACTCTGAGGCACTATGAAGAAGAAATTTTCTAAAGAAACAGAACTCATAAATATAGAATAAGAAACCCCAATTCCATCACCTGTTGATAATTCTCCTGAGTACAATCCTCAAAACTCTCATGTTTATCATTTTGAAGAAGGCCCCAGTAGAGGATCTCCTGGTGTAGATCCAGTTCAGCAGCAGATATATGATTATGTGGAGTCATTGGAAAGAAGTGCCTCATTGAACCAAGAAACACCTGTCAATCTACAAGAACCTTTGATTGAAACTCTTAAGCAAGATAATTGTGAATTAGAGACATTGAACATGCACATCAAGAACGAGAATGAGATTTTGAAGGAACAAATCAAGTTGAAAAAGGCAATGCATGATGATACTACTCTGCAGCTAGGGCTATTACACAAGGAAAATAAGAAATTAAAGAAGAAGAACAAGAGGTTGAATAGAGCAATCATAAAACTCAGATTCAAACTTCTCATGAAAAGGCCAAGGATGACATTAAATTCAAAGAAAAACAGAAGAATAAGGTTGGATGTTCTAGCTGAAGTATCTGAGCATATGCAGTAAGGGAGAAGAACTCATAATTTTAGCAAATTGCATGAGGACATGCAATGATTTTGCAGTGGGGGTATGTTGAGCCTCATGATTACCCTCTCCTTTACAGTTTTTCTCATCTCATTTCACCTCTTTTCCATAAGTTCATAAACCCTAATCAGTAAGAATGCCAAGGTTTTGTCTCAAGGATACATTTAAATGATTTTCATATTGTATTTTCATGATTTTGCTATTTTGATAATTTTTTGCAAATTAGCTACAAAATGCGGTCTATTCTACAGCTAATTGTGTGTTCCGTAGCCACTCTTATGGTGGACCAGGTTCCAAGTGTCAGTGGAGGAATCAAGCCACATGGGTGTTTCTAGAATCTTGCCTACAAGGATTCTATCCTACTCCCATGGTCCAGATCGACAAAAAGAGGAGCCTAAACTTATGGTCAAAGTTACAAGTCAAATAAAATTACCTACAACAATAGTCCAATAGACCTATTTTGATTGTAATTCAACCTAGACACCTGTAGCTAACTTAGCTCGCAATCAGTTATGTAATTCCTCTTTAAATAGTGGTTCCACATAACCGAAAGAATTTCAGTACATTTCATATTTCTAAAGAGAATACTCTGTTTTCAAGAATTTGTTTCAATAAACAAGTTCAGTTACCAAATGCTTGCTTGATTGCACTTTTGACAAGCTAGGAGTCAACCAACTTAGTAGCAGAGGGCCCTGCTTCTAAATGAGGTTTTTACTGTGTTTTCTAGTTAGATTTCTTTCTCTGTTTAGTAATTTTTGTTTATGTTTCATTTCCAGTTTTCAAATAGTTTAATGATAAAATTGCAACTGTGTAGACTTGCCTTCCAAAACATTTCATGGAGATAGAAATTTTGTTTTCAATATTGGAATAAGGATTGAAGTGCTAGAAACCATGGTTGTTTAGTTTTACTGTTCCTGCCCTTTTAATTTCATAGAATTTTCAATTACTATGTCAAATTGATATTTATGGAAACCATTTTCAATATGCCAAATTCTTCATCAAATGGTCAAATGTCTCACATATGCAGTAGTTGAGTTTATTTTCGCTTCTTGTTATTTTCTTGCCAAGGACCAAAGGGATAATTGATTTCTCCAAAGCCATTTCAAGAAGCTAAATACTTCACATTTGAATGTGACTGTTAAGTCAATTACACATTTATTTGATTTTAGTTAGCTCTTACAAGCTTTTACTTTCAAGATCCTCATTTGATTGCAAACAACAATCTTCCTAAAAACCACTCTAAAATAAATTAATCTAAACATATTAAGCAGGGATGGTTGAATGATTAAATGTAATGCAATTTCTAAGTTATTCATTTACAGAGTTTTCCTAGTTCTCTAGTGCAAACAGGTGTAATTAGCTTACTTAAACATTACTTCAAGAAGGTCACTCCTTCCAAATTGAATAATTGAAGTAGCTAAAAAAATCTTAGATACTTTCCATTTGCATTCGATGTTTTCTGTTCTAGGACCTTAGCAAACTAAACTACAAACAGTTACTAAACTCCATCTCAATAGGGTCATACCTAACAAATTGAATGAGAGATAAGTGAGGGTACAATAGTTGATTCCTTTTCTGCTTTCATTTAAGATAGGTATTGCAATTCTCAATTTCAGTCTTTCATACATCCATGGATTAGGATTAACAAACAAAATAGATATATGTTTTGATTCTCAAACTAGTTCTTAAACTAGCCCTTAGTTTTTGGTTTGATTTTATGAAAATTAGATTATTTTTAGTACACTTCCTTTTCTTCCTTCTAAAATAAATTTAGATTCACATAAGTCTTTCCATAGCCTTAGATTAACCATCATTATAACTCAAAGAACAAAAAACCCCTTAAAAACTACATAAAACACAAAACAACAAAGTAAGGATTAGGTTGCTTAATCACATATAGTGCACCACACTTCATCAGTTTACTAGCCCTGGTTGATAATTAATAAAAGCAATTTAGGAACACTAAATTGACAAAACACATATATGTTAAGGAGGTGCCTGAAAGGGAAGATGTACATAGGGTTCTCTCTAGCATGAGGTTTCAGGAACAATTTATAATCTTCAAGGTCTATGTACATGCCTTTAAACCACTTTTTTCCATGACTAAGTATACTTGTGGCTGAAGAAATCACATCTGTTGATAAATTGAACTCTACACCTATAATGATGGCCTTTCCCATACTTAAACTAGTGGAAAATAAGCTTGTCAATTGGAGATGACAGCCTTCCTCCGTGATTTTCTCACATAATTTCAAGCATCCAGTCCTCTCAAAGCATCCTTTTGAAAAAGGTGAGGCATTGACTTCTTATTTCAAGGTGGAGGATTCAAATCTAATGTGGCACCCTCCTTTGTGGATTCTCTTCTCACTCTCCATAATATCTATCAAAAAGATAAATCCTAGGTGTTTAGGGTGTTGTGGGTATGTGCAATGAATCTAGAAAAACAGAGGACAGGGTTAGGGTAGGTTTTGAGGATGACATGAAGGGTAATGAAACCAAGATAAATTCCCAAAAAAAATCACGAGGTAGGGTTGTATGTTGGATTCAGAGTATATGTGAAATTTGGTGAAATGGGTATGATGGAGGTGACTAAATTAGGAAAACACAAGTATTTCCTAATTTTGTAATAGAAAAATAATATGAAAATAGGGTTTGATGGGAATGAAGTGTAGGGAGGCTTTGAATGGTAGAGAATGATAATATATGGTATGGGGAAGGTGTGTGACGGTATTAGATAGTAGGGTTAAAGTTTAGTTCAGTGAAATCATCCAATGATAAACAGAAGTGAAAATGTAGTGGAAAATGAAGTAAGAAAGAAAACCAACATTGTGCTTGATAATTTGACTTGAGGAGGATATGAAGTGCTTACTTATTGTTTAGGAAGATTTAAAAACTGGTGGAATTGATCCTGGAGCTTGGATGAATGTTTTGGGAGAAAAATACTAAAAACACAGCACATTGAAAGATGCGTAACAAGTTCTCCTTGATGTGTAACAAAGCCTCCAGATGAGCCACGCATTGGGATGAGAGTGGAGGGGAGCACGTGGAAAGGAGAGTGGTGAAATGGGTTGGTTTGGCGGATATTTTTGGGTTGGGGGGGTAGGAGCGGTAAGAGGTTTGTGAGGGGGGGTGTGAAACAATGAGGGGTTGAAACGTCGACGTGGGACCAGCGGGGAGGAAACCACTTTCCAGACGCCCCCCCCTCCACTGGTAAAGGTCAAATGTATATGGGGGTGCAAAAAAAGGTTGTGGGTCATCGATTTGGTGGAGTGATTGATCGGGCGGTTGGGTGGTACACGAGACTTAACCACCAGCGACAAACTTCTTTTGTCGTTTTCTACCCTTATGACATGAGCGGAAAACTTTGGTTATAATACATAATGCCTCCGAACTTTGGATAGAGACATAATGAACTCAAATATTAGGCTATTTGCACATGTTTTATAATTTTTCTCAAAATTTGGATAAAGTGCACTAATAAGCATATACTTTAAGATAAAGCCTTTGATATAAAATTGGCCTCTTTTTATCCTTTCAACCCTTTTTGGAAAAAAATTGACAATGAAACAAGTTTTGAAATAAGACAAAGTGTCTTAATTTATTCCTTTAACTATGCTCACTCCCTTTAAAAGACTGATATGATGAAAATGAAGCCTTGTTCGCCCTCTTTGGGGACATTTTTGGACTTTTAAGTGGCAAAACAAGGACACCTATATAAAAACCTAGATGTAGATGGAATGATTGACCTAAGAATCTAAATGAAAATGAGTGACATGACCTCTAAGATGATAATGGCCATGTATGGAATGAAGGGAGCATAATTTCTAACCTAGATCAGATGCAGTGACTAAAATTTATTTGAAAACTTGTTTGAAAAGACAAAAAATTTGACCTAGGACTATTAGAAAATAAACTGAAAGAGCATGTTTGATCATTGGACATATTTACACTAACATTGGATCCAACTGGGGTTGGCAGCTCCTTCAGGAGGTGTCAAGAACACCGTAGATCAGGTGTTAGGTCCCTATATTGCTAGTATAGTCCCTTATTATTGTTAGTGTAACACCCTTATTGTTATTGTTGTACCCCTGTAACCCCCATATTTTTATTATTGTGCCCTTACATTATTATTGTTAGGTCGGCTAGGATTACATTGTGGCCCCATGAACTCCTATATATAGGAAGGAAGTTTTTTCATTTGTATCATCTAAGAATTATTCATTTATGTAATGTATTTGAGGTCGCCCCCTCAAAGTGGTTGATTTATCTCTCTTTTCTTCTATTTTTGGAGCTGGTTTCCCAACATTAGGTAGCCTTATCCATTGGGCAATGGAGTCAAAAACTGGGAATCAAAAAAATTTGACAAATTTGGGATGATGAAATAAAACTGGAAATGACTTTGACTCAAAAAAAAAACTGACTTGACTCTGACTTAACAACTGATTGAAACTTTTGAACTTTTTTGAAAGAAAAAACACGAGTTGAATGTGGAAGTCTCATGGCCTTCTACCTGGGCTTCAAACTTCTGCAACAACTTTGTATTGCATGGAATTCTAACAAATGGAATACAAAATGAATTGCTTAGGAATTAAACAATACCTCCATTTCTTGAGTGCTTGTACTATGGCATAAAGCTCTTTGTCATAAAATGACTATTTTTGTTTAACATTGTTTAGCTTCTCATTGAAATAAGATATGGGTTTATCCTCTTGACTCAAAATATCCCCAATTTCAACTCCACTTGCATCACGCTACATGAAATACTTTATTGAAGTGTGGCAATGCCAAAATCGATTGTTCAATTATCCTTTTCTTAAGTAGCTAAAATCCCTTTTCTGTTGATTCTGCCCATTGGAACAATTGTTTGTCCTTCTTGATTGTCTCCTAAATTAGAGCACATATACCACTGCAGTTCTTAATAAATTTCCTATAAAAGCTTGCTAAACTATGAAATCTCCTTACCTTAAATATATTCTTTGGAGAAGGCCACTGTATGATAGCCTTTATCTTTTCTGGATGCATCTTCATGTTGAAAAGTGTCACTAGGTTCGATCTTCATAATGACGTAATTGTGACTTTTGTAAATTATGTAATGAAGAAAATAAAATTATTATCTTAAGCCTTGCTTCATGGATTTCATGAGCAAGTGATTTTATTTTATTTGGCTCCCATTAAGTGCATTAGGATTTGTCATTTAAATTCAAAGAGTCAATGTCATGTATTAAAAGCTCTTCTTGAGCATGTGTAATTGTATATAAGTCTATATAGCCCTCCAACGACAAGCAAAATCCTCTCTTCATGTCGGCTTCAAGATAAAATGATAAACTCATGTTGGCTCACATTATGGAGACACATTGATTCATAAACTCACGTCGGATTATATATTCAGACAAAACACTATATGTAGCAACCTCGCCCTATTCCAAAGTCAGAGTTTTGGACATCCTTCTCTGAGTTTTTCGGATGATTTTAATAGAAGAAACGTTCAAATTATCTCTGATTATTTTTACCATTTCAGTGAAGGCTAAAATTCGATAAAGGTTACAACTTAGAGAGAGGTAAGGGACTTCAAATCCCTCTGAGACTCAGGTCACAGTGACAAGGAAGAAGTGTCAAGATAACATGTCAAGTTGAGATGATCTCAATCAACACTAGCTCAATCTCTTTTTGAGTTTCGGATGGATATATTACAGTGACAAGGGTTCATTACTGTGACAAGAAAGAAGGTCGTGATGGCACCAAAAAGGAGGCAGTGACTTTGGTTCAGGACTCGGTTTGGTTTCCTTAACAAACACAATGATCATATATGGTGCGAAATCTGACGTAGAAGGAACCAAGGAATAGTAATTGAGAAGATGAAAGAGGATCAGTTTCTTGGCCTTTGAGAGGCTACTAGGTCAAGGGTCTCGGTCTTGGCTCATAGCCTACATATTGTGTCTCTTGTGTATTTATGTTTATGCATTGGTTACTGTTAGATGAAGAATAACACTAATAAACTAAGAAGAAGAAGATCCTAATCCAAAGAAGCAAAAATCATTCACAAACAATCACTAATGAAGAGAAATCACCTAATGTTAATGCCCTAGATTTATCAACATGGAATCAGATCTAAGGTGTTAAAGTCGAAGGAAGGGCATCTAATCAAACATACACTCAAGGATTGAGTTGCAAGAAAGGCATCTAAGAAAGTTGAAGGTTATCAAAGCAACTCCTCAAAACAAGTTGAAGGACATATTACACTAAAATTTCATATAAAATCTCAGAGATACAATTTCAGACTTCTCTAAGATTTTCATATCATTGTATACAATTGCAGTTCGAATATCTTCGAGAATAATGTATTAATATTGTTCGGATATAGTGTTATTCTCTGTTATGCATCTCAGTGTTATTCAATGCTATCTTTGATGTGACAATGAGATTCAGTGCTGCTACAATGATCACAATTTGGTGATAAGTTTTTCTGTGGTAACAGTGTCATGACAACAAATTTTTTTGATCCTCTAGCCATCATCAAAAGGAGTTAGATCAAACAGAGATGTCATCATAAAAGGAGCAATCTGTTTTATTGAAGAAAGCCTTTTTCAGTTCGAGGAATATCATTCAAAAGGGAGCACTAATATGTCTTCTTCAACCATCATCAAAGTGATCAAGTTGAAGATTTCATCTTCACTTGTCAAGTAAGTATCTTTCATTCTTTAATTAAATTTGGTAAAATGACTTCATGTTTGCAAGAAGATCCATAAGCTAGTTGGGTCATCAAAATTCCTTGCATGGAAAAAGAAGGATAAACATGATCCTCGAAGAAAGTGAAGTCATTGAACACATCAATGAAAAAGGTCTCCTCTGAATACATGGAAATGCATTCTTATGAAAGGTCCCCTCATATAGCAATATTGGAGACATAAAAAAGATGTATATGATAAGCTCGTAAGACTGTTCTCTGCTTGAAATAACGGGAGAAAGGTTGAGTAATTACCCCAACCGACCCTTCTTCATTACTAGTAAACAAAGAGCAATCACCCAGGAATTTCTCCAAGAGAATAGGCCTCACATCCTCTGATGAACAAATAATGTGAAAGGGAGCCAAGGAGTGAGCCAAATTACTAGCCATAACCATGTGGGTTGAAATGTTCTTCAAAATGTCCAAGAACGGGAGCTCGAATGGAGGGAATTACTAGTTAATTAGAACGCAGCCCATATGCTTCATGTCCAAGTTATCCATTGTATGCCCAATGTTAGTCCAACCTGCCAGCTACAAAAGCCAATTCTCCGAGTGAAGCCACTATACGGCCTCAAGGAACACATCCTTACCCTGAACAAAAACATGCATGAATCAACTATAAAGTTGAAGACATGATAACATAATCAACGTGCACATAGCCAGATGTACAACATGCACATAGCGAGATGTACAACATGTAACGAGATGTACAACATGCACATAGCTTGTTGTGTTAATAATTAGATCGTTATTGAAATCAATAACGTAGTGTTATAATAACTGCCAAGTAAACCTCCTCGTGAGGTAAATGTGATATAGATTCATTTGTAATAAAAAGTAGTTATTAAATGTGAAGTATAATATAAAAAAAATAATATTAGATTATTATTTTATATATTTTTTAATTTATATCAAAAATTTGATAAATATGAACATTAGAGATCGTTATGTTTATCATTTGTATTACTATAGGAATTTACAGGGTAAGTTCCGTAGATCGAGAACCAAATGTCACCGCTCACAAACAAATCACAAATCAGTACACCAATATTATCACGTGGTTAAAACCCTCAAAGAGGGAAACAATCCACGGCCTGAGCCAATGCAGCCTCTTCAGGCAATTTATTAATATAAAAGAAAATTTACATATGTTTCTCTCATAAATGGTTACAGAACAAATGACCCTCCATGATCTTTAAATAGAGATCATGGACCAATCGGGTGTTAAACCACGGATCAAGTGTCGTTAATACCGAGGAGAGAGTGAAACGTCGGATCACTACAAATCGTGACCATTAGGTTATAGGTTACAAATGTACATAGTAAAAAAACACACTTTACCTAACTCTACACTAGACTAAGTTATTCTTGACTATTTCCTATGTGTCGGAATATCCTAACATCCCCCCTTAAGAACAACTTGGGATATGATTGAAGGATTTACAAGGTGACACAAAAGGAGCCTATTTCCTATGTGTCGAAATATCCTAACATCCCCCCTTAAGAACAACTTGGGATAGGATTGAAGGATTTACAAAGGTGACACAATAGGAGAAGGAAGGAGGCATTAGAGCCTATCCCCCCTCAATGATAACTTTCCTGAACTCCAAACATGATCAAACTTTGGTAAACTTCGCCCGTGAGGCCTCCCCTCCTATCGTGACTTGATCATTGGAAAGGCGATGTTTGCACTTCAAGAACACGATCACGAATGAGCTTTCTGATGAAGTGTATGTGGAGTTCAATGGCATTTCATAATGCGTCTTGTTGGATCTTTACATAGTGAATATGCTACGATTATCTGTGCTACGAAGACCAAATTGACAAAGGAATCGACAAAGCCACATGGCTTCCTTGTTGGCTTCAACTACACCATGATACTCCTATACCAACTGAAAAGAATGTACTTTGTTTTCTTGCAAGACTTCAAATAGGTCACAGACAAAATGAATACATATCTTGCAGTAGACTTTCAATCATCAAGGTCACCAGCCCAATCAGAATTAGTGAAACCAATCAACAAGGGAGATCCTCCTGGACTGTAATGAATCCCAAAATGAACTTTACCTTGAATATATCGAAGTATTATTTTAGCTACTTTCTAGTGACTTTCATGAGGTTGGTGGATAAACCGAGTGACAAGACCAATGACAAGGGAAAGGTCAGGATGGGTATGGGTTAGATACGAAAGTTTACCAACAAGTTGATGGTATAAGGCAACATCAACTTCGAAGGTATAGTATTTGAAAGCTTGACTCTAGACTGAAAGGGAGAAGGGGCTGGCTTACAGTCTTCCATGTGAAAGTGGTGTAGAAGATCACAAGCATACTTGGACTGAGAGAGGGTAATGCCTTCTTTGGATTGCAAGACTTGAAGACCAAGGAAATAATGCAAGTGTCCTAAGTCTATCATTTCAAACTTCTTTTTGAGGCTAGACTTCACATGGTTTATATGGTTGGGATCACTACCAATAAGGATAAGATCACCAACATAAAGAACAAGGATGGTGAAGGACTTACCCACTTTCTTGGTGTAGACAGTGTTGTCAGAATGACACCTAGAAAAGCCATTATCTAATAGAAATCTATCCATTTTGGCATACCAAGCCTGAGGATCTTGTTCGAGACCATAGAGAGACTTCCTAAGGTGAC
Organism: Pinus albicaulis; assembly: GCA_034641835.2. NCBI lineage: Eukaryota > Viridiplantae > Streptophyta > Pinopsida > Pinales > Pinaceae > Pinus > Pinus albicaulis. Next base: position 619,633,559 of record CM076584.1, on the reverse strand, counting down.
AAACAAGGCTAGAGTTGTTTTGGATAAAGCCAGGGGGTTGTTCCATGTAGATTTCTTCATGCAAATATCCATGTAAGAAGGTGGATTTAACATCCATCTGATGGACTTCCCATTTAAAGGAGGCAGCAAGGGAAAGAACAAGGCAGATAGAATTTATTTTGGCAATAAGGGAGAAGGTTTCAATATAGTTAATGCCTTCAACTTGTGAAAATCCTTTAGCAACAAGACAAGCCTTATGTCTATCCACTTTTCCATCTGGTCCAAACTTTGTTTTGTACACCCATCTACATCTGATAAGTTTTCTTCCTTTTGGAAGAGGAACAAGATCCCAAGTATCGTTCGCCATTAAGGAATGATATTCTTCATTCATAGCTTCATCCCAATCTGGATGACCAAAAGCTTCTTGAAAGGTTTTTGGATTAGGATATTCTGGAAATTGAGCCAATAAGGAAGAGGCTCTTTCGAACTAAGAACGTGTACGTCGTCGATCTGCAAGGTCACCTGCAAGAGAACCTATTGCATCCCGAGTAGAGCGGACCCATATTGGAAGCTGTGGAGTAAAAGGAATAATTTCAAGAGGTAGAGGAGGATTTTCATCCTCGCTGTCATCATCTGAACTAGAAGGAATTCTCTTAAAAATAGAAGAGAGAGAGAGGTGGCACATATGCCGAATCAGGCTCATAGGGAAAAGGTCGCACACCCACCGAACTAGGCTCGCAGGCTAATATATGTTCATCAAATTTTACATCTCTTCTAATGATTATATTTTTGGATTTTGGTTGAAGAAGTCTATATCTTTGACATCTTCAGAATATCCAACAAAAATGCATTTTCACTTTTAGGTTCTAAGGCTTTATGTTTCGCATCTGGAATATGGGCCCAAGCATCACTTCCAAAAACATGAAAGTGACTTACATCTGGTTTGATTGAGCTCCAAGCTTCTTCTGGAGTTATATTCTTTAAAACCTTAGTAGGAGTGGAATTTACTATGTAGTTTGCACAGTTAATTGCTTCTGCCCAAAAATTGAGACTAAGCCCTTTAGATTTAAGCACACAATTAGCCATTTCTTTTAAGGTGTGATTCTTCCTTTCGGCGACACCATTTTGTTGTGGCATATATGGAACAATATGTTGCAATTGAATGCCATGCTCAATGCAGAAGTTGATAAATTTGTTGTTAACATGTTCTCCTCCATTGTCTGATCTTAACTTGAGAATTATATGTCCAGAATGTTTCTCAACAAAGGCCTTAAAGGCCAAGAACATGTTAAAAACTTTACTATTGAGTTTTAATAAGTATACCCAAGTGCATCTGGAAAAGTCATCAATGAAAGTTAAGAAGTACTTGCAACCAGAGAAAGAAACAACAGGAAGTGGACCACATAAATCATTGTGCACAAGTTGCAAAGGGGCTGAAGCGTGCTAAGAGGCACGTTTGTCAAAACTATCCCGATGATGTTTTCCGAGTACACATCCGGAGAAAACACCATCTCGGCAAGATACCATAGGAAGAACTGTCACCATATTTTCCTTACATAGAGTTTGAAGAGAGCGATAGTTTAAGTGACCAAATCGCTCATGCCAAAGTTTGCTCACTTCATCATTATGAGCAACAAAAACGGAGGGAAGACATGATGACCCAAATTTTTCAAACTTATACAACCTTGTGAAAACATCAGCAATGCGAGTAGCTAAAATATGTCTAGGATATTTGAGGTCCTTGATTACAAAATCATGAGGTGAGAATTCTACTATTTTCCCTTCACCTGAATGAGTTATCTGATAAACAGATAGAAGGTTGCATGACAAGGTAGGAACACATAGTACATCATTAAACTGACCATTATCTAGATGAATGGTTCCAGATCCTACAACACTAAGAGATCTATCATCACCAACATAACACTAGTACAAAATGGCTAATTAGTTACTAAATAAATGAGTAAATTTGCATATAAATGACTATTTTTCGGTCGGTGACCAATAGTAGCTAATTTACAGTATCTTATAACATGACCAACTTTTAGTCATTTTTAGCTTAGTCATTAATTAGTTGTCTCAATTTTGTTGTCTAGTAGTATATTTTGTCATTAGTTTAGTCATTGATTTAGTCATTAATGGTCACAATTAATGACCAGATATACAACAAAATATATTACTAAATGATCACGAGAGAAAACCAATTAATGACCAAAGAAATATGACCAAAAAGTTGGTCGTGTTATAAGATACTATAAATTAACTACTAATAGTCATATATATGCAAATTTTAGTCATCGTTTGAAGCCAATTAATGACCAAAGAAATATGACTAAATTTTAGTCATGTTGTAGGATACTGTAAATTAGCTACTAATAGTCGTATATATGCAAAATTTGGTCGTCATTTGTAATCACAAATTTATCATTTGCAATAGTTAGTTATCTTTTTTTGGTAGTTTCATATTCATTATATAAATGACTACTTTAGTATTTTATAATCATTTCATTCACTTTCATTAACAATCGTTATAAACAACTAATTTAGTCATATATTCATTTATTTGTGTTCATCATTAATAAACATAAAATACATATTTAGTAGTTTTAGATTAATTTTATGTGTTTATTATTAATCAACATAAATTAATTAGTATGATCTTGCAACTATATTTAAAAAAAAAAATGTAAATGTTTATCTAATATGAAAACAAAAAGTTGCATATGTTAATTACAATACTAAGTAATATCAAGTGCGACTATAAATAATTCCAACCACATAAATTATATTATATAAAATATCAAATATTACAATATGAGTTTCCAACTTAATATTGGTTGGAGTACAATTACACATGAAATATTGTTTCATCGCTTCAAAACATTATCATTGTGTTGCCAAGACATTGCAAGTGAATTCACCAACTCTGAAGACTTGATCATCAATCTCTATGTGTGTGTCTTATGCGAGATATTGTCTCTACAAGTACCACTAGACCAGTTCTCTTCTCTCTCTCTCTTTAATTTTCATTTTGTCGCTCTAGTGTTATTGTTTTCCTCTTTCTTCAATTCCTACTTCTTACCATCAATATTGAGTTCCTTTTCTGCAAAAAAAAAGAAAAGAGAAATTGTTCAATATAAGACATGAAAGTTGATGAACACTAGAATATAAACTAAAGTAGACCATAAAATATTTATACGATATATACCTCAACATAAGAAATATTGTTAATGTCATTTTTCCCCATAAAAGCAAGAAACTCGAACAAATTTTCTTCAATTTGGCAATAGTGGCCACTATCTGGCAAATGACATGTATAAACAAAGCAAATAAAACGTCACCATAGAATAAATTTGGCACCTATTGTGTTCTCAGTGTACAACATTTGTCGACGAAATGTTATCTTCAACTCAAGTAATAAATGCAAATAAAAGCACACATTTCTATCCCAATATTTTGAATTCCCATGCTTATGGTACGTTACAATTTTGATTTTATCCAACATCATCAAACATAGCATAGTTATCAATTTCTCCTAAGAATGCCTCATGCTCCAAATTTGTAGTTGTATCGTTTCCTCTAGTTATCTTTAAGAAACAGTCACACTTCAACAATAAAACTTTTCAGTGTAAATCTAATGGGTGGAGCAAAGTATTGATGACACAAAATTACAACAAGAAACTAAAAAAGAATAAGACAAGACTTTGTAAATTGCGATACTAACCGGGAATATAGATTCAATATAACAATCTTCAATTGTCAGCATACTATTCCAGGGGAAAAATAATCCAATTCCCAAAAGCCAAGAAATTATATCCAGAGAAAAACTAAACATGTTGGCTCCACATTCAAAGGTAAAGTAACTGGGGACTAGATATATCAGATAATTTTTAGAGTGTACAGGTAGCTACTAACACCATTAATAAGAATTTTAAAATAGATCTACCACGTATGACCTCAAATGTGGCAACAAGTTTGATATATGCACTACATGTATACATTTCAAAATGTGTTGCAATGATACAAGAGTATCAAAAGAAACTGCACATATATACATATTCACTATCCACTTTTATTCCAAAACAAAATTCAAATAAATGTTATAACTTACCATAAAAAATATGTCGAAATTTCCATTCATTGTCTTGAATAACCCTCGCTCTCAATTCCTGGCAACGTGGTTGCGAAGTGAAATCCTGCAAACAAAACTTAATAAGAGACAAATATGACAAATACCCTTATCTTTTGCTCCTTTAAAGAATGAAGGCTTCTCTTAAAAAAGGTCTAAAAGTCTAAGCACTTATCTATTAAATCACAAATAGAACAACAACCACTGGAAAATAAGAAATTCACAAGTGAAGGACAAACTTTTTCCGCAACACAACGTGCAACATAAAACCTATCATCGATGCTAGTGTTACTTGCAGTGAACATTTTACAAAAGTATTTATTCGATTTCTTCCTTGGTGTGTCGAGGTTAGAACCAAGATAACAATATTTTTTCTCTTGTTGCACGGTATCATCAATTTTTAGTTCCCTGCACAGATGGAACTAGTACCAAAGCATTTCTCACTAAAATTGGCAATTACGGCAAAGCACAAATAATGAAACTGAAAATGTCTTACAACATTAAGAGATTTCAATGTCATTTAAGCATCTGTTTTCACATATTCCTGACATTCAATAAGGTGTTTATTAAATTTAAAATCTTGTCTAATAACGATATGAATAAAAGTGTTCACAAGCAAAGCAAGGATGAAATGCAAAGAACCCACGTGCATTGTAATAGTGTGAAGTTGGAAAATTAGTTGAGTTGGAAGATTTGGATAATTGGATATATGAGCATCAACCTCCTTGTTTGTTGAAGCAGCTACCTAAAATCACATTGATTATGATCAGTTACATTATGTAACATAAAAATTTCAAAATAATGGGGTCGCATTTTATGATGAAAAGAAGATACGCATTCAATATTTTCAGTCATTTATATCCAAAAGAAGATTTCAAATTAAAAATTAATGAGCAACCACCTCACCTACTCACTATGACCCTATGGAAAATACACAACCTTGCTCGCAACAAGGGGTAAGGACACAAGCAGTCCACTGCAGGCATGCCAAAGCTCTAAATTAAGGAATCTCCTTTCCCCTGCTTGATGTGACATGAACAAAATAAAATTCAATTGGATATTCCTTTAGAAATCCCTCGACATCCTACTACAAACTATGTAAAGTAATATGATATTATGAATGTAAACTTTGAAATATAAAGCACATTAACTTGACAAATAGTCCAAAAGATAGTATTTTCCATAGACATTTTTACATTAATTGTTTTTCTAAGGTGTTACAATTTGATATGATGAGTTAATTAACATTATTCTCTATCTCAATTGCATCTCAATATGCAATTCTAGAATCCAAACAAAATTCACTGAAAATAAAAATCATTCTAACTAGAGTAATAGGTGCATTAAAAAGCTAAGAAGCGTCATTTTCATGTTTAATCTCTTAAAAGGATTTAAGCAACAACCCATTACATAGATATATTTTATTTAACATTCCATGAGACTTTGTGGCCATATGGGAGAAATAAAAGCTTACATCATGTGTTGAGATTCAACAAGATGATGAGCTTAGTGAAAAGAGTCGCCTTCACTAAGTGGGCCCGCAGGCTATTTTTGGCGCAAAGTCTATTTTTAGACATGTCGATCATATTCTATGAGTTACAGGATTCTATTTGTGGATGGTTGGTCAAGTTGGAAAAATAGATGGACTTCTATTTTTAGACATATTGGGCGGAATCTATTTTTAGATTTCCAGTCTAAAAATAGATATGTCGAATATTATTAGCTCTTAATAATATTTGGACTCTAAACATTATCTTAATCTCTTGGAGCACTTTAGTTAAGTGCACAGATGTGGCACAGGAGCTGACAGAAGGAATTACGCTATTCCTGAGGGTTTACTGGAGCTAATGCATGAGGACTTCAGTTAGAACTCATGTGACAGAGTTTGGTGGAGTTGTGTTCAATTTAACTCAGTTAGACACAGTTGAGCTACTTGTATCTAGTCTAACTGATTGATACACTAGTGAGAGTGGTGTGAATAAATTAATAATTAAGTCACTAGATATTAACTCATTAATCAACTGAAGAATACATCATTTAACTACAGTGCATGGACAATTTCAGTGGAGACCAGTGGAGAGATAGGTGAAAGGGCAAGATGACTATCAATTGTGACTATAGTGATGCATTGATTGCATCCAACACTCAGTAGAGATGCCAATGAGGATTACGTAGTGCAAGCTAGGTGGGTTTGGAGTTCATTCAGAGCCATTCTTCAGCAGGGATTGCATAGTAGAGGCAGGCTAGCAGGTGGTAGAGATCGGTGCATGGATTTGCTAGATCAGGCCTGATTAGTGTGTAGTGATTGTATTGTACTGAGAGCTTGATATGATAAACTTTTTATGAGGATTGTTACATGATCTCTATGAAATATATTATATATAGATAGTTGGGGTTTTTAGCTTAAGGCTTTCCCGTAAAATCACTGTGTTAATGTGTGTGAATTTTTATGGTTTCATGTGTGCTTTGTGATTGATTTAATTTCCGCATGTGATGATCAATAGTGGAATAGATTTTGTATTGTGCATGAAGTTAAAATAGTGTGTGATCAGGAGAATCTTGGATATATAACACATAAGTTATATAATTTCTACATGGTATCAGAGTAATATTTATCAGAGCAATTGCAATTATTGAAGCGGTTGAGTTTTGTGCTGGTGGAATTTGAATTTGCTGCAATGTTTTCTTGGTGTCGAAGTTGAGCATTCATTGAAATGTATTTCAACGGATTACGATTGGAGTATGCCCTTTAGGGAAGCTCGAATTATATTGCATGGAAGGACAAGATGGAGGCGGTGTTGGATGATAATGGGTTGAAGGAGTTCATAGATGCTTAAATTCCAAAACCTGCTTCTAGCGATGCTGCTGCACTTGACGCATGGCAAAAGAAGACAGAAAAATGCCGAAGGCTTTTGTTGGAAGGTGTGAAGGATCACATAGTGTCCAGCCTTCATGGTAAAGCTAGTCCATTCTTGATGTGGAAAGCTTTGACAGACTTGTTCCAAAGCAGAAGCGACCAGAGGAAGTTGGCGCTTAAAGACAAACTCAGGAAAACAAAAATGGAGAAAGGCGATAGTATACCCAAGTACCTCACGAAGTTTGTCCAGTGCAGGGATGAGATGGGAAGTGTGGGGGTTACTATTGATGAAGAAGACTTGGTGAGCTTTGCTCTCCTTGGGCTTCCGAAGAGTTGGCATAGCTACGAGGACTTCGTCAATGGTCGGGAGAAACTGCCGGGATGGGAGCAACTTTGGTCGGATCTTGTGCAGGAGGAGATAAGGCGGGGTACCAAGGATGGATCTTCATCAAAGAATTAAGATGAAGAAAATTGCACTTTGGCTGCCAAAGCAAGGAAAGGGAAGGGAAAGAAAAATTCTTCTCAATCCGGTGCGAAAGGCAAGAAGCAGGACTTGTCCAAGATGAAGTGCTTTGATTGTCGCCAACAAGGACATTACACCACTAATTTTCCACAGAAGAAGAAAAATAAGCAGGCTACTGGATCTGCAACTGGAGAGGCCTTAGCCTCGCAGTTTGAGCTATATTTTTCACTGATCGCATTCTTGGTTTCAAGTGTGATGGGATCGGTGTGGTTTCTTGACAGTGGTGCGTCTTTCCATATGACCGGAGACAAATATTTATTCAGTGATCTAGATGAGAAGGATATTGGAGTGCACATCAAGATGGGCGATGATGGTAGATAAAGTGCGACTGTTATCAGGACCATTTCCTTTGAGAGAGATTCTTGTAAACCTTTCATATTTAAGGATGTCATGCATGTTCCAAGATTGAAGAAGAATCTGATCTCTGTGGCGATGTTGGAAGACAAGGGATATGATGTTGTTTTTAGCGAGGGAAAGGCTTTCCTGCGCAGTAAAGCAACTGGTGAAACCCAGAGGATAGGGGTTCGAGTTAAGAACCTTTATCAGTTGCAGGTAGATGGCTGTGTAGCAATGTCAGGAAAAGCAGGAGTGGTGAGCCGGGATGAGGGCAAATTGTGGCACAGGAGATTGGGCCATCTTCACCATGGCGCTTTGAAAATTTTGCAGCAAATTTCTAAGACTACAAAAAGAATTACTTGCGCAGTCAGATCAGTGCAAGGGATGTACTTTGGGAAAATTTGTGAAAGCCACCTTTCATGAGAAGGATAGTCGTGCCACGACGATCCTTGAGAGAATTCACACAGATGTGTGTGGACCTTTCTCAGTAGCTTTGACAACAAAGCACAGGTATTATGTGATATTTGTTGATGAATTTTCTCGTAAGTGTTGGATCTCCTTCATGCAGAAGAAGAGCGAGACATACTCAAAGTTCTGTGAGTTCAAGGCAATGGTTGAGAAAGATTCGGGGAAATAGGTGAAAGTTCTTAGGAGCGATAATGGTGGTGAATTCATCTCTGGCGAATTCAAAGACTTTTGCAGTGCAGAAGGATTTCAAAGAGAGCTCATAGCACCTCATAACCCACAGCAGAATGGGGTCGCAGAGCGAAATAATAGAACTATCGTGGGTGTTGCACCGGTGATTTTGCATGATCAGGGCCTTCCCATACACTTGTGGGTTGAACCATGCAACACTGCGGTTTATGTGCAAAACCGTTGTCCTCATAGAGTACTTGGCATGAGTACACCCGAAGAGGCGTTTTCTGGTAAGAAGCCTGATATTTCTCATTTGAATATTTTTGGCTCACCTATTTACATTCATGTGATTAAGGATGCCATGAAGAAGCTGGAATCGACCACAGAGGTTGGGATATTGGTGGGGTACACAGAAACACCCCACAACTATCGTGTGTATTTTCTAGACAGTCGGAAGACTGTTGTGCGATGGGATATCAAATTTCATGAGGAGAAAGCCATGAAGTTGTCGCTTGAGAGGGAGATACACTTGCATGCAAATGAGGAGCTACTAGTTCCTAAAGATGGGCCTCAGGATGTGGATCAGCCACAAGAGGAGGTTCATGGAGTGGAAGAAACCACTCATGTAGCGCCAACCATCAGAGGGCGGAAGCGCACTACAGAAGCTGAGCGACTAAATCTTGATGCAGCGCAGAATGTAGGAGCCCCTACATCACAGCGCAGACAGAGACAGTCACCTGACTGATTTACTGGATATATAGCTCTGATAAGCAAGTGTATCGTGACAGAACCATCTTCTTTCGAGGAAGCTGTGGAGGACCCTGCATGGGTAGATACCATGGTGGAAGAGTATGATTCGATTGTCAGAAACAGTGCATGGGAGATTGTCCCAAGGCCGGAAGGGAAATCAGTTGTAGGTTCGAGATGGATCTACAAAGTGAAGCATGCTGCTGACGAGCGTTGAGAAGTACAGCGTATTTGTTTTGGGGGCTTCTCACGGTTGAGGGGATTGACTATGAAGAAACCTTTTCACCTGTCGCATGGTATTATTCCATACGGACCATCCTTTCTCTCTCAGCGCAGATGGGTTGGCACATTCATCGGATGGATGTGAAGACTGCGTTCCTTAATGGGATCATTGAGGAAGAGGTGTACATAGAGCAGCCTGAAGGATTCGAAATCTTCAGCAACGAGTCGCATGTGTGCAGGCTCAAAAGAGCGTTGTATGGGCTGAAACAAGCACCTCATGCTTGGTACACACGGATAGACAGTTATTTCACCGGACTTGGTTTTACCAAGAGTGAGGTGGATCCTAACTTGTACCAGATTGTGGGTGAGGGTAAGTTGTTGATCATTGTACTTTATGTAGATGATTTGATACTAACAGGTGATGAACTGTTGATACACTCATGCAAGGCAGATATTGCACAGGAGTTTGAGATGAAGGACTTGGGCCTCCTTCATTATTTCCTGGGATTGGAAATTTGGCAGCGGAAGGGTGGACTATTTGTGTCTCAAGGAAAGTATGCCCAGGAGATACTGGAGAAGTTCAACATGAAAGGTTGCAAGCCTATTGACACTCCTCTTCCTGGTGGTTGGAGGAAAGAGGATGCTACATCGGCAGAAGTAGTGTATGCCACTGTTTATCAACAGTTGGTTGGTTCGCTCATGTATCTAGTCAATACACGACCGGACATATGTTATGTTGTTAACCAGCTTTCACAAGCTATGGTTAAGCCAACCAAGCTCTACTGGAAGGCAGACAAGCATGTATTGAGATATCTCAGAGGCACATCGGGATATGGATTATGGTATAGACAGTCGGATGAGGTGAAGCTGTGTGGCTTCACGGATGCAGATTGGGTAGGGAGCCCAACGGACAGAAAGAGCACATCTGGAGGGATTTTCGATACTCAGATCTTTCTGTGATTTCTTGTACAACAAAAACGAGAGATAAATGCGCCTGGTGTTGTGATACATGGTATGATTTGGCTGCATGCGAGGCTATATGGATGAGGAAGATCCTGGTCGGGTTGTTCGGTTCACACTTAGATCCTATTGTGATATATTGTGATAATCAGAGTTGCATTAAACTCTCGGCTAATCCAGTATTTCATGATATATCTAAACATATTGACATCTGGTACCATCATATCAGAGATTGTGTGCAGCGGAAGATCATGTTGCTTTCGTACATTCCTACGGAGGATTAGGATGTTGATATTCTGATGAAGGCGCTCACCAGGAGCAAATTCGAATACCATAGAGACAGGATCGGGGTGGCAGATAATCCCTATCTTGTTGAGAGGGAGTGTTGAGATTCAACAAGATGATGAGCTTATTGAAAAGAGTCGCCTTCACTAAGTGGGCCCGCAGGCTATTTTTGGCGCAAAGTCTATTTTTAGACTATGTCTATTTTTAGACATGTCGATCATATTCTATGAGTTGCAGGATGCTATTTGTGGATGGTTGGTCAAGTTGGAAAAATAGATGGACTTATATTTTTAGACATATTGGGGGGAATTTATTTTTAGATTTCCAGTCTAAAAATAGATATGTAAAATATTATTAGCTCTTAATAATATTTGGACTCTAAACATTATCTTATTCTCTTGGAGCACTTTAGTTAAGTGCACAGATGTGGCACAGGAGCTGACAGAAGGAATTGCGCTATTCCTAAGGGCTAAGTGGAGCTATTTTGCCAGGCTTCGGTTAGAACTCATGTGAAGAGTTTGGTGAGTTATAAGTAGTTGGTGGGTTGTGTTCAGTTTAACTCAGTTAGACATAGTTGAGCTAGTTGTATCTAGTCTAACTGATTGATACACTAGTGAGAGTGGTGTGAATTAATTAATAATTAATTCACTAAATATTAACTCATTAATCAACTGAATAATACATTAGTTAGCTACAGTGCATGGATAGTTTCAGTGGAGACCAGTGGAGAGATAGGTGAAAGGGCAAGATGACTATCAGTTGTGACTATAGTGATGCATTGATTGCATCCAACACTCAGTAGAGATGCCAATGAGTATTGCGCAGTGCAAGCTAGGTGGATTTGGAGTTCATTCAGAGCCATTCTTTAGCAGGGATTGCATAGTAGAGGCAGGCTAGCAGGTGGCAAAGATTGGTGCATGGATTTGCTAGATCGGGCCTGATTAGTGTGTAGCAATTGTATTGTATTGAGAGCTTGATATGATCATCTTTGTATGAGGATTGTTACATGATCTCTATGACATATATTATATACAAATATTTGGGGTTTTTAGCTTAAGGCTTTCCCGTAAAATCACTGTGTTAATGTGTGTGAATTTTTATGGTTTCATGTGTGCTTTGCAATTGATTTAGTTTCCACATGTGATGATCAATAGTGTAATAGATTCTGTATTGTGCATGAAGTTAAAATAGTGTGTGATCAGGAGAATCTTGGATATATAACACATAATTTATGTAATTTTATATCATGCGTGAAATTTTAAAAGAAATCAATGTCAAAAATGGCAACAAACAAGGATAGAGGTGAAAAGATGGTAACCAAATCTTGGTCCCAATCTGATTATTATATTGTTAACCAATTCATAATGCTCTGAAATTTATTCAAGAAATAGCAAGAAATCTAATATATGAAGGAAAGTAAAACCAATTCTGACATACAAGTTGTTTCCCTGAAACCATTGTACTCTTATAATTGATTACACCCTAGTAAAGTTTGATAAAACCACATATGATAACAAATCCGAGTCATTTTGTCTAAACAAAATAAGATGTGAAAATACATTATACCTAGGAAGTATAGAAGAACGCTTCTTTGTGCATATACCGTTCAATGTTTTTCACTCCCCCTACTGGTATGTTATGGTTCAGTCCATCAATAATTGCCCCTAATGGATACACAATCGTTGGATATGACAAAGCGAGAATTGTATTGCTAGACATGAAAAAAATTGATGTCGAGAGCTCTCTAAGACAGTTTACGGATGAGTGGCTAAAAATTGGGTTTTCCATTGTCTTTGACGTCTCAACAAATGTTAAAAACCAACATTTGATAAATGTTCTTGGTGTGTTGGTTAGTGGTGCAATCTTCCTTGCAGCCCAAGACTCCTCATCATTTGTACCATCTTCTAGGAGCATTGCATACCTCTTACCGTAAAGTAATAATGATATAGGGCCATCCAATATGACACAAGTCATTAAACATAATGTAGCTAATTGTAAAGTATCAGGAAAACGATTGAGCATGTACACCCTCACATTTTCACTCCAATTGTTTAATGCACATGTTGAATTTTTTAATACATAATATTGTTAAGGACATAGAGCATGATTGGATCAATGCGTTGTATAAGGAGTGGAATTCCATCATCAAATTCACCACAAGGCATATTTTTGTCCATTACATTTACCGGATTCACTCTAAGTTACAATTACTTAAGCTCGTTAATATGATGGTGAGTGATTTATGGGAGAAGTTGAGGATAAATAATACAACAAATAGAGATAGTGCTTCTATAGTGTAAACTATCAGTTTTTATCCTATTAATATGTTTTTCAATTCATCAAATATAGCATGAATCGATTTGTTGATTGAGATCAATCATTGACTGGGGAATTGCATGAGCAAAAGGACACCATACTAGGACAAATTAAGGACATTGTTGAGCCTAGAGATGTGAACTTCTATGATTGTATTTGAGTAGAAGTCGAAAAAAAATCAACAAAGAGAAATACTCCAGTATCTGCTTTAACATACATTGTTACACCAAAATACTATTCTACATCATGGTTGAAAGCATCAGTGCCTATTTGTAGGGTGGAGAAAACTGCAAATGGATCCATAGATTCAAAGTGGTCAAATGAAAGCATTAAACAAGCTTGTCACAGATGATTGTGATATCATACAACATCAATTGAGTACCTAAATCAATGCCCAAGGATTATTTGGTTATGCCAATACAATTTTATATAATGGAATATGGCGAATTCACTCCAGTGGCAGAACATTTATGATGTTTTTGCTCCAAAGGTACAACATTTGGGAAAATGGGGTGCCTCCACGGATGCTTTCACATATTGTTGAAGTTTGACTGTTGCATTGACCAAGTTTGACTGGATTATTTCAGACTTTTTTGGGTTGACTTTGACTATGAGAAGAGGTCGAATTTACCTGGCTTTGACTGAGCTCCATTAGGAGGTATTTTGTTGTCTTGACCAACATTGACTTTGTTGGCTAGGGAATCTCGTTGATTGTTGTAAATTGTACTCTCTCTGCTTAATTTGAAGAATAATAACAAGATTTGATCAAAGGGTTTTCCCCGCATTGGGGTTTTTCCCTGGCATCCACCAAATTATTGTCTTTTGTCTTGGCTTGTCTTATGTCGATTTATTTATGTTCTATCAGCATTTACTATCAATGTTAATGTGATTGCATAACTGGAAATTGAATTGGGCTAATAATAAATATTGAAGTAAATTTCTCTAAGAATAGAACATGCCATGGTTAACTAAAATTAACACCTTGCGTCTTGAGAAAATCTTACCTTTGCCTAAAATTTGGAGCGTGAGGTGTAGAGAGAGAGAGAGAGAGAGAGAGAGATCCAACATATTTGGTATCATCTCCATCAAGGTTCAATTCCCATAAATAACATGTTGAACTCTTGTTGAGTATATTGTTGTTACGACTTCAAGCCTTAATTGATTAGTTCAAACAATATATATCCCCCCAAAAGAATATAAAGATATTTCAATAAGGAAAACACACACACACTAATGTAGGCTTCCTTCTTTATTTTATTTTTCAGATTTTCTATAAATGCATTTGCACTCGCACATGGTACTCTTACTACTGTATTCTCCGATCTCATTGACCTATTTTTGTGGTCAATTATTGGACATTAATAAAATTATCTAAAGAGAGAGACAAAAAGAGCCCAACCTGTGTGTGTGTAGAGAGAGAGAGCATGTGACAATGACCCAAATTCAGATCTTGAAAAGCAATACTACTCCCCTATTCATGTGGATTATTGTATGGTCCTAGGCAAGGTGCCAAGAAACCTTATTCTCCACTCAAATATGTTAGGGTGGGTCAAGCTTATTTCCACTTTTGCCATTCATAAAGAGACAAAATCTCGTTTATATATATGTGTGTGTGTATGTGTGTGTGAATAAAGCATAAACAAAAATAATAACAAATAAAAGAAGATAAAACAAAAGGATAAACTTATAGCAATTTAACAAAAAATAACTAAAATAAAAAAATTACACAAAAATACCCCTCATATATATATATATATATAAAGCATAAAAAAAAACGAATGACAAATAGAAGAAGATAAAACAAAAGGATAAACTTATATCAATTTCACAAAAAATAAATAAATTACAAAAAAAAATCCCTAAAACTTAACAACATTATACATTGTATAGATACCAATCTCAAAGCAAAAATGAGAATTTAACAACAACATCAAAGCATGCTTATAAAATGAGGAAAATTGAATAACAAATAGAAGAAGATAAAACAAAAGGATAAACTTATAGCAATTTAACAAAAAATGAATAAATTACACCAAAAAAAACCCTAAAACTTAACAACATTATCCATTGTATAGATACCAATCTCAAAGCAGAAATGAAAATTTAACAACATAAAAACATGCTTATAAAATGAGGCAAAATGAATAACAAATAGAAGAATATAAAACAAAAAGATAAACTTATAGCAATTTAACAAAAAATAACTACAATAAATAAATTACACAAAAAAACCCCTAATACATAACAACATTATCCATTGTATAGATACCAATTTCAAAGAAAAAATGAGAATTTAAAAACATCAATATCAAAATATGCTTATAGAATGAGGAATGGTATGGAATACGCTTTGAGATAAACATTTTTTACTTTTATGTTTATTCTCAAAAATTATCCTATGTGCTTTCCCAACATCAATATCAAAATATGCTTATATAATGAGGAATGGTATGGAATACCTGCAAAGCTTTGAGATAAACATTTTTTACTTTTATTTTTATTCTAAAAAATTCTCCTTTGTGCTTTCCCAAAAAAATTTAGTGGTTTGGGGTCCACTGAGAGTATAAATCAGATATAAAAGGCAATATGTATTTTTAAATAGTGGTCCTTCTCAAATAGGAAATTGTCTTTTTGGAAAGATATTTATGAATTTAATAATTAACCCAGGTTTACCATTTCACATCAAGTAATATCAAATTCACATAACAATATAACATGTTTTATTAAAAATAAATAAAAAGAACTCACAAGGCAAGGTAAATGCTAGATAAAAAGGCAAATGTGAAAAAAATGGTCAAGGCATAATAATTTGTTATTTATAATATCTTTGATGTAAAGTGTATCACTCCAGCTAATCAAGCTCAAGTTTCAGATGAAGCTAACATTCTAGGTCAGCTTGCATTTCAAAGTGCAAATTGTGTAACAATAATGTTCTTCAAGTAAATTAGGGGTGGAAGGTGTGGGGGAATCATACTAGATCTCAATGGGGAGCTTGGACTATCATTTCCTTGGGGTATAAAAAATCCATAAACAATCAAACTAAGGCTTATGCTCTTTATAAAAATCTTCTCTTGGAAAAGAAAATAAAAATAGAGTCTTTGATAATCGATGCTCATAGGAGACTCAAGCATAATTATCAAATTGATGGTCTTGAAATCAACCCCATTGAAAAGAAAACTTTCTTTGTAGCCAAAATTCCAAAGGAGGTTTGCACCCTGCATAAGGTCTAAAAAGAACACAAATATCAGGTTGATTCTCTGGCCAATGAGACCATCACACTTAAAATAAGTGCACTTTGAAAAATAGGGAATGCCAATTTCATGCAATACCTTAATCCTATTAGGTTATGGGTATAAAAACATGTAGTAAAATAAAGACAAGTAATCGCTATTTATCACAGCCACTATCAAGCAAGGAGCTCTAACTTGATAGGACTAGCTCGCCCCTCTCTCACATGCTTGAAATTAACCCTTGTATGTATATTAAATTCCTCTACAATGGTCTTCATTGGCAAGGTGTGATAATAATTCACTGAGTGGGAGAAGCTATCAACGTCATATGGAGAAAGGTTATTCAACCAATAATTATCCTAGTAAGAGTCCCTTTGGCTATCTAGCTAATATCCTAGAATTTGTTGTTGGGCTTACTAAGAAGGCATGTTCAATGTCCATTCCTTTGTTTTGGCCCCCAAAATCCAAGAGTGCATAATGTGTGTTTCCATTGTTTCGGTTGTTCATTTATTTTCAATACCTTTCCACTCGTCGATTCTTATTTCACACATACCCTTTTGGTTTTCTAGGTTTTACTTCTAACTAGTTGTTAACTCTTGGTATCGTGTACTCTCTCCACTGGGGGTATGGTTTTGCACTTCTTATTGGGCACTGATCACTCTGATATTCTCAATGTTAGTTGTTAACTCTTGGTGTCGTGTACTCTCTCCACTGGGGGTATGGTTTTGCACTTCTTATTGGGCATTGATCACTCTGATATTCTCAATTTTAGCTTCAGAAAGCTCTGTTCTCCTGACACCTTAAGTGTTCTGTTGTGTGATTTTCAAAGCAGGGAGCTCTGTTTCATGTGTTTGAATCGAGGTTACATCAGGACAATTTTTGCAACAACTTGAGCTACAAAAACCACTGTCAGTAGTTGGTATCAAAGTTTGTTTATTGAGTGTCACACTAATGGATTATACTGAAGCCCACGAGTTTAAAATGGTTCTTCAAAGACATGAAAAGTCCATATAATGCAACAGATCTTCTATTTTTCCAGAGACTTCTAAAGTAAATGAAAATGAACACCAATGCACTACAAAAAATATTATAATTATGAATACTATGGACCAACAAACACAAAAAATCAATGTCTTTGAAGCAACATGTGATATCTTGATTCTTGAAAATATGGTTATTAGTCTTAATAATGGCTCTCGCTTTGCAACTTCTAACCATAGGATGTCAACAAATTCAGTGCAAACAGATTCTAAGGAGGAAGAAACAGTTCACCAAATGATGAAAGACATTGATTTTGGAAAGCCAAACTCCTTTCCTTCCAATAATGGGCAGGAAGAAATCAACACTCATAATGTTTTTCGCTAATATCTATGTTTAGTAAAGTAATTAGAAGATTATGTGGTTTTAATTTGTATACCCAAGGAATTTTGGGATGTACAACTTTGAATATATGCAAGTTTTGCTTTGCAGCATATGAGACTTGCTTATTTCGTTTGAATACTGTGGGCAGTAGTATTTTGTATTTTTTCTAGAACTTTTATGATACAAAATTTCCCAGTTTTGTTTTTTTAACAAAAAAATGCTAGCGTACTTCAAGTAAATTCTCAAGTCTAGGTGCATTTCAATGCCTAAATAATAAAATAATATTTTAATCAAGGAAGTTTGTAGACAATTTAACAAAATCCTATGGAATATAATAAATAAAAACAAGACTTCTGTAAAATGCATTAACACAGTTCCAATCAAACAATGATTCTCATAAGATATTTTATCATTTTCTACCAGGTAAAACACTTCCTTCAAATAATTTTAACCCTTATTCAACTTTCTTTTAGGGATGCTCCATATTCAACGTTATTTTACATATCTAGTTAGAAAATAACAATAAACAAAACTGAAATTTTTGAATTCACGGGATCTTTGCAGAAATAATGTGTTAGCAAAAATTATTGCCAACAAAAATACTTTCTTGTGTAAATCTTGGAAAACTTTGTCACTAGAAGAGTAGTTACAAATAGCTTTTAAGTGTAAATGATTGTTGTCTCGAACATTTTAAGTAAAAAATGATTTCAGCTCAAAGAACTCAAGCTTGAGGTCAAGATAAAATTTTCCAAGTAAAGAAATATATCAAAGTAATACAAACATCCCACAAGTAGCATACATAAGAATAAGGCAAAATACCTTGTTCATACACATTTCAAAGCTTTGAGGAGAAAAATACCATTTTAATTACAGTGATTCGGAGATAGGTAAACAAAATATCTTCAAACAAATAGCGGCATGGATCTCATTACACAAAAATCAACAAGAACATCGTTTCTCTAACCAAAAAAAAATCTTCTTTCAGAGTACGTCGATTCATGGTAAGCTTCATTCAAGGATATTTGTGGTTGTGAAGAAATCTAGGTCATAAGGCAAACAAAATTAAAGGCCTACCAAACAAATGATACATACCAGACTCATGGTGTTCATGTCAGTATCATATGGGTGCAATAATATCTAAACAGTCCCAATGACACCACTTGGTTGAGCTTATGCCAGTTTACTAATGGGTTCAAGAAAAAGGCAATTGGGGGGCCATTTTCCAGTTTGAATTGAATATTTTGGGTTTCAAATTGTTGCTAGTGAAAGTCTACTCTTTTTTACTTAAAGTGCTTGTTGGGGCCATAAAGAGCTAGGTAAAGATGCATTATTCCTGACTACCATAATGAAAGATTTTGGCCCCGAAAAGGATAAGAAATTGTCTCCATTGAGCATGATGGGCTTCAAAGTCCAAGGAAACAGACATAGAAGAAGCGGTCAGAGTAATAGAAGCACAACCCATCTTGGGGATCCTTAGTCTCGTTGTGTCATTTGGCAAAGACCAACCGTTTTGCCATGCACCCAAAGGTAGCAGAAAATACAGAGCCCAGTGACTCCCAAGATCCAAGTCACACGTTTTTTCTTGGATTTTGGTGCCAAAAAAGATAAGAAATTGTCTCCATTGAGCATGATGGGCTTCAAAGTCCAAGGAAACAGACATAGAAGAAGCGGTCCGAGTAATAGAAGCACAACCCATCTTGGGGTTGCTCAGTCTCGTTATGTCATTCGGCAAAGACCAACTGTTCTGCCATGCACCCAAAGTTAGTAGAAAATACAGATCCCAGTGACTCCCAGGATCCAAGTCACGCATTTTTTCTTGGATTCTGGCCCCAAAAAGGATAATAAATTGTCTCCATTGAGCATGATGGGCTTCAAAGTCCAAGGAAACAAACGTAGAAGAAGCGGTCCGAGTAATAGAAGCACAACCCATCTTGGGGTTGCTCAGTCTCGTTGTGTCAATTGGCAAAGACCAATTTTTCTACCATGCACCCAAAGGTAGCATAAAATACAGAGCCCAATGACTCCCAGGATCCAAGTCATGCGTTTTTTCTTGGATTCCACCTGGTGTATTTTGGGGATCCACCGTAATCCTTCCCCATTCTACCCTCACGTATATCTATCCAACACAATCGTTAAATACTTCAGATCCCTCAATAAAAATTTCAACTACTAAGGTAGCAAGAGAAACACTTGCAGCAACAGAAAGTGTTTGTCCTAATCTATTAATAATTTTTTTGACAAATCAAATATATAACCATAATTTGCAGTAATGGAAACGACAATTTCAAAAAAATTGACAATGGGGTCCAAATAAAAAGGAACCTAATTGGAAATCGTCATTCAATCGAGAACTATTAACAAGTCAGAAGCCCCAATGGGATGAGCTACATTTACAAGTCGCGGTGAGTTGCTCCTTCCTTAAAAATTTATTGAATAACATTGTGTGTTATCTGTGGGATAGGTACTGCAGTTTTGTATTCTTTATAATTTTACAAAATTTATAATCGCACAGGAGGCAGAACTTTGTTTCCTTTTGACTAAAAATGCAGAATACAAAGTCTTCAAACAGAGATTAACTGCAATTGTTTTTTGTTACAACACATGCTTACACAAGAAAACTAACAAAAAATTCAAAATAAAACGTATGATTTAAAACCCAACGAACTTGAGAATGCTATAAATTAAATAACTGCAGATATAATCACAAAAGGCTGAATATTTAAACTTAAATGCACCAAGATCATGGGTATAACAAGTGGCATGACAATGTGAGACAAAATAAGAAAGATGTTGATTTCATAAAAAAATAGAGTTTGACAAAATTACCTCGTCA
Organism: Pinus albicaulis; assembly: GCA_034641835.2. NCBI lineage: Eukaryota > Viridiplantae > Streptophyta > Pinopsida > Pinales > Pinaceae > Pinus > Pinus albicaulis. The sequence continues at coordinate 619,613,144 of CM076584.1, read as the reverse complement.
TCCATTTTGGCCTCGTCACTGCCAGAAGCATTCGGCCTCGTCACTGCCAGAAGCATCTTGATCATCGGCTGGGCTAGACGCATCGGTCGGCTGATTGTCTTCATCGTTTTCTGCCGTCCGCCGAGTTACTGCTTCGAGTTCTTCCTGGTAGTATGGAAAGCCTGAGCACAAATTTGAAACCCTTTTTTTAGGTAGTAAAACTGTATATGGCATATTTAGATTGCAATTACAGACGTATTAGAACCATACGTTTGTATATTTCCCCTTAGATATAACTCAACGAGAGCCACAGAAAGCCATAGAGATCCAGATCAAAAACCAAACAGAGTTTACAGAACATCGAAACACCAAGCCCAGGGACAGTTACCAGCATAGATCTCTACCACCAACAAGATTATTACAAAACCAAAACATAAGACCATTTGCAAATTCCACCGTAACCCCATCACCGTCACCCCAAGGTAGCCACGCGAGCCACGGTCTCCGCCGCCACCCCCATTTCCTCTGGACTAGGCTGGGTTAACGGTGATGCTCCTCCCGTCAAACATATTTCCATTCAACATCAATGGAATCTCTCATGATTAGTCATCATCGAAGGTCCAACCCACTAACACAGGACTGGAACCAGAACCAGGAACGAGCAGAACCAAAGAATGGCGTCCCTCATTGATTACACATCGTTGAAGGTCACAAATCTGAATCCACGCTATCTACTGGTTTCCAAACTTCACAGAACTAGAGATCAAGAACCCACTAACACAAGACCTGAACCAGAACCGGAAACAGTTAGAACCAAACGAACCAGGGTCATGCATCCCCATTAACGAGTCAACGCAAATTCGAAACCCTTGGACCAGCGTTTGCGGTAGTTCCAGTGAGCCTTCTATCCGTGGATTCAGAAATTTTCCCTCCAAATGCATTTGTTTTTACCTACTCTGATTTCAATGAAAAGAGTAAAAAAATTTCACTACCATTTTTTATTAATTTATTTTCATTTCTTCAACCTTCAGTGGATTGGAAAATTTTCCCTCCAAATGCATTTGTTTTTCCCTTCTAGGATTTCAATAAAAAGAGCAACAAAATTTCACCGCCATATTTTATTAATTTATTTTCATTTTTTCTGGAAATTTCCCTTCCAAATGCATTTGTTTTTCCCTTCTCGGATTTCAAATAAAAAAGAGTAACAAAATTTCACCGCCATATTTTATTAATTTATTTTCATTTTTTCCAGAAATTTTCCCTCCAAATGCATTTGTTTTTCCCTTCTTGGACTTCAATAAAAAGAGTAAAAAAAATTCACTCCCATATTTTATTAATTTATTTTCATTTTTTCAGCCTTCTATCGGTGGATTGGGAAATTTTCCATCCTAATGCATTTGTTTTTACCTTCATAAATTTGAGAGTGGGGAAGGATTCCCCAAGGTTTGGAAGTTCCCACCTTTTTTATGCCAAGATTTCACGAGAGCCTCTTGAGTCTGTGTTGGTCCACTCTAGTAGGGAAAAGGGAAAAGGTTCTCAAAGAAGCAATGAAACATGTTGGCCTTAATATATCATCAGTTTTAGATGTAAAGATATCTCATTTATATAGTATTATAATTATATTATTGTTAAAGTTTTAATCTTTGTTGAGTTATAGAGTTAATGAATATATGTAAGTGTAGGTAAGGATTTTAATGGAGGGCGTTATAAGTTTAATTCAAAGAAATTGAAAAATGGAGAGGGTCATGAAATCAATACAAAGACCTTCATAGGGTTTAAGGGGTGTCAAGGTGGTATAATATTGCAATTAAGAGAACTATATAGCAATCTAGGAAATATTGATACAAATTGCACATATGTATATGTTGTGGTGCAAATGTAACAATGTTTTTGAAATTATTTTGTAAGGTATGACAATGGTCAAGTTTGCCATGTCTTTTAGAAGTATGCATGTGTATGTAATGGTGGACTAAATGGCTTATGTTAGGTGGGATGAGGTTGAACCCCAACAAATACAAGCAAGGAGATCAATCTAGTAACGTTGGTGGTGTGGGTCAAAGAGCATTGGGCTATTTAACTTGCTTTCACATACTTTTTTTTTTTGGACTGAAAATTTGTTAATGAACACAAGCAAGTGGCAATTAATTGATTTTAGACATTGCAATATGGTAGAAGCATCTCAAAAGCTATGAAAGCACCACTTTAACTCAACAGTCAGAACTAAGTGGTATCTATTTTACGAAAGTCACTCTAGACTTGGACCTAACCCTATCTTAAATAAACAACCCCCTTAAGAAGGCAATTTGGCCCATGAGGGGTGAACATGTCACATGGCAATATTGAACACTTGTGGGGGAATAATAACTCACTATTTTCACCCACCAAGCAATAAGAAATCCCCCATCAATGTTATGCACTACTTTAAATTGGTTGAGTGTCCTTCGATGCCTTGAACAATCGTATTGAATTTATGTGATGTTAACTAAATCAACCAACAAAACATGTCTTCAATAATGGTAACAATATTTGCACACTATTTATTTCATTGAACATTCAAATGAGGCTTTACTACTTGTAACCAACCATACATGTAGTTGATCAAGTTGACCAACCTAACACGCTTGTACTAGTGATAACCAAAAGGCACATGTTGGTAATCGGGTGACCAATGTGGTATGCCTTAACATTCGTAATTGAACATAAATGTTGTTGATGG